>CM056170.1:1936613-2010756 GCA_029691765.1 Entomobrya proxima
CGAGCGTATGTATACATTCAGAGAAAGCAAAAGTTGAGTAGCTGAAGAACCCTAAGGGGGCTTCAGCTTCTCTAGTCCATCTCTAAACAAGATTGGTGGTTGTGAGGGACAGTCTGATAGAATTAATCATTTGAAAGAGCTACACATTCACACTTCTTATAAATCATTATTTTCACCAAATTTACAAGTACATGACACAACTCCGCTTCCAAATGATAGTAGCGAAACTCTACCAACAAATGCCTTTCTCGTCTTTCTTCCACAATTTCTTTAGAATATTCACCTGGGTCATTTCCCCCTACTACTTTTACAGTAGAGATAACATCAACTAGGGGATCTGCGGTTGGCCACATAAAAAGTCTGTACTTCCACGGACCAACAATGACTAACTTTTCCGTCATAATGATTACAAGTAGTAAATTATTTTTGGAGTGTTTTTATATATTCAACTATAGTATTTCAAACACAATTAACTATGTAACTTTTTGAACAAACGATAACAAGCAATCCTGGAGAGATTCGTTATCGTTGCGTTTGCAATGAAGATCACTTTCACTCTGGGATATCATTTTTGTCGCGTATTCTATCGTAAGCACTAGCATAAGCTTTCAGATTTAAAATTGTACTGTTGGCAATACTATGAGTGCTTTTATATTTTGATAGCTGTAACTAATACGTATATGTGCGGACGCTATATACCTTTTACTTTTTAGAACCTTATAAAAAGTAAGTAATTGCATAGATATAAAAACATAGTTTCTATTTATTTTATTGATCTCAGCTAAGCCATTTTTCAACTTAATACGGGGATTTTAGCACGTTTGATTCACGCCAAAAATCACGTAAATTAAAGTGACCTGTCTTTCCTACAGAATATTTAAGACATACAGGTAATATGTGTATACAATATTTTTTCATAAGTATACAAAGAAGCTGACAGCTACAGCCAAATTTGTATGCATGTCTGGTCCACTTGATGGATCCATACATTATATTCTTCCATGACACGGTGATGGGAATCGCAAAACAAACTTCCATGTAGAATTTATACTTTACTTTAAGGTAATGTGTTCTCTGTGTTAAAGCACACTTTTTTCTTACCACTGAGTGCATTATCAAAGTTGTATCAGTTTTTGCAAACACGAAATTCGTAGAGAGGGTATATTTTTGTTAAAATAAAACAAGACAAGATTTTACACGGTCGACTTGAAAGTGAGAATTATATATTATGATAAATGTTTTCTAAATGTATATAGGAGTGCACCATGTCCTACACAAATGATGACAGGTTTCAAATCTGTGTTACAATCTTGGTCTTTTAGCCTGCAAAAGTTTTGGCAAGAATGTGGAATAAATTATATTTCAGTTTGAAAGCTGAAAGGGAAGGAATGCTGGATCATTTAACTTTTGGGTAAAATGTAAAAATACAATTCCCTGTTATCCCTATTCTACTACATTATTTCCAACGTGACATACTCTGTTTTACTAGAAACCACAGAAAAAAAACATGAAGATCAAGAAAATAGCTATCTTTATGGGTCTTCAGTCTGCGTAGTTAGAATGTAGTCATTCATTCATTCAATGAAGCCAAAAGAATAAAAAAAATCAAGAATTTTTAGAAAAATTACTCCGTACACGGATTCTTACGAAGGTTTACATAGTGTAGTTTTTTAAAACACTTGTTCTGACTTTCTGACTTATACTTATTTGCAGTGTATCAGAGTATCCATAGAATCGTCAAGAGATTCATGCCGGCATGGTCTACTCTACGTCGTACATTTCTTTTTATACCATATCAGCAACGAGTCCAGAAGAGGCTTGGTTCTGTTGCTTCTCTAAATACGTACAAGGGTAAAATGTGGAATTTACAAATTCAAATCACGAATCTGAGTCTCTCTAAATATTATTGCGTTAGAGAGTAAGACCTGTTCCAAACGACATGTGTGTGAGCTCATAATTATGCTGTAAAAAATGTGGAATGTTTTGTTGTAATAATTTACAGGCAGAGTTTGCGAAAGAGGCACAAAAACATAACATTGCGCTCTGATTTCCATATTTAATGCATTTCATAACCATCTATGCAAATTATGTTGAGGTACTAAACAAAAAGGTAGCCAAGTGTTAAATGTTAGATGGTACGAACAGCGGAGGGGTGCGGAATGCATTAGGATAGCCATTGCAAATTATGCGAATTGAATTAATATAATGCTGACTTAATATATAAATGATTATCACTTGAAAATTTTCTTTAAAATAGTATATATATTTTGGCTATCTTGGGTTTTGGAAATTTAGATGAAAAAGTGCAACTAAAAATTTTCATAATAACAAATTATTCATTCACTTTGAAATCCAATATTTTTTTAACAATAATACTTGGGAAATATTATACTGTAGTTCCACAAAACATCTTGTTTTGCTCTGCTTTTTATAATATATCGTTTTTGTTTCATCATTATATGCTCCACGTGCAACCCCAGCCAGAATACATAAACCTACCTAAACTCAAATTGACATAGCCCTGACAGAAACCTTTGCAAATTTTTCGCAAAGAGCGTTGTTTTTGCTAAAGATCATTGCTCAACAGGCCAGCAGACACACAAAATTTGGATAGGATAAATGCAGAAAACAGACAGACACACAGATGTAGAAGAGAACAGAACGCAAGCATATTTGTGCTGAAGTTGTTTACGGAAAATGTTCGAATAATGCTTAGGCATATCAAGTAACTTTATGCCGATAAAATAAAGAAATATAGTATATTTAATATACATTGATACATTGTCTATCTATGCTATTACAAAAGCGGATATGATGAACCGTGCACATAATGTTTAATCTAGTTGAATCTTGTGTCTTGATTTATGCGGTTCAGCTCTCTAATTAAATCTGATACACACTACCCACCTTGTTTGATTATTAAATGTGCGTGCATAATATTGATTATACTATTCCTGGAAGCACTGTTTCCCTTACATTGCTACTGAAGTACAAAATACAGTGTGTTTAGTGGTTATAAATGATTCATTATAAAACATCAGAATATGGATCTGAAGGGTACGGTTTCAGTAAAAGTAAACGTGAGACCCAACTGGATTTTAATTATAAGTATGAAATGAAATACAAAAAAAAGGATGAGAGCTGAGTAGCAAAGGCATCTTCATTAGTGTAATAAATGATATCACTTATTAAGTAAGATGATAATCTGTGAAATTTTATCATAAGCCAGTATGTATCGAATGAATTCATCGAATATACACTTTTACCACTGGACGCATGGATAATTTAAACCTTACTTTTAGGAACGCAAAATCATTAATGTACTATATGATAGTTATTTTCAGGATGATTTCTTTAAACACGAAACATGGTTTTGTAAATAGTAGTCGATTAGTCCTATAGTCTTCATCAACAATATGCATGGCCCACCGATTTTGGCGTAAATCGATTCCCTTCATCATGGCTGATGAACACCATTTGAATTTGAAGTCGCTTAAAATGTATGTACTTCATCCAGTTCTAATTAGGCAGCTTTTAGAGTTTGTTTGCCACGGTTTAGAAATTGGTTTGCTAAGGGTTTTTACTGACATGACGTTTTGCCTTTTATGATGATGGGAGCCTTCATTAACTGAAAAACTGGTACTCCTTCACCTCACGTCATGAAAGTACTCTTTGGCATAATATATAAGCAAAGACACGCTTTACAAATAGAGCAAAGCTGGAAAAATAAAAATAATCTTCTTGTTACGTCTATGTCGTGCAAACACTTACTTTCTAGGTAAAAAAAATGTTATGTAAGGAGGGCAAGGTATTACAAACTTCATTTACGGATTTCGCTAAAGGAGGAAAAGTAAAGTGGGAAGCAGAGAGCATCAAGAGAAAAAGCACTAGTTACAAAAAAGGTATAACGAGAATGAAAAAGGACCTCGGTGAAAGGGACATATGGACGGTTTGAAGAGATTGTAAGATGAAGTTGACTGGTAAATCGAATAAAAAAGTTCGCAGCTGGAACCATTTCTTCTCCAAAAACTATATAGATATATATATATATATATATAAACATACAATTTTATGCTTTAATATTGCAGTACCATTAAGGCTTCAGGTCAGGTTGCTTTCACTATATGTTCATAAACATTAGAAGCTACTCTATAAGATAAAAGTATAATATGTCATAAAAATATAGACAACTTAATATAGGAGGCCACTCATTGAAAGTACACTCAAAGTGGAGTTGGTGTGTAGAGACCAAGAGAGCTTATAATGATTCGTTAGGATAAGGAAAGTAAAAAATAATATGCATGTACGATGTACGTAAGCTAAAACATAATGAGGATGAAAGAAAGTACGGTGTTTCATCCTACGTAGTTTTTTTACCTTCTCAGAATCTGAGAGATGAAAAAATTGATGAGATGCTTATCCAGAGTGGTTAAATAAAATGTTAAAAATAGTCAACCCAACTCATTATATCAGGTTTATATGAGCATGATAACGAGTTCTATGGGCTCTCTATGATTATTATGACTGATGCCACACAAATACTTGATATTAAGAGTTTATTTTTGTTCAGCATCCTTTATTCCACTCCCTATGATGTTTATAAACTAAAGTATATCATGTTTTGTGAAAGTGGAAAAAGGGAGAGAGAGGCAAGCCGAGAAAAGGGGAAATAGGAGGGGCTCAAGCTTTAACGTAGTTCCCTTGTGTGTTCATCAGTCTGGTAGTTATGGGGAAACTTGAGAACGAGTTAGAGAGGAAACGCGGATTTATATTATATTAAGCTTAGAACTGGTTTACAGGTAGGTGAGCATTGAAAATTATAATAATAATTTCGCCAAAAAGTGAAGAGCTCGCAGTTATACATGTTGGATACGTCAATGTAATAAGATTTGGCAGAAACAAGTAATGTACGTTGTTGACATGATTCTGAAGAGACAACACGGAATACTTAAAATGGTCTCCAACGTCACTAAAACAAGCTGTTCATCGGGGATAATTTTCATTTCACTGAGAATTTACTTTTGTATCGTTATGAAAAGTACTTATGTCGAATGTCGACTGGTGATTCCTACATCTTCGAAAAAGGAGGATTATTATTACTATTAGGTACTATGTGTATGTATGTATGATATGTATTTTAAATTACGCCCGGGATTTGGAACTGATAACTAAAAATTGGAACTTGAAGTTTACTCTTTTCATTATCTTGAGTTAAGTGGATTAATTTCTATTTGCTAGAGTTGCGGAGTGTTCACAAACAAACCACAAAAATTGGAAATGGCATATAGAACATAGAACCAATATTAATATAAGTGTAATTATTTCCATTTTCTGTAAGGTTTGTTGGTGCGTAATGAGCTAGCTGCGACATCATACAAGTTATGCCTTTGCTATCAACAGCCTTACAACACAAGTGGTTTAAAAGCTGATTAAAAAGATGCTCGTTAGTTTCAATTGCACGGCTAAATGATGAGTCGTTACTATGTCGTAACTTCTTACTTGGGCAGACGTACGTATGCTTAATAATGTTAACAAAATGTTATTTTAGAGTATTATGCTTCAAAACAGAATAATTAGGTAGCTTCGGGTTTCTCGGTCTCTATAATGCTGCCTTAGCTTAGACCTTTCCATCGTTGTTGTTATTTACAAGGGAGTTCGAGAAATCGCTCTCCATTTTAAAGAGAAAATGTCTACTTTAATATTTCATAAAAGCAAAATATTCTATTTTCCTTGCCTTAAGGGAGACAGTAAAATTTTTGGAACTAGTAACGAAAATCGCATAACGACGACTGAATAAACAGGCACTTGTAGAGGGAGCAGGGCTTTGGCTTTACATTACGGTAAATGAGGAATACGGGGAGTAATGCCAGCAAAATGAGTCTAACCTCCCCAATTCGCATCGCAGAATCACAAAATAAAGTGAATTAGAAAGCTAAAAGCTTGCTTTATAAGGAGTACCTACTAGGATTTCAATTTGACTTATGGTCAGAATATTATAGATTACTTAATCTTATTTTTCATATTACTCGAATTAGAAAGCAATTTGAAGGTGGAGAACAAGTAGTCATTATAGCCTTACTCTTCAACTACATTTGTACAAAATTTGGGACAAATCGGTGAAAAAACCACGAAGTTAGATTTAAAACGGCAAAGCATTCCAACACTGTTATTTCGTTGCTAACATAGTTCCTAAGTCTTCCTTAATGTATACACATTTCAACGATTTCATAACACAGAGAATGCATGGTTGTTCTTAATGTTTTGTGATCCTATGCAGTAGTATAAAGTTTCTGCAAACATGTCAGTTGTAAGATCTACTCAAATAAAACAGGAACCATGTAGCAAAGCAGCGAAAAGCACGACTATTTTTTAGATTTACAACATTTACCACGATAATACGTCGCTGAGATATTCTGAGGACAGCCAGACGGACGGACGGACAACTTACCAAAATAATACCTATGTAGCTTTCATTCCTTAACAATAAAAATCTTTGACATAGTATTGGAATGGAAAACTAACAAGAGCTTGCAACCATAAATGACAGATTTTAGTTATATCATTATGTTTTATATAAGTGAAGCCATTATAAACTCGTGGAAATGGAAGGAGAATGAAAATTGAAAATGATCAAACTTCGTATCAGTCAAACTAATTCAACTGTAATATTGTACCTGTTTGAAGTAAGTCAAACATGTCGTAAACAATCGAAAGAGACAGTAGAATATTTTACGGACGAGATATCAAAAAAATGTTTTTGTTTTAGTGAAATATAAACGGAATCACCCACCATGCTCTGATGTAAATATCAAAAAGGAAGAAGATGTAATGTATAAAAAAATATATGAAAAACAAAATACTACCTAATAATTATGATTGTTTTCAAAAACATTTTGCATGAAGTATTCTCATGTACCACGCTTTCAAATAATTTTCTATCGAACATCATAGAACCGGATAGAACTTTCATTTACAGCATAACAATACAGTGATGTAGTAAATTCCATAACCTCACAGTAGTCAAAGAGTTCTACCTTGTGTAGAATGACACGTTTAAAAACCCTACCATTTAAGTTTAAAATGCCCTTCTTCTTTTGATGTCAACATGAAGGAAATACTTCTTACACTTGCTTTGAATCGTAAAGAACATGCTTCCATGCCCCTTCTCCGTTCTATTTTTGAAGGATTTAATTAAATATATAGGACTGGTACTACAGTCAAATATCCTCAACCGAATTGCTCACACTGCCTGAAGAGCGAGATCAAATGACGAAATCAAAATACGTTTCACTCACCATTTTCCCTGACTTTGTAAATGGATCAAAGATTATTTGCGTTCGTGCGTTTGGAAACGTGGTAATTCAAGAATCGGTAGTAAGGAAATTAGAAAACTAAAAAATAATCATGTTTAAAGGATATCAAGTGGGTAGTATAATAGTATATAGATATCTTTACATTAGCAGTACCGATGAACGACATTATATGTTTATATTTAGTTGGTCATGTGGATTGAATAGCTGTGAATGTAGGTAGGTTAAACAGAATCGTAAAAGTTTATTGAAATTGTTTTAATACATTATCAGTTCAATTTAGGAACACATCCCAATATGCGTAGCAAACCTTACGAATTTGTCTAGTGTACTATTAAAAATGAACTTGCAAATTCAAATTATGACTTGGTTGGCTTTTTTATATGGCTAGATTTGAATAAATGTACAGTAATCATTAATACGTGTAACTTCAAAATTATAGCCTTTGGTAAAAAATTGTATGTATTTCTATAAGTATCAAGTATCCTATCCATCAGATAAAGCCAACCTGTCTGTTGTTAGTAGCAACAAATTACAATGGACGTTGACCTTTAAAATTGATGAATAATGCATTGTACCTTTACTTCGTTACTTTTTAGATATTGGCATCTGATGTCAAACCAAAAGTACAGTACGTGATGGAAAAGAGCCACATACTATTTTATTGGCATGAGGCATGTCCCATGACTATGACACTGCTCAAGTAAGTGCTCAAGGCATTTTCTACAATTATTTTATGTCCATTCAATTGTGTATACTTCACTAGCAGCAATGGTAAAATTGCAAGCATATAATTATGATTTTCATGCAATTCACCAACTTGAAGGACGATGGATGAGTACTGCGGACTGGTCTTTTGATTTTAGTGTAACAAATCCACAAGACTCATCGTTGAAGCCCTGTTGCGATCTTACTCAGCCTTTATAAACACAAAGAGGCGCAATGTTAAAATTGCACTGTTTGCATTGAAACTGTCATGCAGCCCTAACTTATCTCATACGAAGAAATTCATTCCTATAATATTTTGCTGTCGTATATTTCTATTTTTTTTATTAAATATCATCTATCAAGCTATAGTTAAAAGCAGTGATCACTATGGGCCCATAGGACTGCTTTTACTGTTTTAACTTTTAACTAGCTTGACTATTAGTGTATCGTCTTACTATATAATAAGCAATGGTTCTGAGTTTTACCTTGATCACCTTCAATTAAAGGAACCGTTGAAAAATAGTTGCCGCCGCTGTTGTTTCATACGATAACATAGCATTCACATGGCCACGCCATATAATTTACAATAACTACTTTTTAATTTAAGTTTGTGGTTCCTATTCATTTTTTTCGTGTTGACTGTGTTTGTATCTTGTCGGTATATAGTATAAAACCAAAAAATCTTGATTGTGTGTTCGAGTCATCGTTTTACTAATTATTTCAATCTTAGACTCGATTTCCATTATCTTGTGAGTCTTGTCCATACAATAATTTAACTATAACTTTTATAATAGTAGAAGCGTTGTTGAATGTTCTAGCTATTCGTACAGTTGGTTAGGTATACATACGCATACCGAAAACTGAATCCAAAACTGATTTTAAAGCAAAACTTGGTGGACCAGTTTTGTCACCTGTCACATTAAACATTTGCATGTTCAATGTTATGTGGAGGAGCTAATTTATGCCAAGAAGATTTTATAAAATCATTATGTATTATTCGTAAAATCTTCTTGACTTATACTTTTACGCATTTTACTATTACTTGATTTTGGCATGTAGTTATATAAGAGAAAAAACTACATTTACCATTGGTAATGAATGTTGCTGAAACAATTTAAACATTACCGCCCTGTTGACTAAAAAGTTAAAAATGGTTTGTAACAAAAATCGTCGTAAACTTCATAGTAATCCTAGGCAACCAATTATTAGAAATTGCAATTAATTTATCATAAAGTGGAATTTTGTTTTCGAACGATTTTTCTTTTAATTTGTGATTTGTATGACGATTGAAGATAACCAAAGAAGATTATGGCAATAATAATCGTCAATTAAAACACGATAGTAAGTCACAGTGCGATGTATTATGAGTCGCCATTCAAAGTTGCGATTACACTATTGGCAAGTGCCAAGAAAATGAAGCGCATAAATAATTGTTTACAAAAAATGTATAACTAATGGTATAAGAATATTACCTGGAATACTTATGCAAAGAGCGGCAACCGGTGGGGAAGAAACAGTGGAATTGTTTGTAGAGTCACTAGAGTCCGGATTTTGATGAACTGTTAATCCCTGAAAACAAGAACAGCACATGTTGAAACACTTTCGCCACATGGTTTATCAAATTAACTATCCTCCAAAAATGATTTTCTTTCAGTTTTGCAACAGAAGCAGAAATATGCAATAATTTTTTTGTTGTACAAGCCGTATTTGCTTGATCTGAAGTTTTGACAAAAAACAAAAGAACATTTATTGAAAACATGCTTGCTTGAAGTTGAGTAATTATTATACTTTCGTTCATTCATTCTTGGAACCTTGTTTCAACTAGCTTGTTTTGCGATCTGCCTATGAAGCACAGAATGTTGAATCTGAGATGGCATAACATAAAATCTGATGTTGGAGAAATGTAAACAGTAGCTAAACATTGAATTCCATTGAAAAATTTATATATAGAGCTGATAATACTTTGTGTGTTTCATATTTAGGTATGTATTATACTGGAGATACCACATAATAATTCATGACAGCCGCAACCATTCGATTTACTGTAAATTCTCACTACCAGTTCGACACGAAAAAAAATTTACGTTTACCATAAACATTTATATTCCAGTCATCTACTACTTTACATCTTATCAAGGTTTAGAAATAAAATGGTATCGTTGTTTAAACAAATTAATCAGTTTAGATTTCGATTACAAATGAACATAATACGCAATGAGTACTTGAATGTAAAATGCGTATTTACCATTCTACACATCCAAATCTGTACATATTATTTTACACTATTAGGCAACTGCAATTCAAAATGTTATGACCAACTTTGGTAGTACTTTTACTCCCAACATGACATTCGTACACATAGATATTCAGTTGAGGTGGGTTATGGTAAATTAAACAGGTTAGAACCAAATACTTAAAATTTAAAAATAAGTGCAAGTAGTTTTGTTTTACTTAATGCAACTTGTACTAAACGGTTGTTTAAAACACGTTTACACATCGGTGTGGATACATCCAAATTAAACTTTCAGTTGTTCGGGACTAATGAACTTTCATTTTTAAATCAATGTACGTATTACCTAAAGAATCAGATTGTTGAGAACAGTAGATAAATTTATATTGATGAAGAAAGTAAATTTCACGGTTTTTATACAATGATATTTAATTCAACTCACACAAACCTTTTCATGCACGAATCAATCACACTTTCAAACTTTTTTTAGGAATCAGGAATTATTTTTTAAGATTTATATTAGAACAGCGTTCTGTAACATCTAAAAGATTATCTGAGACATGAGACGTTACTTTCATGTCAATTGACTTTGTAAAGCAAATAGTGTACTGCGTTGCAATCCAAGGAACATATTAAAAATATACGCAAGGTTTATCTTAAAAAACTGACCAATAATCTACACCCTTTTTTAGCAGCCATGATGCAAAATTTGCATACGACCTTCACAGTTTCATCTTATATGCGTACCCCTTTTTCTCACCATAGTAACTTTAATCTTTTTAAATATCTTGGAGAAACAACAATGCATTATGTAAGACTAATAAAAAGTTTCAACCAGTGTGTGCATATATACATGACAATGATAAGCACTCGAATATGAAATTGCGCAGCAGTTTGTTGCATCGTTATAGCACACACACATAAATACCTGTACACTAAACATCAAAACTGGTTTTGAGATTCATTCATGTGCTAAAGATACACAGGATGAATAATAATTATGTTTTCTTCAGTCCAGTTTACTTTAATACTAGCACCTTGAATTACAATGTTTAGTATTAAAATATGAAATTACATTAAAATTTTATTCTGGAATTATCTTTTCTACAAAAATCTAACAACATTGGATTGCATATCTTTAGATTCGTGAATAATTTTTAAGGAGCGTTTATACTTTATGCATAGGTAAAACTAGGTATTAAATTAAAACCACCGTCAATGTTGTTATGTTTTGGTATTGGTCATGAATTTCACATTTTTTTATTATGCTTTTAACAGTAAAATGTTCCATGCCTTTCATTCAACAACCAACTACAAACCAGTCATAAATATGTCATACTAGCCTTTTTGTGCGCAAAAACTAAGATGAATTAGCCATTAAAATAACACTCATGTAAATTCAAAATGATCACGCCTTGTTCGTTACTATATGGGTACTATATATAAAAAGAGGTGTATTTTGTAGAACGTTATTTCAAATAATGTTTACATTTATTTCCGATATACATAATGCAAGGTAGGGTAGGGGAGATGGTTTTCTCCAGGCTAAAAAACCATGCAAGAAAGGTGATATTCTTTTTCTTTTTTAAATGTATACTCGTTTTACGTTTCTAAGTATTTTTATACTCGCCCATTTTTATCCCTGCTGGATGTTTTTGCAAAAAAAGCAGCAGCTGCTTGCTATATGTGAATGGCTTTTCAGTTGTTAAATATGGATGTCGTAGTCAAGTTGAACCGCGTCAACTAATAATGTGAGTTTGGTAGGAACTTACACAAAATCTCAAATCCCCAAGCTCCCTTCTAAAATATTCAAACTTTTCGCACACCATACAACCATACATATAACATGGCCAGAAAGTGACTTCGTTTCTGACACGGAGCCATAGTTGTGATGCGATTAGACACTCTCTTTGCTCTAATGTGATTATAGTAATGACATTTTTAGGGAAGGAACTGAGAGAGAAAAGTGTCAGTGTCAACGAGAATGTCCCACTCTACCACTGTCTATATTAGATAGAATAAGATATGTCGTTGAGTTATAAAAAGAAGAAAGAAACATTCATAATTCGCATTTGCTTAATCATATTCAAACCAAACCCCATGTTTTGTAACCGTATACAAATTAAAAGTTGAAATCTTTAGAATATTTTTTGCATCTGACTTGCCCAAATCCCAGGGAAAGGTAATTTGTTTTATTAGTTGTTGGCAAATCACATTACTGCCATTGCAACTAAGAAGTAAAAGTGGTATTGTAGAAATTAAATATTTGAATTTATTCATCATTCCTCCATTAAACTACGCTTTTCATTATCTCTTTAATCGGGATTTGCTGAATTAATTGGAATAAATTTTATTTAAATTTGACGTTACGAGAATAATACGTTTAAATTTCGGCCCGTTTCTCACAAGATTACTTTATCAGTAAATTATAAATTGTAAGGTGCAGCATTTGCAGCAATCTAACTTTTGATGTCCATTTGTCCATACTTTATAAACAAAACCATGTAGTAAATATAATATATTAATATTAAGCCATAAGTTTCATTTGAGTAGATTTGTTGCAAATAGCTCTTCATTGTACAGGATTCAACAAGTTACAAGGCTAGACTTTCATCCCCAGCGGCTTCCATGCTTTATAGTAACCTCATTTCTGCGAACCAATACTTTTCACCTTTTCAACACTGATTACTATATGGTATTCCATGCAAAATAATATGTAATCAGATTTGTACGTTTATGGTACAGGTTTTTAAAAAGGATTTTGGGTGTAAAAATAAAAGTTTGTAGTGTGTAAATTCAGAATTAACAAAACACAGTTATTATCATAAACAAATCCTATTTCTAGTTATATACACGATGTTTTACAACTAAAAGTTTCCTCCTGTAAAATACAGTAGACAAGGGTCTTACGTTATACATGCATTTTAAAAAGTTTATCAAACGTACAGACACGTTTATTTGGCTTGTGTAAATCTAAATAATTCATGATGAATGAACTATATAAGATTTATTCCCTCCACATATAACGATATAGAACTTAGGAAAATGGCATGAGTGCTAACTCTGCACAAGACAACATTGTAGCAACAAAGTCAAGTTACACATAATAAAAGTAAAACCTAAAAAAACCATCCATGCATGAATTCAAATGTGTAACAAAAAATATAAACAGTGAAACGGCAAGATTCAGTTAAATTCAGTAGCTTGCTCTTCCGGAAAGAATATCTGCCATTATTTTACCCTATGTATTTCCTTAAACAGAAATTTGCGACGCATTTTTACATAATATTTATATTCACTCAACAGAGCCAACATCATGAGCAGACAAACGTAAACTGTGTACATAATGCTTTCCCCATAAAATATAACATCACGCAGACACTCAGGAAAGGTGTTCCACTTCCACATCAAACATTGCAAAGCAAACTCTGGATTTTGTGATCTACAAAGCAAGTAAAATGTATGCTTTTTTAGCTTATAAACATTATCCCAGTGAGCATAATATTTTGCTATATTGTGGCATGTTCGTTCTACTATATTATCATTAGGCAACACCACATAAAACATGGCTACAATTCAATGCTCCATGCATGATAACCTCAGTGCAACCAGCGCTACATCTTCTGTCCGACTGTCAATTACTCACAGCCAAAAAGTGGCACGGCGCAACTGAAAAATGACATATATCACAACAAAATAACAGAACATCAATAGCATCATCACGAAAGGGAGACTAAAACTATTAGAGATAGAAACCGAGCAACGAGAGGTGGATAAAAAAGTCGATACATGAGGCTAGTCAATTAAAACCGTTTATTCATTTTCAAATGAAAACATGCCAAAATACCGTACCATGCCAATGTATACATTCATACATTGTAAATGCTGGCTAATATTTCAGGATCTGGAAAACAGATATTGTTTAACCAAATATTTAGAATATCCTGTAGAGAATATTCTTAATAGTCTAAGGACTTTAGTCAGATTTTCAAAAGGAATATATATGATCATTGAATAAGTAAATAGGTAGTCTCTAAAGATACAGGAGTTTATTGTCAACAATTTACGGATTTTTTCGACCTTTCTTCCTTTCTATCCTATGTGGTAATGATGATGATGGTATCAAATGAACAATTCCAGTTGCATTAAAAAAAGTGTTGAAAAACAATTTATCCTGCTAGGAAATAAGTACGAAATGCACAATACTAACTCCCAACTAGGAAAAGTTTGTTGAAATCACGTTACATTGTGTTGCTGCAACGTGAATTACACGTTACATTTTTGTGTTGCATAAGTGTTACATTGACGTGAAATAAACGTTACAGTTGCCAACAAAAATTACGTTTTATGCCCTTTTGGAACTAATGCTAAGATTTCAGAGGATAATTATTTATTTAAATACTAATTATTGCACGATTCAATTCATAATGATCGGCTCTTTTCACCACTTAGATATATGTCTAAACTTGTGTAGTTAAAGTGATGGTTAATGATCCAATTTTCAGGGCCACATATATTTCTATCATTTTGAAAACTGGGTAACCTCTATGAGAGAATAATATTGTTCAAAGTTTCATTGATCCGGATATGTGTTATTTTCTTTTGATAAAGTATACTTTAATGTATTTGTATATGCATTTACGCGTTGCCAAATAGTCTCATTTGCTTAATTTTTAGAATAAATCGCTAAAAACAAATGCAGAAAGTCCAAGTGACAAACATCACTACAATGTAACGTTGAACACACGGGGTGACTGTAACGTGATTTTTACGTGTAAATCTATCAACAAAATTACTGTGAAATTGTAACGTGGAAATAACGGTAAATATCACACATTTTTGTAACTGTGTAATCAATGTATACAAAATTTGTAAAAATCACGTTACATTTCGGGCAAATGTAACAACATTTGCACATACACGCTTTTGCAACACTGCCCGCGTTGGAATCACGCAAATGTAGCGTGATTTTCACATACGTTCCTAGTTAGTGCCTAAATTTCATTATTTGCATGTAGGTATTTTATACATTTTTCAATGTAAAACTCAATTTGCTCGCGTGGCATACGTGCCACTTTGGAAGATCCTGTAAGAATACCTCGTAGACGACGGATGTCTTACAACTTACAAGGTAAATGTGTAACGCATGCATAATACATGAAACAATCACCTACATTGCTTAATGTGCGTATCTAACGATGAGAAATATGCGACTCTCCACTTTAAGCGTAGCGTATTCAGTATTGTTATGAATCTGATTCTATGCGATTGCGGACGTTATATTGCATGATAGCGTGCATAATGAGAAATATTTCTAATACAAAACGTACCAAAAATAGTGTCAAGATGCTGTTAGTCCCCAAGGGAACATGAAAATGCAAATATTAACCACTTTCGTACGTTAATTTGCAACTGACGGTTCAAGCAAGATGCGGGTGGTGTAAGAAAATGTATGGCCGCTGTAATATTAATGCATCAATTACTATTGAAGCATGACTAGTCAAGTCACTATATTAGGAACACGAACACAACTCGCACATTATTATGTACTGCCACTACTATACCGTTTCACCTCTGTGTTGTCTATTTCTAGTTAAGTTTGCAATTATGTTTCCTATTATGAGGTCCAATTTCAATTAAGTTCAGATACATAACAAAATATATATTATAAAAAATAGACGTACTTGCAATGCATAGAGTGCAATTGGAAATGGTTCCAATTCTCCTTAATACTTTGTTAGTTTTTGTAAAAAGAATATTTTGATGCACAAAAGGGATCAGAGAGGACCATTTCTACTGAATTTTTGAATTACAACTACATCCGCTGTAGTTGAGTGCAATAAAAGTACACATCTTTTAAAAGTGGATACGGCTTCACATCACTTAAAAACACATGCACACGAGAAAATCCCTCCGTTTGTTCTGTAAATGCAAGCATAATTATGCATAATATTTTACGATAATGGTTGTCCGATTTAGGACATTGAACACTTAACTATGTTGTAACAAATACTTTAAAATAAAAAAACAACTATTTTTTTTTCTCCAAATTCACTTTATGAAACTATTGAATGTAATGAATGAAGAAAGAGAAACAAAAGTTGATGCTGCCATAAGAAGCTAACACCTCATTGCACTTTTTTTATTTTACTATTAAATGGTGAATGGGAAATTCTTCAAATACTTTACATGACAGCTTTTTTCACATGTTTTGATGATCCAAAAATAGCACCAAACACTTTTTCAATCCAATTTACGGCCTGCAGAAAGCCGAGTTCATTTGTCACAAAACTATTCTCCGTAGCACGTACGCGTACATTATGATGAATATTATTGCAGAAAAATCCTTGATGCATCTTCTTAGCAGTTTCTAATACGACTATCGACTAAAACAACAAAGTGCACGAGTTATGTTATAATAATCATTCTCTTTCACTTGTTTTTCTTAGGAGGACAAAGACATGTGCCCTACACAAACACTTCGTTACAGTTCGTAATACGCAAAAGAGAAGGCCGAATTCATATATGAAAAACAATGATGTGTTACGTGTACGCAATGCAATGTGCTGCAAAAGATCCATAATAATATATCATCATCGGTAGGCAATGGGGAATATAAAACTATCGCACAAATTCACTGTGTATTATTGACATGACAACATGATGTAGTTGTAGGTTGTAGTTTTACTTTATAATAGTGCCAGAGTTCTAAGCTAACACTGAAGATCGGGAATACATGTTCATGTTATATGTGCCTGCCTTCATCTGCACACATGCGGAGAATTGCATATGAGAGCAACAAACGTAAACACTGAACATAACAATCAGGTTTTTCAAGTTGCAAACTTGTGCACATTCTGAAAACTTCAATGTTAAAGATAAGAGTTGATTCTGTTAGAGGTTTGGCTTCTATATTTGTTTGTGCACAGGGAACACACAAGTGTAAAAATATTTCAGTTTTTGTAGTACACACTTTTTCGTTAACTATTATTAAACGCATGTCTTTCAAAGCATAACGCTTGTAGCGTTCCTAAAGTAACACGCTGAAACTGCAATATACATGCCACATACCTACGGAATATTATACCATGCCATTAAAAAATATTAAAAATTTATTTCGTTATTACTACCACCGTATAACCCCCGTGTATTTGCTGTTTAGATAATAAACAATTAATTATGCCGAATCAACAAGCTCCCACTTTTACAAATGCGCCGTTATTTTCTATATCCTGTGAAGATTTTGATTGGAAAACTATATTCAAATTTTATTAAGCGTTTTGTGCACTTGTCGTACACGAAACCATAATGCAAATGCACACAATTTATATGAGTGTCTGGAATGTTTTCAAATTGAAGGAAGAAATAGGTGCGTTGTATCTCTGTAACTACAAGGTTTTTGTAGAAATTTTCAACTACACAACCCATCTTGAGAATCAGGGAAACATGCTCACACTACTCATATGCTCGACACCAGTAGACCAGAACACAGATTTTCTATAGTGTGGTAAATTGATTACAAGTAAAGCACTAATGTATCTGAGTTTTGTTACACATATTACGTGTGCAGCGATGTTGTTAAGAGCATCTAGGTTTATTTACATCCATGGGAGCATTTTTCAATTGCATACAAACTAGAAACATTTATTTATCCATCCAGTAGCAGTGATATTACCATAGCACTCATGCAACGTGCACATAAAGCACATAATGAGTGAGGTGATGCACTACGAAAAAATGATAATAAATTGAATATGTAGAAAAAGTCCAGTGAATTATCGAGTTTTCCCTCAAGCTTCTCTGCGCGGAAGATTATATTGGTAGCAGTAGGAAAACTGTGGTTAGTGTTCAATTCTGTTGGTATAATAAACCGGTACTACCGGGTTAATCAAGTAGCGGAAGCGTGCCATTACTT
Organism: Entomobrya proxima; assembly: GCA_029691765.1. Lineage (NCBI taxonomy): Eukaryota > Metazoa > Arthropoda > Collembola > Entomobryomorpha > Entomobryidae > Entomobrya > Entomobrya proxima. Next base: position 1,954,777 of record CM056170.1, read on the forward strand.
TACTAATCCATTTATAAAAATCAGTAATAAGGAATATTCAGTGTACTAAAAAAGTCAACATTATGTAAAGCTACTAATCAAAATAGCCCTGATACACTCTTACTATTGATATTTTCCCATTTATAAAGCATATAGTTTAAGATGCCAACATGTAAAATCTTCATTTTGCACTATAATGTTATGAAAAACTATTAACATTAAAGTGACATATTCATAAACAACATTATATATTATCAATTCGTTGGGTGTGTAGTACTACATGGTCTTTTAGATTCATAAGTTATGAATCATAACCGAGTTGGCATTGTCAATTAGTGAAGGTGTAAATTCGTAATTATGTTACTATATTCCTATGCTGGTGTTATGATGATAAATTTAAAATCCGCTAAACCGTGGCTGTAAAACGTAAAGGCTCAATACACAACCGTTTGGAATCTTTTGACATATGATTAAAAATTACAAGTGCCCATTAGTTTTTAGTTATAGTTAGTAAAAGAGTATATAGGAAATACAAACATTGACACATACACAGACAGACAGACGGAGGCAAATGCAGCATAGCAGAATTAAACAACTAAATAGGGTACTAAATAAGTTAATTCATGAAATGAAAATCAGTTACCATCATGTTTGCTTTGTAAAAAATGTGGAAGGCATTCCTAATAATAAAACGGTACTGTATTATATTGTAAACTAGTAATTTATCGTTGTGGGGTCATCAATATACATTATAATCAGAATCAGCTTGTAGATACACATGTTAAATTTTATTTTACAATGCCAATGTGCCCATACCATGGCTACTCTCTCTGCCTGCTTGCATGTGCAAGCATATTTTAAGCAGCTTTGGTACGTAATGGATTTATCAAATGCCTACCAGAGCTTGCTTCTTTCGTCATTAGTTGCGGAGGCCATATATAAGCATGCTTTGTACTTTGGAAAAAGCATGGCTAAACAAAGTATGGATTTAGTATGTAAAGAACGCTTACATTTATTTTTAACATATATTGTAGAGACGTAACATTTTTAGAAGCATTTGGTACGTAATTTCAGTTAAAATCAGTAATCAACTCATACTATGAGTCTCATAGTATTGACTCCAGTCTCCTAAGTCTAATTTTTAAAAAGCGTTACACTAACTTAATACCAAAATATATTATATTGATTAACAACTGTGAATTTGAAGCTCACCTTTTGGATACCACCTTTTAGAAACACGAATATACATTCATTCAATCTATTTCTTATGAATGTTCGTACAAATGCCCTTTAGTTCCGAATTGGAACTTCCGAGATGTCACATGTAGAAATTGATGCTGCAACAGTGATGATGAATGTTGTGAGAACTTGAAAACGTTGATTGTAAAGCATCTATTCAAGCTTAGAATTAGCGCTACATTTTCCGTTGGCATAGCGAGTCAAATAAAATCCACATATATATGAATGGCACAGATATAGTATAGAGTATGTACTACAACTAATTAAACTTTTTATAATCCACTACAAATAGAGCATTCATGCTACGTTTTTACTCCATATATGGCTTCATTTCTATTTTACTGGATCCTTTGAGCTTTTCATCATCATGATTTTGCTTCAAGATTCGAGTCGAGACTACAAGGTAAGTGGTTTACTATTTGTAAGTGAATATGAAGCAACTCGCATTTGGTTTTGCTCTGCAATACGTACGCATAATACGACTACTTACTACACAACTACTAAAAATGTATAAATATCTAGCATAAAATGCACTACCTATATCGAATGTGACTTAATTTCTATATTTTTTTAAATGCCTAATGATGATTGAAGGTTTAGATAATGATCAGTCTTTGATTTTTTGCTGCCGCAGCTAGGCTTATGGTATTGTGGTCAAAATCTAACAATGTGGTTGTTGATTGTAGACGTAAACTGTGTGAATTTGTAAATATTTATAAACAAATTCTACATTATAGAAGCAATGAAATGTTCTACAAATCAAATGCATTTTTTCACATCGTTTACTGCTTTTCCTACTTTCATGAGTACAGAAACAAGTTAGGAGCTATTTTAAACTGCTTCCGAAAAACTTTCCTCAAGCCAAGTCTAACATGTTTGTTATTACAACCCTATTTGCCCATTTTCAAGTTTGTCTGAAAACGTATGTAATAGTCTAATCTTACAAAGGTTTAAATTTGCACGTAATAAAGGACAGAGGAGGAAGGCGAAAGTAAGCCATTCTAAACGTTGTGCAAAGCTTAGGTACTGAGCTTTGAAGATTGAGGTACTCATATAACATCCATTCATTCTGTATACAGAGTCCTGTAAATGTACCTACCTATATATAATGTAATAATATGTAGCGCACAAAGTGGTTTCATAGCTGCAAGCTAAAGTTGCTCTACTCTTGTTTCGTTCGTTGGCGTTCCTCTTATTTCCTCTCATCGTCTGAAGTGTGTTTCCTCCAGTGCTGCAAGAGTTTATGGGAGAAAAGCTACAAGGAAAAGCAGAGACGTGCGGGAGAAAGGAGAAAGACAAGGCACCCGTCACAATAATAGGAGTGTGTGAAAGTGAGTAATTGTAAAGAAGAGCTTTCACTTGCTCTGGGTTGTGTTCTCTTGGAAAATGGGAGTATATGTGCGGCTGTTTGTAATCATCTAAATTGCCGAGATTTTAAGTAAATTGTAGATTTCAATTCAAACAGGCTTCTTTGAAGTGACAAATAGAGCCTAAAAGCTGTATGCTGTATGTGTGTGTATCACTTACTTTCTACATATGTTTATGTTCACACAGAGCTAAATTTTATAATAATGGCAAAAGGGTATTATGTAAATTTCTTGTGATATTCACTTTTATGTTTACTTCTTTCAAATTATGTGTTTTTATCGTCAGTTTGGAATGGCCCACATTATATCAAAAAAGAAAGAAAGCAGAGAAGAGCCCAAGCCCAAGAGCCAAACCCAACAAGCCTTTGTTTCCTGCAAAGGCCTATGTGTTCGCTCATTTTGAAGCAGCTGCTCACTTTCTTTGGGAAAAGTTGTCAGAATGTGTCTATATATAGCTATAAGGATTCTATATAAAGAAAACATAATCTATATATTCTTACTGGAAAGTATACAAGTATACTTCACTAGACCAAGACAAGATTCCTTTTCATGTAATTGGTTTAATTAAAAACGAATTCAAGCAATTCCAAGAAGTTTTAGAAAATCAATTTTGTATTTCAGATAATGAATTTTTCGGTTCAGTTAATTTCTCCAGTTTTTTCGATTAAACAACTTTTCATCTCCTCTGTAGCATCAAACACGATGATATATCGTTACTGTTATATACATTTAACCGACATACAACATATAACATCTAGAAGAAAACAACAAAATAATTCAAGTCTGACACCTTTTATCCTTTAATTTTGAAATGATAGATAGTTTATAGAGATGATTGAAGCTTATTTAAAGTTCAAATTACAAACATCAAAAGTTTATGCTTGTAAACGGAAGGTTGTACTGTAAATGACCAATATTTGAACTATGTGTAAGAGATGTGCATGAAGCAACAATATCTCCATAAATTATATAAGCCATAGAATCGAATTATTACAGAATCTATCTTAAGAAAATTAGAGTAGTGTACAAGTGTTGTATATTATGTCATGTATGAACAAGGCCACGGGACAGACGGGGACACTCTAATAAAACCATACACACTAAGCGTAAATAATAAGTGACTAAATTCACTCCTTCCATGTCATTTTTGCAACAATATATATGGAATTGGAATTAAGTATCTTTTTAATATTAGTATTACAATGCGCGCTTAAGGGGACTAGTCGACTAGTGTAAACCAAATATGAACTTTGTAGTTACATTTGCCTCTCATCTTGTCGTTCTTAATTCTTGTCTGAAACTCTCTCTTGGGGATATGTTTGCAGAAAACTTCAGCACTACTTACTATTAGATAACTGGCACTACAAAAGGACCGATTGAGGACAGAAATGTTTTATATCTTTATTCTATTTTGTGTATTCTTTTTCTACGAGGTCGTTTGTCGTTAGCCGAAATAAAGTAAAAATGTTTACACGTACGCTGTTTTGCTATATAATTTTACTAGTCGCAAGGAACAATAAATACTTTGACCAATATAGCTTAAGCATTTGAACTATTAGCAATATCCGCCAACTACCAACAATTCTAAAGCCACTTTGGAAAGAACTGCTGAATCGTGTCCTGCGTCCTAGTCCTTGTTGATGAGGACGGTATTTTTATATGATCACGTAACACATCGTTGTTGTATGTAAGGAATACCGATCACTGGTAATTAATACGGAAAACTGGATTGTCGGAGTTCTCTTTCTTACAATGTAAATACATTTTTTGCAAAAACTCGCCCGAATAAATATCAACACTACTCTTGAATTTCTATTCATATCACCAATTGGCATGGCAGCTTTTCCCATGAGCCTCGAGATTGTAGTAGGTATTTCTCTAAGTTTATTACTCAACATTCGACAATATTTTCACTCAAGTTAATATTAATCTTTATTAATAAAATTTCATTGAACTTTCTCCTTTCATTTGGAATTACAAATGCAAATGATTTCTGTCCCTCTTTCTTGGCTTTCCAAATAGCTTTGTGAAAGAAACAATAATTCTATGCATGAGTGGGTTATAGAAATGAAGTATACAAATATTAATTTTTAAAAATGTTTTGAATTTAAATAAATCAAAAAAGTGTATCAGTCATGCGGAAATATTCTTGAATGATTAAACAAATGAAAGTCGGGATTGATCTTCCGTTTGATCAATTCAAAAAGCAACATTTAATTATAAATATAAAATTTAAAGTTCCTGTCTGTCAATACAAACGTGCGCTCAAATAAGTGGGTAGATAAATTTTTCCTCATAATTATCAATTTTGTTGCTACCAATTTTTTACCGTATGCGTATTGTCTTGAAAATTTTCTTCCACTGTATAGTTTCTGTTTCTGTTGTCTATTTTCATTATTTGACATTGCTTTGTTAACTTGTTATAAGGCCACTATGTGAAAAACGTTGTTTTTAAGCAGGTGAAGAATATAACATATTTCACCGAAGATTAATATCTAGCAGAAGGGAAATAAAAAACACATTGTATGTGTACGTGTGTATGTACAAGTATTGGCAACCGTATTTATATACTTTATCGTTCCATGACATGACGATGTGTTCGATTTTGAAAGAAAACTTGCCTGGAATAAGAAAATACAATTTTTCCAACTGAATTTCTCTTACTGTGTACTACTGAAAGTGAAAGTAAATTATATGGGTCGGAATGGCACACACAACACACAAAAACGATAAAAAAGCCTCCGCCTCTCTCTATCTCTTTCTCTTACCTAGTGGAATCGAAACAAATGAAGTCATGCACAACAAACGACGTATATATTATCATCCAGAAAGTTGGGTATCTGGTTATGCATGAAAGAAAAAATACACCATAAAAAACGAGAGTCAGTGCATGTTATTGGTATTATGTGTCTATAAGACGAGCGATAGAGTAGATCGTGTTTTGTGTAGGAAATTACGAAGATTGTTGCCAAAAGGCATTTCATGGGTCTTTGGTGGAAAAATTTATGACAGCTTCATTTCCTTCCTTTCTCCCTGTTCCCGTTTCTTGATTTGAGTTCATTTTTGTATATTTTTTGTGGATACAAAAATGCAATATATATTGTGTATAAAGGGATAAGGTGCCTACAAATACAAATCACTATGTATGTATGCATGAATGAGATGAGCATGCATTATCAAGTGTATATTCGCATAGTGAGTATAAATAGTGCAGATGATAATAGAATATTATTATGCGTATATGAAAAAATAAAGACTCTAGACATGAAACTCTTTTGTGTGTGGCCTAGTGATGTTTTATAATAGAAACCACGTAAGAGTAATACAAAAATGAAAGTGCGGGAGTCGAAGTGGTAATGGTAATAGAGTCATGAATACTTTCTCCTTTCCCTTTCTTTCTCACCCCTGTATCAAATCCAAAGAGAAGAGACTTTTTGCTATTTCCAGCTAACACAGCATATATAGCACAATTTTCCTTTTACAACCGAAATATTACCCTTCGTCACGGCTAGTTGAAGCATAGATTATGATGATCCGATCGTGAAGTTGCAAAGCTAGACATGATGGAAAGAAACTGAATGCCAAAAGATATACTCTGTGACAAAAAGGTAGTCTACCAAACTAGATGACTATGTGGAGATCGATCCATCTGCATGTAAAATATAGCTGTAAATATTACTCCATAATAAAATATATGCAGTGAAATTTCGAGTAACATATGAAATTTTGCTAAAAACGCAAGGTTTTACATTTGACTTTATGAGTCAAATGCCTAATGTCTACCTAATTGCTTTGCAAATTTCCATGTTTATGTTCAATCCAGTCTTCTCCATCTTTGTGCTCCCCTGGCATAGCTGGCAGATAACACCTTGGAAATACATAGCTTGACCTCCAGTGACCTTTTTTAGTTATCTCTCTAGAACTAGGTCCCTTGCATAGTTTTTATGACAGAGCCATTAGCCATTGAATATATGCATATAATGGCGGTTTTTAAAATAAAAAGAACAAATTAAAATGTATAATATTATGTTGTTATAAAAGTAAGTTGCATGAAAAGACAAATTAGGCACAACCTCATGAAAGGAATTTAATATTAATTAATGGAATGACTTCTATAGCATATTGTGCATGTTGGAATTATTGCAAAAATACTTGATGCAAGAGAAACAACATATAATTATCTCATATTCAATGAGAATAATATTTGTCTCATATTACCCCGTGCTGGAGAGATACACTTTGCGTGGTAACGGGTGATTTTCCAGCTATGCCACTTCTGGAAAATTTACATAGAAACTGGAGAAAGGAGCACAAAGATGGAGAAGACTGGTTCAATCCAATCAATAAAGTTTCATGTAGAAAAATAAATAAAGATTAAAAAACCAAATATTTCAAAAATTTTAGTGCGATGTCTTGTCGAATTAATTACCCACGGCAACGCACTAAAATTAAAAAATCTTTGATTTTATCTTATTTACTTTAATGAGTATTTTATACACACATACAAGCAGCATCCATCAATAGCTTTTCTGATATGACGTACTATATTTAGTTCTGGCGCCCATTGCATAAAAAATTGTAAGCTTACAATCTTAACAATATGTAAAGTTCTCTATAGTTACCGAAATTTTCTCCATAAGGAATACATTAGCTTACATTGTTAACAAAAAATTGTAAGTTTTATGCAATCCGGCCCTGGTGGGTTCCGTCTCTAGAAATAGCAAAAATTGGAACAAGTGTTTACTATCCATTATTTACAGATCACCGTTGAATGGACCTTATCGATAAACGGTTATATTGCTGTCGTGGGATTTGATGATCTTCAAAAAAATTGGACAGCCGTAGGTAGATAGTAATAGTACTTGTGTTAGCATCATAACATGTAGAAAGCAGAAAAAGGTAATTTCGACTTTCTGCGGTTTTCTCTTTTCTCATAAAAGAACATAGGAATTGACATGAGAGTGCCGTAGTGCCCTTCTGGGCCGCGTTTAATATTATGGCACATCCTGGAGAAATTCTCATAAATATCAACATTTATTTGCTCTTTCTATTGGTGCTTCTCATAATGTGTTCGCCAACGTGTTATACTTTTATGCTGCTTTTACATGTACATTGTATGCCTTAGTTCTTTTGCCTACTTGCGACCAATGCAGAAACATCCTAAAAAGGACTGCAGGGTTTAATTATCTATTTGACAATGAAGATTGCTTCCTAAGGAGTTTGAATAATAAAGAAGGAAGCAGTCATAATATGTTCCTGGAATGCTATATTAAAAATCTTGTGATTACGGAAGAGAATCAGCTTAAATCAATTTGAATTTTCTATCTCATTTTTCACATCGTAATGAGCAAAGAGCGAATGCAAAACATAATGAAAAACTGCTCAGTCCATAGGTATCCTTTTAATTTATATCAAGTACTAATAATAATACCCGGTTTTTATGTTTAATTTACTTCCTCCTTATATCTAACTAGAAAAGTACTAAACATGTTGGATTGAATAAATAATGGAAAACAATTAAAAACTACTATAGCTTTGCTGCAGTGTTAGGGTAGGAGCAACAAACATTGTAATACTCAAATGACTTGATGCTAGTAAACGCAAAAATAAAGTAACAAACTCGTTACATTATTATGTAGTTTAGTTTTAATGCATGTACCAGTCCAAAGAGCTCTTTTCATTATATAGATGTTTCTCTGTATTCATTGATTTTCTGCTTCTGCTTACAAACTATATTTATCAAAAAGTTGATCAGTAATAATGATTGCTTACCGGTGGGTCTACAATCACAAATGTATGAGGAGCAGGATAACGACCGGGGCTACACCATAGCATGGAAGAAGTAAACGGAATCATCGCTGACCCCTCTTCAAAGGACTACCTTCTCTTCTAGTTGTCCTACCAGCACGGGGGCATCCACTTTGTCTGCAAAAGTGTAATCAAATCTAAAAGTTAGACACTTTGTACGTAAGCTCAATTTAAACTTTCCTATTACATAATATACGCATTCTGAAACAAGTATGGATTATGTGTATACACATTACATACATTTTAGGTATGTATGTATTTTATGTTTTTACAAAATGTGGACAGTCGACAGTCGTGTTTAAGCTTTATTTGACATAATTAACTGATTCGAAAAATAATTAAAGTGATTGCATAAAGCATTTAGCATTAATCATAGCGGTTTATTGTGCATTGCCTGCGTTCGCACTTGACAATGCAAAAAAATGATTTCTGTGTTCTTTCCAAGCAAAAACTCTGAAGTGTTTTTAACATTCTGTGTCAAAATGCTTGTCCACTTTTTTTTTAAACAATGCCACATATAATGCAAGTAAATATGATTTTGTATTTATAATGTAACTTAATCATGTGCTGTAATTACACATGCAGTAAATTAGAAGTAGATAATTGAATGCATATTATCTACATTTCCTTTGAAAAATTTGAATAATAAAAACGATTTCGTACAGACAAACGCTTAAAGATAAGATCATCGTGGAAAATTGCCTCATGCATCATAAATGACCTTGAATGTAAATTGAGAACGCTTCACATAGACAAAGCGATTGTTTGTTTGTACGTACTAAACTCAAGAACTCAATTATCACGCTGAATTTAAAGTATCTGCAAAGTCATGTGCTCAACTATCAGTCAGTCAAATAAATAATATCGGTAATATATATCCCTGAGTCGAAATACATATTGCTAAATACATTTATGATTTTAAAAACTTAGTGCTTATTTCTGAATTGTCATAAGTTTCACAAAAGCAGTAGAGCAAGAAACAACACAAGTTAATTTTTCTTCAGATAACTGCTCTAATTGGCGTATTTGAATGGATGAGATCAGACTATTCACAAACATTAGCTAATAAAATTAAAAATGATTTCTTTACCGTTATTTTGGATTTTTGTGGCTACGTTTGCTTTGGTGTGGTATTTAAATCAAAACAAAAGTAAAAAAGGCCAAAAAGAAATCCCTGGTAAGTAAGGCTAGCTTTGAATTAAATTTAGCATTAATCTTATATATGCAAATTAAAACACACCAATTTTTGTATCAGGACCAAGAAGCCTTCCAATTATTGGAAATGCCCTTCAGCTTGCTGGAAAACAACAGCATTTGGAATTTAATAAGTGGACTGAAGAGTATGGGGATATTTACAAGGTCAAATTTGGACAGCAAACGTAGGAACCGTACTCCATATCATTTTACATTTATTTGCCGTAGTTGTCAATGTTGTCCTTGTCATTAATAATGCTGGTCTAAACTTGTACACTTATCAGTGTAATTCTAGTTTCAAATCCAAAGATGGTAAAGGAAATGTTTTTGAATGATTCGAATTACGTTGGACGACCTCACTTCGAAGGTTTTGATATCTATGAAAACGAACGTCTTGGTAAGATTATCATACATTATGACCTAAGCAGTACAAGTAGGTAAAAATCCAAACAGTTTTTGCATGTAGACATCTATTGATTTTATAGGGATTGTTAACTCGGAAGGAGAGCTATGGGAGGTTCACCGCAGATTTTTACTAAGACAGCTCCGTGATTTCGGGTTTGGCAAGTCGGCCATGGAAAATTTGATACTTGAAGAGCTGAATGAAGTGCTATCCAAGTTCAAAGCTAATGAAGGCAAGTCTATCGGGAACATGAAATCAACACTTACATTAGCGGTAATCAATTCGTTATGGACCGTTGTCAGCTGCCAGCGTTTTCAGCATGATGACCCAAAACTAATGAAGCTTGTCTCCAATACTAACAAGTAATATGCATATTATAGTATACCTTTAGCTAGCATGATAACAAATCATATAATACCTATTTATCCCAAATTATTGAAAATGATACAATGATCATCAAACTAATAGCACATTGTTTTCAAAGGGTTATTAAGGATCTGTTTGAAAGCGGGGCTTTAGTTCTTTTCATGCCTTGGCTGAGACATGTCATGCCTGAGTTATCAGGCTACAAAGGTTTCAGAAGAGTATTTGACGAGAATCGCGTGTGGTTTGAAGAGATCCTGGCGGAGCATAAGAAAACTTTTCAGGAAGATAATCTCAGGTTAAAACATTAGAAAAATTCAAAATTAATTGTGCTTTTGTCAAAAAGCTTATTTTCACTCTTATTATGTAATGTAGGGATTTCATTGATGTGTACTTGGCAGAGGTAAAGAAAACCACAGATCCAAACTCCGTCTTTTACGGGGAGGCTGCAGGTAATATATAATGGGTGGAAAACTTTCGAAACGTGAACTTTAAACTATTTTTTTTTTATTTGTCCGCATTAACTTTTTTATTGATGCATAGAGCGACAGCTAGTTGCAAGTTTATCAGATTTGTTTTTTGCTGGAAGTGATACAACATCCACTACCTTATCCTGGGCTATCTTGTACCTTTGTAAGTTTCCTCATGTTCAAAAGAAATTCCAGGAAGAAATTGCGGCCATTTCCAACAATTCAAGAAATGTGTCGGTGGAGGATCGACCAAAGTTTGTTTTCTAAAAATCTATTTTAACATTAATTCTACATTTTAAACCATTTTGTTTTCATATTTGTTCTCATTCTAATTTTCCAAGAATGCCGTACACTCTTGCACTGATTGACGAAGTTCTTCGGTATTCATCTATAGTACCAGATGGTGTACAACATAGGGCCCTGGAGGATAAGGAGTTTCAAGGATACTTTATACCTAAAGATACCTGGATTATGCCCAATATGCATTATATTCATCATGATCCCAAATTATGGGGTGACCCAGAAAACTTTCGTCCTGAAAGATTTTTATTTGATGGGAAATATAAAAAGAGTGACAACCTAATACCCTTTCAAATCGGTCGACGACAGTGCGTTGGCGAGACCTTGGCTCGTGACACAATTTTCCTTTACTTGACCAATATCTTCCAGCGATTCAACGTAAGCTTTGATCCCAATCTTCCTGAACCTACGACTGATTCCGAGCTCAACTTTCTCCTGAACCCAAAACCATACAATGTCATAATGAAAGACAGGCTGGGAAACTGATTTATTCATAAACGTTTAAAATCTAAATCCTAAATAATGTATATTTGTATTCAAACAAATAAACTTGGTCAATATCAATATTTAATACTTCAGCAGGTGGCTTCATCGAAAGTCATTACTTACTAATTTCAAAGCATATCGCGACATAATCATAACATCAAATTTGCACTATGAGGATCATTGGTTAGAGTCCGAGTCAGACGACCAAAACCTACACTACATCATCGTGTACTTGGAAGTTTACCATCCTACTCAGCAATTGTTTGGATTGTTAAAGCAGCAGAAAAATAGCCTTTGATGGTCCAGCCTACTATATTTGTAAGGGCCAATACTCTGGGGACAAATTACTATCTGTCGTGAAGAGGAGAATAAATGAAATGAAATAGGTGAGTGCAAACAAAAATCTAATGATGCAGTTGTACACTAAGGACACACGGGAGCAGAGAAGGTAAAAGAAAGCCAAAATTAAAGATTAAGTGAGCACATAGGGCTTTCTCCCATCTCGCGGGCAAGGCAAGGTAAAATTTCGTTTTATCTCAAATATAAACCTTTTCTTATTCAAACATCCATTGTCAACTCTAATTTCTTTTTAAAACACGCTTTGCTACCTTTCCCTACGAAACTCAGTTGTATAAGCCCAGGGCAGAAGCTGTCTTACTTTCTTAACGGATAGAAACAAGAACAGGAGAAAAGTAGACGGGTACACAAGCTGGTATATGCCTGCAGCATGTTGTGCACAATCGCACTTAGCGTGAAGAATAAAAGGGTAACATAAAAGACCTATTCACCTATTATTATTATTGTAAAAAGTCCATGCAAAACATTTAGTGATGTACTTTTATTATTTATGGGACAGAGAAAAAAATATACGCTATTATAAGAAAATGTTTTCACAACAGAATACACATTATGCTTTTTTCATTATCATATAATTTTGCTGTCCCAATGGAAAGCAACAGATTCTTTCGTGTTTTCAAACTTGCATACTATAAAGGACCAACTTAGTCCGTAATGCAGTTCATTTTATTCTCTTCACCAAACTTGGAAACGATCTCTGAGGTTAGTGAACTCGACCGGTTGCCTTGTGTCCCTCTGTATGCGATTGGCAAAGTGAGCAAGAAGCAAAGGATAGAAAACGGTCTCGCTTCATCCAACTTTTCCCAGCCAGTTTTCCCTACTTTCTTTTACATGTACTTGTACTTTTCATGTGTTTCGTAACAAGCACGTAGTATGTATTTTTGTCGCATATTATATTGTTTTCATTTAAGCATATCTACTATTTCTACAATGCTCCATGTGTCCGGGTGCTGCTGAGCCGCAATTTCAAAGCTTTCAAGCACATAATGTAAGGCATGTCCGGAGTTTCCTGCACCTTTTTTGAAAGCTAAAATTCATCATCATGCAACAACTAAATAGAACTAGTGGCACTATTTTTAGAATCTACATAATTTAAATAGCATAAATACTTGTTTGGGAAAAAATCAAACATTTTGATGTCAATTAAATTTTAAGTCGAATTTGTTTAATTTAAGCGGCGTTATTCCCGCTGCGAAAATTACACGTAATTTTTTTCTTTAAATTACGCTAACTTTTTAACAACGAGTTATTTTCTTAAAGTGTGTGTCATTTAAAAAACTCTATTGTGCTCGTAATCTAAAAAGACATCACTTGGTCAACACCCATGTGCTTAGCTAGTGTATATTACCGATTAAATGACGTAAAGTCTCAAAATGACAGTGTAAATTTAATTTGCAAATTTTCGAGCCTTTGCAAAATTAAATAAGCAAAGTGGTACACCATTCAAAACCTTATAAAATATGCTACTACCCCAATATAATACCTAACTGCACGCATGTTTACAATGATTCAAAATTATCATTGAGTTTTTCAGTGACATTTTTGTAAAAAATAAATGCTTGTTAGAAAAAGTACAAAATTTTGTAATTCCCCTAACTTTTTACACAAGCACCAGAATTTCAGGGTCTTGGTATCAAAACAATTGCAGTATATAGTACTACAAAATGGTACTTCACATGAACTATATTTGGAATATATACGCATACCAGTCAACTTAGATGAAAAACTGACTGACTGAAAACAGGAATAAAAGATTTTTTCTGGATTTTTCGGAAGCAAAATTAAAACTATACTAAAACATATATAACTTTCAATAAAACATGTATTCTAGAGTTTAAAGTATGTAGTTTTCACAAATATATGAGGTTGTTTTCTCAGGTGTTCACGTTCTTCAAAATAAAGATATTAATTTAGGTGCAGGAAACTCCGGACATGCTTTACTCTGCACATTGGACCAATGTGAGAAACTACACGACAACATTTTCAACTGTTACACATAAAAACATTACACATTCATATTGTTCTCCTCATTTTTTCATTATTTGCCTTGCTTATACCCTAATTTCAAGTTTTGCAAACAACTAACAAGGTGAGGGAGAAAATGTGACACACACGGTCTGTGAAACAGTGTCTTACAACAAGGCACCAGGGCAGTAGCAGTAGTAGGGCAGCACGGCGAGCAACCACCACCGTCACTAAAAACAATCTACTTCTCTCTGCCTCTTCAAGAGAGCGAATTATGTCATGTACGAATCTCGTGCTGGGCTGTGAATAAAAGCGTTCTCACACGGTTTTCTGTCAGCAACATTAGAAATTTAGGTCAGGTGTATGGTGCCTGGTCTTCTGGCAGTAGTAAAAGTAGTCTGGCTTAACCAGGGTTACCTTTCTTTTGTAATATGCACAAAGCTTGCCACTAGCACCACCACCACCACCGCTGTGTTTCCTCAAAGGATAGATTGACGTAAGTCATCAAGGAGGGGAAAAAAGAGGGAGAAAAAATGAGCCTCTGCTTTATTTACTTGTAGAACTAATGGCAGGTATTAGTGGGCTTACTACCACATATAAGCCATTTTGATTATGATGGTATGGCATCGCTGAGCACTGCTGAACATTACGGCACATGCTAAATGAATGAATAGATTGTGCTGTGAAGGGAAAACTCGAATGTAAGAATGAGAAAGGTATAACTTTGCTCTGCCTCATAAAGGCAATCATTAAGAACTATGCACATGATTTTTAGACCACAAACAAAACTCTTCTCTAGAGTACTGAGTACTATAATATATAAGGAGGGATATAGAGAGTTTATCTAATTCATAGTGAAAGCATATTAGTTTATCAACTTTTCATTCAACATGTACCATTCTGCTATTGCTGCAGCAGCAACAACTCTCAACTTTTAACATTTAAAGTTTAGATGCTAAGAAGGGCTAGTCAGTTTGCCCAGTAAAGCCTTTCATTAAAAGTGAAAAAATGTAGAATTTAAATTAAACTTCTTAATTGCTTTCTCTAAACTTTTGCAACTAGCAAAGTGCTTATGCTTAACGTATATTATGTTACATTTTGTGCAGTCGCTTGTCTGCGAGAGCATTTCATAATTCTGTTGAGAGATCTGAGCATATAACCGCTGCAGGCATATTAATGTGATGTTCTCTATTCTCCACTAGCCATATTCCACATCTTTGTATATGAGCGCACATGCCGCTACATATTTGGCACAACGTGTTTTTAAATGAAACAGTTTAGCCTGCGAAAACAAAGAAAAAGAACGCAATGTACTTGCTGCCAGTGCAGTCGTAAAAGGACTTGAAATGTTAACAATGAGCACGCGGTCTAATTTACTTGCATATTTTCTCTTTTACTTTCTCTTTCTTCTTACACCATGCTTGATTCATGATATTTTGGAAGAAGCTTGTTCAAATTAGAATTTAAGTAGAACTACTTGATTTGATAATATATTTTTCACTGTCTCTCACAGTTAATATGATTTCTAAACTTTCTACTGTGCTATATAAATATATGAATGTTTAAGTAAATAGTAAATGTCAATGCCTTTCTCTTTATATCTTAATAATTTCTTACTTATAGTTTCTGACATAGGTTTCGAAGAAGGCTTTTATTTTTCCATACACCATGCCGTAAATAGTTAATTATGAATCCTTTATGGTAAATAAGAAATAACCACTCAAGCCTGGGTAAATAGTATTTATAGAAAATTTAGCGGAATGTGATACAATAATTACTTTATCAATGGATGTTTGCCAGTTTATGCAATTGTAATGCAAGTAACAGCTGCAAGAGCAGTAGGAATAGCGCATAAATGACTGGCAAAAGCACAGAATGTGAATACGAAATTGGTGAAAGTATAGTGGCGTGTATTGTACGTACCACTCTAGACAGCTGCACTTTCACCTGCTGGTTTTATTATTGCTAGCCGTTAACACGTTAATATGTATAATATTTAATTATTGCTGTATTATAAATATTCAAAATAGCAAACAGTTTATGCTTTTTCTATTAATTTGTTCAAAGTCAGTTTTCAATGAAGTTATTGGTATTCACTTGTGTTAATAAATTACTGTACTTTCTTAACAGCCAAATCGATACTCATAAAACATCAATAACCATCTGTCAAACAAATGGTATGTCAATATAAATATGCTTCAACAGTTCAACGTCATTCTAGACCATATGTACCGAGTAAAAATGCACCGAGGAAAGTCAACTGCCTCTCTTGTACAATTGTACCAAGTATATATTCCAGTACCAACAGTACACAGTCCGGAAAGCAACCCGTAATGCAGTTATATGCATGTGCACATTATGAATTATGCAAGTGGACATCAAAAACGACTTGAAAATATGTAAGAGAAAATGTTTAGACATCTATTTAATTTGGGCATAAAATTGCACAAGAAAAAATGGAGTTAGATTTCACCAACATTTTAGTTTAGATAACTAAAGATAACAATGCAATTCATACGGTTTTTAATCAAACCCAGAAAGAAAACTTGGAAGCTAGAAAACTAAAACTCTTTAATTGTTGCAAATGTGTACAATTTCTTCTCTTACTTGAGAATGATGTGAAAAAATATTTATATATAGGTATTATGATGAAAAGAAAAGTCGGTGAAGCATTTACTTACGTATCAACTTTCACTTTCGATCCTTCTTCAAAATGACGGTATTGTCTTTCTTCAGCACTCTTTCACATTTAACGCTAACAGTCATTGTCATAACAGTCTATTATTATGCGACGGAAAATATTTGCCTGGAGACAGGCGTGCCTTTTACTTTTACCACAACATCCTCTTCTCATCATCCTCATCATCACATTAGTGTATATCTGCATGCATACCAAAATTGCAGGATTTTATCATAATGTATTTATTCGCTAGCATAATGTGCATTCCTAACGATAGTCCTATATTTTCATACACACACTCGCGCGTCAAACTAGTGTCAGCTTCTACACAGTCCTTGTCACATTCCCAATTTTCTCCTACACATTCATCAACTTCATTGGTCTTGAATATTTCATGGGGTCAATTGTTGATTTCCTTTGCCTTCTTGCTTATTACAGCGAGAGAATGGAAGAGAGTTCCTTATCAGAATTGCAAGTTTACAGGACTGGCAAATGGAGTGACAGGTTTCTTCACAGTCAGTAAACACATTCCTTTGAAAATACCATACCCACACGCTTATTCACTCCGTATGAACCTTTCTTGCAGGTGGATATTATAACACCAGGGAGTCTCTAATAATATTTATTATTATTATAAGTATTCTTTCCTACCTACTGAATAGCTGAGTCAACTCAGCACTACCATATAGGCAAGCAAAAACCGACTACACACTTTTACGATTGTTTTATCAACAATAATTTTGTCACGCTATATGATTTATAAGCATTTTACCGCACAAACATACACAGAAAGCCTGCATAGGTAAAACATGTGGCAAACACTGAACCGATTCATATCTCTTCATTCCACCAGTCATTTTTAACGCATACATATAAAATCGGGAACACGATAAAGATTATTAAAACTGGGAAGCAATTTTTTGGATACAACTGGCTGACCACAGGCTTATATAATAATATCTCATTTAAAACGTATACACGGATTATTGTTTGGCAAATCTGCACTCTCACTTTTCTGCATTTTTTTAACTGCACAAACACAAGCACGCACACGTATAGCAGTATTATTTGTTGGATTGACGAAACATATGGAAGTAGTCGTGTCACAGTGTAAAAATGTGGCAGTGGTTTAAAATGGGAACAGCAGCGGCAGCGCACGCTGTATCATTTTTCCCGTAAAAAGTATGACCTGCTCTCTAAGTCATGGTCACCTTTTGCTTTTTATGTTCTCTTTTGCCGATGACTTGTATGTGGAAATATTTGTGTACTATATTGACACTTCTTGTCCATTACACAGTTTTGGTTGTACTAGGACAAGAGAGAGAGAGAAAGTAGAAAACTGTTAGGTGAAAGCTCAGGAGTGACTAACCCCGTTTTCCACACTGCTTTAAGATTTTGATTGTGTGAAAGAGAGAGAGTGTGTGAGTTCTCTCGTCAAACTTGCTACATCTCATGCAGTCGGGCAACTGGCAACAAACCATACAACGTGCAGTCTCTCGGTTAAAATGGAATAAAGAGGGACAAGAGAAAATCCTACATTTTTTACACATTGTTAATACACTGCTCGTGTGTCTTGTTTTTCCGTGTGTATAAAATGTACATGTTTTTATGGTAGGTAGTACACTATGGAAGTAGGATCATAAGCTTGTAAGTGTGCTGCCAACTAAAAAAAACTACTAGTAAACCCTAGTCAGGCTTTCAGGATGTAGGTAAAGGTAAAAGTTGTACACACGCTTTTGTGGCTACTGGCTAGAGCTATGTGGTATATTACCGTGTTACCAATATGAAAACTCATGTTCTCTGGAGAAAAGCACTCTCGCGTTTAAGCTTTTTCCCAATATTACCAGCATTTCTCAAGCACATTGGAATGAAGTTCAATTTTTGTCACTGCAAGACGAACGCACACACTCTGCTATCACGAGAGAGAAAAGAGAGCGGGAGGCAGAGGCAGGTATAGACACACAACTTGGCCACGGCATAGTAATGGTGGTCGAACGCATGATGATCAATGATCATCCTTTACAAGAGGTGGTTATATGTACTTGTGTATAAAGGGATGATATTAAGAAGACAGAAGGCAAGGTAGGCGCTTGGGAAAACTTGTGGAGATTCATGAAACATTGCTATTTACATGAGAGAATGTAGCAATAATAAGAAAGTAGGAAATGGAAAGCAGGAAAGGAACATGTTTAGACTACCTCTCTCGGTTAAGATCGTACTGCCGACTCCAGTTTTTTTTTCTAGAGGCAAAAGGGTCTCATGCACAATATTGTACAGATTGCTTCCTTGTTGTTTTGTGTTACGCTTTCTCTGTGTGCTAGTATTACTATAGGGGAAAGTACATGAACATGATGGTTGGTGGTAAGATTACCGATGGGAAAATTAGTATTTCGTTGCAGGCCAATTCAAAGTCTAATCCTCTGCCCTGACATTAATGGTGTTGTTGAATCACTTTTGATATTCTAATTGCAGCCTGACTTTTAGAGAGAACAAAAGGATTCACTAAGTACTACAAATATCTACGACCTGCTAATATGCTGTTTCTTGAGGATGCTCAGCATTCAATTGATGCCTTTTCCCATAAAGAGTAGTTTAATGGTGTAATTAGCAACAAACCAACAATTTATGGTGAGCGACAACCCCACTTTCCCTTCTACCGGTTCATTTTTTTGGTTCAATTAAATGCAATAAAGGGTGCTTGTGTATAACGGGATGGAGGTGAGCTTGTGTGTAGCTCGAATTCTCTCTTCTGTACTAATGATAAATGCTGAATATTATGAATGTCCTTGTGCCAAAAGTGACATTTTCCTAAAAAAGTAAAAATATGATGTGTTATTCTACCACAGTTGCTCTAATTGTATATAATATTGTTGATATAAACACTAGTTGATACACATTCTCTTAACAAATTAACCTCAATTGAGGTTCTAACGATAAATGCGTTACTTTCATTTTCATCCAAGCAAACAGTAAGTAAGCCATATGCGCTGTTATACAATATACTACAACAGCTTTCTCTTTTGTTGCCATCATTTCGTATAAGAATTTCTAATGAATGTCGTCGGTGGTTAAGCCCGCTGCAATTGTTCGATTAGAGAAGCAAAAGTTTTGATGAAATTACAAAAGTAGATTATAAGCAAATAAGCAGAACGTGTATTTCTATATTTTGTACTCCTTCTATACAAAAAGTGTGTTGCAAAACTACTTTGAACTGAAGTTACCTAGTTTGCATGAAAATACACATACCAAAAAACCTACTGCGATTGGAGTTTTAGGAGACTCTGCAAGCAACTCAAGTTTGCTTGTTTTCACTTTAAAGCGCTGTATGTTTTGCTTATATCTGTTTCATATGAGTTTTCACCGTTACCATTTATTTCTTACTTTCTCTTTGGTATCGTGAGAAAAAAGCTAGATATTTAGCCGAACTACTCCGAACCCTTGTGTGCTCCATACTTTATGGAACAAAACATTATCCCATCCTCCTATTGCCTCATATATGATGATGTTTGCCTCTCTGCTTTTATATGTTGTTCCAGTTCCAGTGTGTGCCTTACACAATAATAACAACAGTGTATACGGATGTACATACAAAAGCAGTATGAATATAATATAGACTCGGATTCAGAGTCCTCAAAAAAACTTTGGATAGAAACAGTTTTCGTATGGTTGCAATTTTCTTCTAAATAAGGTCTAATTTGTATGTGGAAATATAGATAAGTTTTTACGCGTTCTCCCATCCAGCTCCACCTACCAAAGATTTAAGATTATGCATGTACACATTTAACTGACTGATGATGTAACGTATGTAGTATATATATGGTGGTGGTGAAACCGTTTCACTGGAAAGCATTTGGTTACATCAGTTTGGAACGTTTTTAGAAGGCCATCAAACGACCTACGATAGTTTTGCCAATTGTTAAAGGTATATTTATTACTTGGGTAATAACATATAGCTCTCTGACTAACTTTTAGTAAGTTCACTGTAAAAAGTGACAAGAAAGAAAAGAGGCAACATTATACCTCTGGGAACTAAATTTGGGCATATAAAAGTGTGCATGTATGGCTATTACGTTAGTGGTTTTTCTACTGACATTGCATACTCCTGAATACAATGTAGTTACGGAAGAAACTCCTTGCCCAACTTTCTCATATATCTACTTGTGAAAGGCTAAAAAATTATATGATAGATTTTCAGTGTGACCAAACCTCCTGCATCCACCTATAAGAACACACAACCCTCTCAAGCGTCATCATCATCATCAACAACAACGTGAACATGGTCACATGAACGATCCGGCTTAAGCAATTCGACAAAAATCTTCGTACAGCCCATTTTAGACTACCGCACCTCATAGCACGTATTATTATCAGCGATATAAAATTGGCGCACATGGTTCAAGCCATGTATGCACACGAGCCAAAACTTTCTCTTTTGGTGGAGAATCTTTCCCTTGTCGTGTTGCAAAATTGAAGCAAACAATGATGTTTGGAAAGGATGCGTATAGTTTTTTTTCTTGGAAAGTGAAACGTACTGCAATATGACGACGGAGGTATGCATTGCTGAACGAAGCAAAAGTGTAGATTGGAGATATAGACACGAATTTAGACAATTTGGTAAAGAAAAAGTGTTCCTTTTGTGACAAGCGCCGAAACCCCCGAATACTTATTTTTTTCATGAAACTATGCCGCATTGGGATTGGTTTTGCGTAGGTGCGTGTTTCTCTTTTCTTACGCACCCACGCAAATGTACGCATTCAGGAATGGGCCAGCATATAGTGAGCACACAGCAGAAAAACTTGGTAAATATTTTTCTAACTCGGAACTAATAGACCGCGTAAAAAGAACCGTTGAAAGAAAAGGAAGCAAATCTACACATTCACATAGTTTGGTTGGATTATGTTGGATTGGAGGAATTTAGAAAATGTGCTGACTAGTTGGTGCAGGTAAGATACCGATGAATTGTAACGGAAGATTCCAAATTCCAAATATACTGTAGTCAATATCTCACTACTTTCTCTGCCTGCAATGCCGTATACCAATTCAGACATTTAGAACTGTTTGTTATTTTTTGGTGATATGAAAATTATTGCTCCTTATTTTTGCTATATCATATATGTACCCATAATGACGTAATCACAAGAAAAAAATGCAAGGTATGAATTTGGAATACATCCATACATTATACATCCTATGAAATAGTTATTCAACGCTGATACAGTTAAAATTTATTTAACTGGTTATCACCCCATTTTGTTTATTTTATAATAAAAATATGATAATGACCATTCTAGTGAGGTGGGTCATGTCAAAACATTTTGAAGTTTACAACAGTCCATAACGAACGAAAACGAAAAACTAAGTATTTACCATTTAGCTTTTTATTTGTTATTCGGACAAGGAAAGGCAACCTCTCAATTTTAATTGTGTTTGCACAGCTACGTCAACCATCCCCCAACTAAACAAAGTTGATTATTTAATGGCAGGTCGGCAAATGGGTATTATTATTCTTAAATTCTATTTATTTTCACATTTCTGAAGAACAAGTTTACTCACACAATGCTACCATGCTATTTCATTGTGACATTGGGGCTATTTGAGATTTCTCTCAATTTGTGCTTTCATTCGCAATACTTTGTTCAGTTTTGAGGTAAAAAGGACAGTATAGACAGTAGAGACGCTACTTGTGTCGCACGAGAGACTTTTGCCGTACTTTGCATTACGCTTCTGTTGGATATGGATGGCACACGGAGTGCGGTTTGTTTTTCTTTCCATTGTTTCAAACTTAAATTAGACAGGAAAGGGCTTACCAACTTCACAGTAAATATTTATATTTTGAAGCGGGGTATGGATTTGTAAACCAACACGGATATATAGATTGAATATAGTTAAAGTTAAGAAAGAGCAAACCTCTGTAGTACAGAGTCTGTAATAATGCTGAATAAAGTAACCAACAAGGAAATGATGTTTCGAGTGGACATTGCCGTAAACCAAATATAGAAATTGATTGCGATTCTGTAAAAAAGTTTTTCTATAAATGATTGCACCCAAATTGCTACACATTTTTGGTTCACGACTCTCGACACGTTTATCTGTTTTAATGATTTTATTTGCACATCATTTATTTAAGCCTGAGACTACAACACTGAATGAACTTGGTCCCCTGGCATTGGCAAAGCTGGCAGGTAAAGGCATTTTTCAGACCGACATAAGACAATAATTATTGATAACACGTTGTTTTACCATCAACAACAGAAATCCGAGACTGGATCAAAAACATTTTCGAACAATGACGCTAATTCATAGCGCGTCATAAGTTAAGTAAAACCAATGCTAACTGTCTGTTACAGACAGAGCATACATCATCTATTTCCGTCTTTGTAAAAGTAAAAGGTCTAGCTGATTCGTGCTTGGCACTTCCACTTAATGCACACCATTCCAGTAATAATATTTGAACGAAAGTGTGAATACACTCATACTCATGACGTCAATCCAAAATTCCAGTTTTGTTTGCTTTCTACTTCCTGAAAACCCATCTAAACGAGACAGGTGAGTATAAGCGAAACCGCAAGTTTGCCACTACTGCCGTATGCAAGTTTCTACCATGTTACATGCAAAATTGCAAAGCAATGAATTTTATCGCAACGCAATATAATATTCGTACTCAAATAAAACTACTATAACATTTTATTATAATTGCAATATGTTCATATCATAACAATGTGCAAACAGTTTTTCAATTACTGAATGAGTAGTAGGTTTTAAATTGCATGAATTTCGATAATATATTATTAAACCGAAGCTTTACGATTAATGACCTTTACTTTGTAACAATTTTATATATAAGATTTAACGGATAGAACAAATTACTTTTACTTCGTACAGAAGAAAATCAATAGTCAAAATGTAAAATAATAGAATTTAAACCAAGCTAATTAAAGAATAGTTGATTTCAGGTATCTTCCGTTGGAAACAGAACACGCTTACAGTTGAAAACAACAAAATGGGTAGGGAGTAAAAATGTGTTGTGCTTACTTTTTGCCCAACGGTTGGCACTCAAATTAATTCTTAACGGCTGTCTAGACTAGTTCTGCTGGCGCAGCATGAGAACAGGCGACGTAGTTTGTAAGGCATCATCCTTTATCGGTAATGGAATCCTCTTCTTTAAAAGGTGCTGTCCAAACTGAGCGAATAACAGTATAAAAAATTACAGTTGAACAATTGGTACATATCCAACAAAGAGAATAGCGCGAATTTAATAAATTGCGATTCTTACAGCATTTTTATTTTCCTTTTGTTGATTGCCACTGGATCTCCTCCGTGGGGAACGCGTACCTGGAAACAATACACGTCTCGCAGAAACAGGAGGGGTATCTTCAAAAGAATCATTTGATCCTTCTTCGTTTTCCTTATCTGTATCCGTTTCGCAAAGCGGAGAATGCATACTTTCATAACGCTTTCTTAACGCAAACGCAAGTTGATTTCCGATATCTAAAGGAACTTTCTCATTGGCCAGCTTAAGATTTGGTTTCAAAGGTGTGCCACCGGGCGACCTACATAATATTCGCATCAGCAATTAATTTCATGAAATTTAAATTCATTTTGGTCTTGGATCATCAATGAAACATTTAGCCTAACATCACTTACCGCTCAACCCGTCGCAATTTAGCATTCGGTAACTCTTTCAGTACATCACTCAATGATACTTGAGGTTTCTTTTCTATTAACTTGTCTTGGTTTCCCCGCTTTGTGATTACAAGGGGTTTGTTTCCAAATGATACTGGAGGCATTGGAGGAGGAGGTGGAGGCGGCGGCGGTGGTGGTGGAGGACCTGCAGAAGGAGCAACACTTGGTGCAGATATGGGCGAAGGTACGACTTGTTCCAAAATTAAAGCACTTGGGGCTTTGGGCACGGGAGGAACTGCAACTACATGCTGTTGAGCCGCCAACTGATTCTGAGTTGTTAGCAAGCTTTGATTTAAGCAATTGATTTGCAGCATCAGCCCTTCCACCATTTTCTTAAGTTCCGTAATTTCCGTTTGATCTTCAAAGACTCTGCTACTCTGTTGATTTACAATCTGTGTAGCGTTAAAGTGAAGAGCCTCAACGTTGGCCTTAGGTGTAGAGCATCTAGCAAAGCTACTATCCCTGTTTTCAAACCAAATGGACCAATTAACAAATTAAGTAGGTATCTTAACAAACCTTCATAAGTAACTTTGACACTTACGTAGCATTCATTAAAGTGGGATTAAAGTGTCCAGTTAACTTTTTCTGTTCTTGTGTCCACCCCTCTGGCGTGCTGGATGCTGTATCTTCATCCTCCTGATCCTCACCTTCGTCCCCACTAAGGCTACTAATTACGTCTGAATTCAGATCAATCTCAAAGGCTTCAATTACCCCGTCCCCAACATCATTTTCTGACGGCAAGTCGCCCTTCCTACACGCATCAAAAAGGGGAAGACTGATAAGAGGCTGAAAAACCTGCGGGTTATTGCCGGCCCAGTTTGGTATGAAAATTCGACAAGGAGGAGTAAACATCGAACTGGGAAGAATTGATCCGATCACTCTGACCAAACTTCCATGCTTCCTTCGACGATTCAAAACTTCAAGTTTCTTGGCTATCTTAGCACGGCCCACCCGATCCTTCAGCATTAACACTCGCGTCTTAATTTGGCCGAACTATACAATAAAAATACAGACAAAAAATATGTACAACTCCCAAAATAACTAAAAATCCTAACAATAAAGTAAAATACGTACCTTCAATCTCACAAAATCAACTACATTAGGGGCTATCATGATAAATACCCCAAGACCTCCGACAATCGTCAACTCCATTAGTGGGGACAATCGCTGCTCCTCATTTCCATCCATTTCCACAAGTGCACTGCTTACTACGGGCGGTGGTGGCACTGCAATAAAAGCTGTTCCAGCGTCCCTTTCAGCGTTCACTTTCATTCTACCAGTTACTCGACGATCCATCTTTTAAGGTCAGATGTCAAACAAAATAAAGTTAAATCCCGCACGACTCACTTTTCTCTCAACAGCTTTGGATGATGTATCAGTGATTATTCCAAGTTAACTGTCATAATTGTGTAAAGCTCTGCATTAAATCTCTAACCGTCAACAAGTTGAACTTATGCAAATTCCAGAAAGAAGTGTCCTTTTTGTGTTGAGATGAACTTACTTCCTCAGCACATCTCGTTGCTAATGTGTGCATGTGCATGTCTTGACAACACTGCTTTCAGCTTTCTCTCATCTCATCAGGGGCTTTTCTGCTCAGCTATTCCGCCACTAGAATGGGACAAAGATGCTCAGAGACGGCCCATTTCGTGCAAACAGCAAATCAGAAGCTGGTCGGCTTTGAAGCGCTAACGGAAAATGGTCAACCGTTAGCTTTGTTTACTTGCATGTTGTGCTATGTGCTGCCTCTGGGTTTGCATGAATTAGAAGAAAACAGATCACATTTACATCTGTTCTGTGTTCCTTTGTACATTTTTGTGTGGTTTTCTGAATTGGATAGTTGACTTAACTCACGACATTTTTGGAAGAAACACTTTGATTTTAGAAAATTAACTGTTGCATAAATATTCAGCAATAATAGCCTAGAGCAAGGTTTAATAACCGTCGGTGTGTGTTGGGGTTAGTTTGGATTAGAAATACCAAGTCAGGTTTTCTAGGATTATGGCAGACATTGACCAAAGTAGTCTGAGTGAACTGCATTCCCAGCAGGAAGAGCAAGACAACAAACTGTTGGGGCCAGAAAGCGCTGGCAGTGACAAAAATGAAGTAGCAAGCGTGACTGAAGAAAACTCAAGTACTGTCCCCATCACCGATTCCAAGAATGAAGAAAATGCAAAGATTGAACCAAGTGGGAGCACTGAAGAATCCACTGTGGAAACTTTGGAAGCGTTGATGAATGGCAAACTTCAAACGATTAGTCACTACATGAATTTAGTTGCAAATAAAGCGAACCATTTGATGATGTTGAAGGTAAGGAAGCAATTAGTAGTATGGTATGGATGAGAAGTTTGGACTATGACATAATATTCGTACTATTCTTTTGGCAATTTTACAGGAACACACCATAATGGGCTTTCTAGTTTTGTGCTTAGGGGATGACGACTTTCCGGAAGTTGTGGAGAGCAGCTTTCACGTTTTTCAAGCATTGTCAAAACACGAAGAAAACTTGTCTGCATTGAGAAACCTTGAATACATAATGGGTGCGTTACGCTGTGTAGCAAGGTACATTATTAAATTAAAATCAATCAACATGTTGCTGTGCTTATTTCTAACATTTGATCTAAATTAAGTCTTTTTACGATGTATTTAGCAATTCAAAAATCAAGGATTCTGTACGAAAAGATGCAAAGAAGTTATTAAAAGAATTAAAATCCGCCCCGCTTAAGAACCACGCACCCCTATCAGAATTATCTGACTCCATGAAGAATGTTCTAGCTTCTGGTCAGTCAAATGGTGGCTCTTCATTTTGTGTTGTGGATAGCAAGGAAGGAAGTCAAAAGCCGACAGATCTTAATGCTACTTTTTCCACAATGAAGCGCAAGAATAAAGGTCGAGAAACTGTCTTGTTTGTGGAGAACGGGGTTCTGCGTCAAGTAAGCGCATTTTATTGTAAATCTTTATAAAATGACGCTTGTATAAATTGTTACCAGTTGTTATAATTTTAATCTTGCAGAAAGCAGAAAGAACAAGGGTAACTCAAGTACTTATCACCGTTCCAGGAATTATTTCTGTCACGTATGATCTCAAAAATGACTTTTGCATTGTTCGTGGAAAAAGAAACGTTGCTCCTGAAGATTTTGGCAGGGCTGTTGCGTCATTAGGCTTGGCTAGTGTATATTTGGTCAGGAAGAATGAAAACAAAGAAGAGGTAAATTGTTGCTTTTACTGACATTTCATTTAGGTAACTGTATTTTGGCTCATAAGCTAACTTACTTCAATGTGAAAATCTTTATTCTTAGATTAAGGTTCGGATTCAAGCGAATCAACAAGAAAATGAAAATGTGCTATATCCACCTTACCCTGAAGAACAGGAAAACGAAGATATTGACAATAGTGGTGCTGTGGCAAAGCAAGACCAACATTCTAATGAATCCTCATTCTTCAGTTCTGCGAAGGATTTTATCAAGCGGTCATTCTACTGGTAATGCTACTACTGACATTGCAATGCATGTCGGACGCACTTTTAATAATTTTACGCCCTGTGGGTAGGAATACTTTTCAATTTACCAATTAAATGTTATATTGTGTATCAGTTTTATAATTTAAAAATCGCCAGTCTGTTGCACGTTGACATCAACATGACACGTTAATGATGTATATAATATTTGTATTCAAACAATAGTATTGTCAGTGGTAGTAGTAGTAATTTCACAATAGTTACTTTTTGGTCAAATTTGACTAACGTAAACCGAGCCTGTCTGTTATAGTACACTGTTTTATGTTATTTTTGAAAATTGATTGAAAATATAAAATATGAGGTTAAAATTGTAGTATGTTTAGTTTTTGAAATTATTTTGTTTGCATATCCGCGAACTCTGTCTGTCATGCCAAATGAGCTATGTATCTATAAATATTTGCCATATTATTATCATTATCTCTTGTCATGCTAAATGAAGTGTTATGCAGTGCTAGAAGTCAGTTTCAGTAACTACTTTAATCAAGTACTTTAAAACCTACGTACAACTTCGGGACTTAACGCGTTATAAACGCCTAAATTAACTTACATTAGAAAGTAAGAATGTGTTATCTATATAAAAGTAATTATTTTTCATATAGCATGGAATAAAATACGTTTCTGTCAGAAGAACAGTAAGCTTAAGCCGTAACTATTTTAGAATCTTTAAGAGTTACAAAAATCAAACATTCTTTGAATTTGAAGATTTAGCACCACAAAGAAATATAATTATCGAAAGTGTCCTTAAAACGTAATTAGCAATTTTTTTAGAATTCAATTTTTACTTTACAATGCTACTTAAGAAAGGCTTATTATGCATTCTTACACTAAGAGGGAGGTTTTTAGCAGCTTAATTGTTCTTTTTACAAAATTATTAGACCTAGAGACGAGCAACGAGGAAATACATAATATATAGTAAAATAATATTCTGCTACAAACTAAGAATGTCAAACATTCTCCTTGTTTCTAAACATATCTAAAGCGGAATGGAATAATATATTACTCTTTCAAAGAAATGTGAATTCTTACATTCTATTCAATATAAAACTCAAAATATAAGGAAGCGACTTACATTGAATTGCTCTACGCGGCATAAATAGTCAATGGCTAATGGCATATATTCAGTCGCATTGCCGATTCAATAACTTTTAAAAAATTAATTAAACCTGCGTGAATTTATGCTATGAATATTATATCCTTGTTGGCATCTAAACCCTTACTTTTACAAGTGTATAATGCGAACTTCTTACAAAACAAAACTCGTGAAATGAGACTATACCCGATCACACCCGATTGTTGCATCTATAGTTGTTACGAATCCGAATTTATGTTTGGAATTCAAAAAGTATAATATACAGCCTATCTTTACTTTGATTTATCACCCCAATCATCCCAAGACCAGTCGTCAGATTTAGGGGATGTTTTACTAGTAGCACCTCCGGATCTTGCACCACCCGAATTCTTTGTATTAGAGTTAGCGTTACTTGACTGATATCCATTTTGCCCCCAATCAGCACCCCAATCGTCCCAGTTTCCGTCTGGTGATCTACGGAGAAGAAAAATAAAATAAAAACATTACGAGTTAGTTCCGAGTAATTAGAAATTATGACAAAGTATGATGCAAAAAGTATAAAAAATTGTCTTACTTGTTATCACGAATTCCTGAAAGTGAGCTACGCTCCGTCGGACTTTCAGGAATTGGTTCATGACTATAATTGGAATTACTCAGACTATTACTAGACACTGATTGTACTATACTAGATATTCCATCCTTGAGTCCTTTTCTTTGAATCTCAGCCACCTAAATATATTGAACAATGAAAAAAATATTTATTAAAGAAGCACTGTTATACATATAATAGTAGTTTAGGCTTTGAAACTTTGAATCAGTGTTTTAAGTTTAGATCATTGCTTTTCAGCCAATGTAGGTATGTAGTCATCATTTGCATGCATCAAGTTTTAAAAATATTACAAATCAAGCAAAACTTGCCTTTTCTGAGACACTTCCTTGTATTTCTGCAGCTTTCTGTGATGCGATTCCACCAATCTTCCATGCGTTCTCGCTTGCAGTTGACGCAATTTTTGTAGCCGCTACTGAAAACATGCTCCATCCTTTTGTTAATGAGGATACAGCTTGATCAAACACTTCAGTTGACTGTGATCGTGGAGGTGGGTCCATGGTGTAGCCAAACCCTGTATATCTGCCGCCCTCTGTGAAAACGTCAAAATCAAGAAACGTAAAGTTTTAAAGTTGAGAATAATAGGGCAATTAAGTATATAAATAAGTACCTGCGGGTGTTAAGTGCTCTGGTCTTGTGGCATTTTCCATCTTCTTTTTATCAGCAAAGGTTAGATTGCCACCCCCACCACCTTGGTATCCACCACCTCCTCCCGAATAATAATCCACTGCATCCCCTCCATTTTGGTAGCCTCCTCCTCCACCACCACTGCTGCTCGAGTAGGAAGAGTGGCCACTTCCATTTCGCGAAAACGTTGGAGTTGATACACTCTTTGGAAAATCTTGAGAGGTTCCATTTGAGGAAGTGTTTCGGCTACTAGATGAATTACTTGATTTTTTCACGCTACTCCTGCTACTTTTCACCGTCTTTTTGGCATGCGACTCGTCCCACGAGTTTCCCTGTGCTTCTGTTTGAATCTGAGAGTAGTAAAAACAGACAAAATCCAGAGTTATACTATTGGCTTTACTAAAATCAAGATGCAATTTCATGTAAGTACCTAGTACCTTATCACGATATAAAGCAGCAGCTGCAGAATTATACTTTTGTTGGATTCCCATGTTGGAATCAAAGTCAGGTTGGCTTTCCAAAAAATCCTTTGCCTTCCTGTTTCCTCCAACCTGAAAGCAGCCACAGAAGAATAATTTTACATTACTGAATACGTCAATTAATATTTATTTTTATTATAAATCATATCTCACGCTCACGCACGCACTTTCATCTTTTCTAGCTCGATATCCTTCCATTTATCCATTGTTACAGATCTGTGTGTAATTCAAACAATTAAAACTTTAGCTCAATTCCAGAAATAGTGGTGAATAAATGAGTTCAAGTGTGTGTCCAAATACCTGACAAAACTTAAGTGCACTCCTAAACCTCTGTGTTTTCCACTGCACTCTAAGCATATCCATATTCCATATGTCACCGATACCCACTGTGGGTTATGGGCTCCACATTCAAAGCATTTCTACAAAATTTCAACATTAAACAAACCATTCAATTACAATTACGATCGGGTTCCAAAGCACAAAAATATGAAATAAAAAATACTCACATTATTGTCATCCTTGTGCCTTAGCTCCTGCAAAACTCGTCTTGTTCTGGGACTAGCCATGATTACGGATTTGGATAAAAATTGTACTTCCTCAAATAATGCGATGTTTCAAAAAGCTGTTTCAAGTCTGCTTAAAGTATTAACATCAACGGTTTTTATAAAATTTCTTACTGACTATAAATATAATTATTACATGCTAAACTACTACTTGGATCCTCAACAAATTCTTACTTAACGACTTTACAAATCATTCATTCACTCACGTTTGCACTATTCCAAGGATTAAAATATTTTGGATTCCCTATTCACAGCTTTTGTATGTACATGGAGACAGTACTAACTCAGTAATTGAACTTCCTGGAACAAGTCAAACTATCTTTGAATTTGGTTGGAAGTTTGTATTGGACTGTACAACCCAACAAAATGCGACATGAGGATCTCAATCAAAAGTGTGTCACACATTCACTATGTTCAAGATGATAAAAATGAAAGGGGTAAATGGCCACGAATCACAAGAAAAGATGCTCTTTCCTTTTGCTGTGCTTGCACACAAAAATTGCATACACTTTATAGCAAAGTGGACATTTCACATTTCTATTCAGTACTAAACGAATGAATATAAGTAACAGTTTATCTTAAAAGTGAAGCAGAATCGGTATAAAATCCATGTACAAGACTTTTTATAAAAGCATCAAGAAAATTAACTTTGTTTATTATAAGTGGACAGGACAGGATACAGTCTTGACAAACTTCTTTTCAGAAGGTAATCTTCAATGCGAAGATATGTTCACTGTTTAGTTAAGATCAAAAATGCAATGCGCACCTGTGTGAATTGAGATAATGCGAAAGTGAAATTTAAGGTTTTATACACCCTCTTCAAAAAAAACTTCAATAATAGAACCTTTTTCGTCGTATGTGGTAATACAGTATGTAGTTAATGTTAGAATAGAAAGGAAACAGAATTAACTTACAGACAGACGATTGCTGCAAAAGAGCACACTCCCTTACAATATGCTAAAGAATATTATTATTGCACTCAGGTTTTAGTTATCTTATGCAGCAGCAATAATTTTTGGTCATTGAATTCCACTAGCTAGATATCTTTCTTAATTGCCAGATTGCCAGTAGTCTGTAATAGTTTTGCAGACGACAATAGAGTATTGTGTGGTATAAAGGAAGTATAAATGCGTTTAATGCTTTACGTGTAGTACATTAAAATATTCTGTGTGAATGCGTACAGTAACGTAGTATGAACCTAAATTGAGATAAAATTGAGAGACTTTTTTTGCGAAACAGTTATACAGCTGCAATACTATGCTGTGTAAGAAAGGGTAATAATGCTGTGTTCATATTTAGTAAGAGAAAACCAGAATATGAAAAGGGAATGAACTGAGTTTGTCTACATCTGCTGAATACCCTGAACCCAACCGTACATACATTGGAAATACCAGACCATCATCATCATTATATACCTTCGAATCTAAAGTATGACTTGTTTCCTTCCATATAGTATGCAGTAAAGAAGAAAAGTATCTTTGAAAGGCTATGCAATAATGTTCATTTAGCAAA
Source organism: Entomobrya proxima (assembly GCA_029691765.1). Lineage (NCBI taxonomy): Eukaryota > Metazoa > Arthropoda > Collembola > Entomobryomorpha > Entomobryidae > Entomobrya > Entomobrya proxima. The sequence goes on from CM056170.1 coordinate 1,987,442, forward strand.
TTTTAAAATCCTCTACGCTGCAATAAGATTCCTTGAACAATACATAAAATGTTGGAAAAGATGCATTGAATTCATTGCAGTATTTGCAAAATGCCCATAATAATCGAAGCATATTTTACTTCAACATATGGATTGAAATGCATACTTGTCTATGACACAAGCAACATTTGCGTACACTGCACTACTATACGCAAAACAACATGTTGATTTTGCCATGTAAAACTGAAATCTGTAGAAATAGACGTATTTGAAGTAATATCAGACGACCATGACCATACCTTGATAGTACCATTATAATATCTGAAAATGAGAGACAAGCAATTTATTATGCTATACAAAAGATGTTATATGCCATTCACGTCAGAACTCTACCAATGATACATACTACGTAAGTAAATAGGTGATGAGACTAATGACGGAAGCACTAAACCAGTCTGACGTGGAACTTTTAATCCACACTAGGATGCCAAATATTTCATCCCAGATCATGCAAGCATCTGAGCAAAATCCTTTGATGCGTTGTCCAGTTTACTAGATTAAGATGAGTGTACTTCATGGAATCCATGTAGATTTTAGAGAGCTAAACTTTTGTTCTCTTATACCGAAAGATGGAGAATGCGTTATCATGTAACGGTGACTAGAAGTCAAATCAAATCCTAACGGTGGCCCCAAGCTAAAATATTGGCTGCTTCTAAGAAACCAGTAAAGCCCCAAATTGGGTCCGGGTTTTGAATAGATTTAAAACAGAAAATGCAAAGTAAAAAACTCAAACCAGAAACATTTTTTTGAATTATAGTGAATAGTGTGAAAAAATGCATAAGAACACCTGTTACGGTTTTTCAACAGATTCATGGCCATGGACAAGCATATTATTTATTTGATTGATCATGTTAAGGATTATTGTACAATTATGATGCATGCATCAAATTTAAGCATGAAGATAAATCGTTGTTTATTATTTTTTTGCATAATAATGTTCAATATATTGATCAGTTATATTGTATGGATCACTGAATCCACTAAACACACTACCAAGTGAGTACTACGATAATTTTAATTATAACGAGGTTGTATTATTGAACACTAAATACTAGTACACTTAATACTACAGTACCTACCCAAAAATCGGTCTATTTAACAGATTCTGTTCTATTTCATACAAAGCAACAAAGCATTTTAAATTGTTTAATAGAGAACTAACTTTGTTCTACATTTAAGTTGTATTGTCTATACAGCGACCACGCCGTATTTTACTACATTACTTTCTACTGATTTCATTCCTCCGAACCCAAACCATATTAGTTTTGTATTTTCACTTAATATTAATAGTAATACATAACTTACATAGTAATTTCATTGTCTAAAACTTTGACTAACAATAAATCGACGTTGCTGATAGATATCCTATCCTACATGATTAACTGCCAAATGTGCTAAAATTGATTGACCTTGGCTCGTCTTCGGAAAGCATAGAGAGAACAATGCAAAAATGTAGTTTGAGGTTATATTTATATTTAGTACATTATTTCTGGTATATTTGCGGTTTTACATAAGCTTATTCTTTCATACTTATGTTATTTTAAGCAAAAATTTTTATGCTTAATGTAGTTGAAGTTGATACTCGATACATTATACTTACTCCATTTGTATTACACTTTAATCTATTACCAATGTTCTGTATCGTATAACCATAAAGCAACTCAGCATTTAATTTTTTATAGAAACTGCATAGCGAAGATAAATAGCTTAATATGCAAACGCCAATTAATCACATCCGGACAAACTTAGATTGACTAGCTGAATCATTAATTTGATCTGTTTCTATTTCCTATAGCACTATATTAATGACAGCAACAGCAGTAAAAATGTTTTAATTGCCTGGTCTAATACGACAAAATGTTGTATCAGCATGATTCATTTATAGCAATTAACTTTATCGTCTAAATGATTATGAGTGATAAGAATATATAATCATTAGTTTCATCATAAATGGTATTGCACTACATACACATCATCACAGCCAGATAAATTTTTACCTGATTTAGCTAGATGATTTACCGTTTTAAAATATTATTTCAAAGCATACTCATACAGCATAGTTATAATTATGATTGTTTTGCACAAATTAAAGTATATTATTTATGTGTCCAGGATTTTGCAAAAATGGGTTGGTTCATAGTAGCTTTTTATTCCAGCCGCAATTGCCAGCGTTAGTTCCCAGAGGTTTCCGGTTCTGCTGTGGTGTCTGCTTCTTTTTCGCTTTCAGGAGATTCTTCAGACATGAGAGGTAAGCTCTTCTGAGAATCTGTAAAAGTAATTCAGGATTATATAAGAGAAGGCTTTGCAAGCAACCTACAATATGCCAGCTACTTGATTACCTAGAAAAGATTTCCAGCAAAATAAGCAAAGTAAAACTAGCTAATTTTATGCTGCGAAGCATGCTAGTGGAGAAGGAATACATGACTGTTTCATGAAACAGAGTTTATTTTTTCACGACCTTTGTCGTCCTCCTCGACTGATTCCTTGTTGCTGGATTGCATTGTGGACACAATGTCCATTCGAGAGTCCAAGGAATACTGTTTCCCAGCCATGATCATCCCCTTAATTCTTCGTCGTACCACTGTAATATTAGAATGTAGTTTACTTATACTTTTGTTTGCTAATTGAAATTTGAAATAACGAGCAAAACCATTCATGAGTGGGTCTAACCTGGAGAGCTATTGTCCACTTCACTAAGTTTCAGCTTTCTTTCAAACTCCTTGAAAAGTTCGTTGCTATCAAAAATAGCAGCAAAGGACCCATTCACAATTTTGGGGGACATTGGGGAGTTGGCAAGAAGGAGAGATGTTCCAAAATGTGCATTACGGAGCCTGGTCTCCGCCAGGGGTACTTTCCGAGCTGGCACCATTGGAATATCTTTCACTTCTTCGTTTGCAAGTACAGCCCGTGCTGTCTCCTTTATCACTGCCCAGTCAGTACAAATATCTTCTACTGTGGTTTGGGGCGATGTGATAGTGAATCGGATGACGTAGCGTCCCTAAACACAAAAAATGGCTAGTTCAGATGCTAGTGCATAAAATAAGCAATAATATTGTCGATTTTTTACTTTTAATGATGCAGGAACACAATGAATTTTCCCGGACGCATTCAATCGTTTCAACAATCTGCAAAATGAGTCGTAGATACTTTTTTTAAATTTACTTCTAGAGCAACATATGTATCATATTTTTATCATTACTTTTTCCTTACGTTTCAGTTAGTGCATTGTCACCCCGAAGACGAAATACCACAAGCCCAAGATGTCGTTTAGCAGGGATTTCGAAACGAAAGTCGGCTGCGACCATTGCTTCAAACCTTGCTGCCAACCGTACGCTCTGAATAAACATCAATTTATCATTTGTACTCTCCTTTTACCAAACTTAATTGGTCTAGAGATATAATGATAGTATACCTTTCGAATGTGCTCTTGTAACCCTTGTACCCCAAAAGATCTAAGTACGAACCAAAGCTTCAATGCTCGGAATCTTTTGCTTAAAGCAATTTGCCAATGCTATAATGGATAAGATGTGAATCAGTTAGTCAATTGTTCGATAATTCATTGATGTTGCTTGCTAGATTTTTACCATGTAATCAATTGCCATTCCAGAGTTTTCATGCTGCAAATACAGCGGCTCAACATTAAATGTTCTATGCAGCGCTCCAGCATCTTGAACCTAAAATATATGCATGCAATATGATGCGAAACTGAATGAAATGTGTAAATATCTAACATATTCTCGAGCCATTTCACGGCTTACATTCATGAGCTAAAAATCTTTTGCTTATGACATAAAGCATATATAATATGGTTGTCATACATTGTTCACGCGGGGTATTATAAGAGAGTGTAAATAGATTCTTGGATTCTGAGAAAGGACAGCAACTTTTATCAGAATCAGTGCAGAGTCACACCACACAGCTTTTAATGTTTTACATCTACCTTGCCAATACTTTCTCCACTATATATACTTACCCACATAGCTGTACAATCAAAATGAACCATGAGCCACTTGGAAGGATTGAATGCAAACGAGTTGGCGTTCTCTACCCCCTTCATCCAACTCCGAAACTCTGGACAAATGAAAGCGCTACCAGCATACGCTGCATCAACGTGCAGCCACAAATCTGAGAAAAAATACAATACAGCAGAGGGAAACCATCATCATCAAATAACCCATTATTATACGCCTTCGTTTCACGGTATGAGAAAACATGTATGACTTTGTAGGAAATAAATGTGTGAAAACAGACATGTAAGCAAAAACAATTTCAATTTCTTATCTTTGTAGAAAATGAAACTTGGAGCGTATGGAGTTTTCTCTCCATTTCAGTTGTGATTAAATGCATCTGTGACACAAATTATAGTGACGGTTACGACAGGCGTTATCATTAATAAAGGTGTCTTGTTTCTTTTGGAATTATTTTCGTCGCATTTCCGTTTATGATATGTACTTAGCTTATGCATTCCTTATGTGGGAAGATTTAATGGAGAAAATTATCATTATGTAAATGGGTAAAGCGAGAAAGACATATCCGAACGAACCGTGGAAAAAATATGAGTAAAAACTTGCTACTGGGCTATATGATAAAAGCAAACCTGTCAGAAAGATAATTAACTAGTTGGTGGATTGCAGGACTGCTGTTGTTCTTACATTTTTACGAATAAAAAGATTGTTGTGTAATCATCGTGGTTGCGTTACTTACTCTCGTGACGACAAACGTCTCCAACTTCTTCCAAGTTATCAAAAGCACAAGAACCTGTTGTACCCAGAGTTGCACAAACCTAAAAAAAGAAGTGGTTATGTAGCATGTATCTTCCAGTTCATAAACTGATAGCCATTTCGAAATACTTGACAAGCTTTATAAATAGCCCAATATTATAAATTAATTATTTGAACGAACCCAGAATGGAATTAGACCATTTTCTCGGTCTTTCTTGATAGCAAAAGCAAGGCATTCTCCGTCAATTCCCAGCTTTTCATCGTCACTCTCCAAGTAATGCATCCTGACAAGTCCTATCAACCCTGCTTTCTCCACACTGGAATGGGCCTAAAAATAACCATTCGATAAATACACTGAACTTCTGAGTGTGTCAGCTTGCCCCATAGTAGTTACGTATAAAAATTCATTTGTGGACCACAAATTGTGGTTTCTTTATCCGAAACCGTTATACATTTCCGCCACTGCAATGTAGCGACTTACCTGATCTGAGCAGTAGGCTACAAGTCGGGCATTGATTTCTGACGATGTCAGTTCTGGATATTGCGTTTTGCATCTTCGAATAGCCTCGGACCGGCCTGCCATCAGAGCTATAAAGGTCGACTCGCTTGCAGTGGTCTAACATATTGATATTTTTGGAAATTAAATAAACTCATAAACTGCTTTTTTGTTTATTCAAGCACTATGACCAGAAAGTATGCAGCCAGACTAGTCTAGCTCTCGAAACCACTTTAAACAGGTATAAAATCTTTGGGAAATGGATTTCTAGTGTTGATGTAGCCGAGCAGTGTGAAAATAGTGAAAGCAGTTTTCTTACTTGAATTACCCCACCCCCTACACCAGCTTTGGTTGAGTGCAGAAATGCTGGTGGTAGTCCGATCATCTTTCCTAGCCAATCCATTACAATGGTTTCTAGTTCTGTACAAGCTGGACTAGATGCCTGTGTCCGAAGAAAGTGAGTGGCAGATGGCAAATATTGGTCAGTCATACATTGCCCCAGGCCCATACAAAGTTATATTACATATTTCTATCTTCTGTTGCAATTCATATATGACTTACCCATGTGAATCCCAAACAATTGATAGCATCAGCAAGCATATCGCCTAATAATGAAGGATATGAATTCAATGCCGGGAAATAAGCATGCTGCCAAATTAAAATCCATAATATTAAAAATAATCGGGATTTTAACCAGTTAAAGGTAAAGTATGAAATATAAAGAAAATTACCATGTGAGGACTCTGCCAATGAGTAACCTGTAACAGTATGTAAGTCATCATTACACTGAATGCTTCAAGAGGTACGTCTTACCTTATAAAATACTAAATACGCAGTTTTACATGAGATAGAGGGTAAAATGAGACTATGGTAAAAAGATAGTAATAAAATGTCATTTTCATCTAAAAACTGGGAAACAGGAGAAAAATAACCCAGTGAGTTTCTGTACGGAATATTTTCACTAGCGTTCCACGAAAGCAATAAAACAAGGCAAAGTTGTTTATTTCATCATAATATTCATTTCATTGTCTATTTCGTGTAAAGAGCTAAGACAGTCAAATAGAAAAGAACTGCTAATTACTATCGACTATAATTCGAGGGCATAAATATATTATGCTGCAAGCAGTAGGCAAATGAAAACGTTCAGCGTTCAGCAAGAAAGAGTAAAGGCTTGAGTTACCCCTGGCAGAATAATGCGTTGAAAGTCTTCGAATATATCTTGGTAAGACTCTCCCTCTTGAGGGGCTTCTTCTGGAATGAGCGGTCTCATGTAGCCGGGCTTTACCGCAGGAAATACACGTCGAGCTCGAATTCCGGTTAGATAATCTGCAATGAAGTCTACCATTTCCTTTCCTGCATAATTAAAACGTTGAGTTACACATCTGAGGTTTTTACCTACTTAAACTACTACTTTATATTGGAACGCATGAACTTAATGAAAGCCGAATGGCATCAAGATTGGTAATTAAAATGCTATAAAATGTTTTATGCAGAGGTTTTTTTAGGAAAAATTGTTTTCCTTTCAAACTAGCCATACAAGAGTTAACAAAGTGAAAGCATTGCTCATTGACAAAGTATAAAGGTTGTGCACAAAGCCACTAAAGTAGTGGAAATGGATAAATGCAGGGTATGAATGAACTATGAACAAAAACTAATAATATTGCGAGAGACTGTGAAAGCAGAGGGTAAAAGAAGAATGACGTGAGAGTAAATAATACCTCTTTGGCGATACTCCTCCACGTCCATCTTTATCAGAGCTGACCAGGAACCTCTGGTCACTGAAGTGCAAGCTAAGACAGAGAAATCCACACGAAACAACACTTATAATTGGATTAGTAGCCTGTCAAATGTACACACATTGCAAATAGATACAAAAACCAAGGAACCCAGAGCGTATTTAATCCTATTGTCCAAATTGGAAAACTATCAGACCAGAAACAGGGTTAAATCAACTCTAGTCAAATCAAAGGTTAATTAACAACATCAATACAATAGCTTTGAGATCGAAGCAAAGAAAATGTTTATTAATGTTGATGGTCTGTAGTGAAAGTCTCAGTTACTTGAAGCTTACACTGCACTTATTAAAGTTTAAAATGCGCTTTTTAAAAGATAATTTGGTAGTAAATTATTTTGTATTAGTTATCTTGTTCAAAACTTATCAAGATAAATTTTGACTTCATCAGGCGGAAGTCACTTTAATAAGTATAAAGGGCAATGCAAAAACACTGCCGCGTACTTTCACTTTGATTTCCTATGAAAACTGGACTTTTCCTTTTTGTTTTAATGACAAATCCTTTCCATAAGCTTGAAACACACTATAAGTCAAAGTAGAAAGCTGCAACAAGGAAAACTTGTAGCGCGTCTGCTAGAAGAGAATGGTAAGTCACCACCCATGTAATCCTTTGTGTGGTCTTTAGCATGACTTTTAACAAACAAATAATGCAGCTTTATGTATAAGCTACTGTTAATGCTGCAATGAACATATAGGTGTTCAAACCAGAAAAAAGTAATTTTCTTTTACTGAGATGCAAGTATGTACCACTCAATAATAATGTGTTTTTTGGGATTTTTCTACTTAGCACAATAAATACGTGTGTGCTTTCTCGCAGAAGAATATGAGACGTGAACACACCGAATGACTGAGAAAAAATGGAAAAAAATCTTAGCTTTTTCTCGACCAGACACCAGAACAGAAGAAGAAATGATACCGATACAATGGATCAAAGAAAATAGCTAAAAAGATACCAACAAGTACAAGTAAAGAGTTAGATACAAGCACAGCACACTAGAAAGAAAGAATGTTGTTCCTTTTTGCGTTTTAGCATTCAGAAAAGATATACAAGAGAGCGATGAGGGATGAAAACTTGGCAAAGTGATGTAAGGGTTCAGGGAGAAAGGATCTGTTCTCCAAAATGCGACATGGACGAACGAGTAAAGCAACATGCTTAAGCATTTTTTTTTATAAAACTTGGCTCAATAGGATACACAGAGAAGAAATAATAAAGAGAAAGCGTAATAATAACACGCGTGTTGTGTACGTTATATAGGCACCTAAAATAAGGATTTGATAAACATGATTTTTCCAAGTTTCTCAAGATTTCATGCTTTCACCACCTTGCATACAATATACCGGCTTACTTGAACCACATTTTGTATGCAGCTTTTACTCGCTTACGCCAAAATACTCAAAATTGCCATAACTGTTGTAAAGTATGTAGTTTGGTGTGTATTCATTGAAACCGCATTTGTGGGGGTGGCTGCGGTTATGTTTACGCTTATCGGGTTCAAATTGGTGGTTAAGAAAATGTACATAGTTTGTGTTCCCTTGAAGAGGATGCTACTACAAACAAACGTTCCGGAAATTCTTAAAGAATGAAAGTATTTCTGTCCTATTTTTATTCTCTTTCATGAATTTATTTTCCCCGGACATATCGTTCTAGTACATTGAGGCTGTCCAGCTTAGTTTTATTTTTTTAGCTGAATGAAATACCGTAAAAAAGGGGATTTGTTCTGCTGATTATGTGAAGGAAACAGTTTTACATCCGCTCTTGAAAAGTTACATTCTATTCACAAAATGATTTCACCAGCAGCTCAACAAGTAGGCATTGTATATTTGTCTTCTTTTCTTCCTGTTTAGCTCAACCATCTTAAAAAAGATGTCTTTCTAGATGGCTGCTCTCGCATTTTAAAAAGGCGAAAAGTAGGGTATTATTACGTTCATCCTTATGTCCACGTCTTATGTTTGCCTTGTTTGCTTGTTGAACATTTCTAATCGCAACTTTCTCCTTGGCTCAACAAAAAAACGCAAGCCTCTTCAAAGAAGGGTGAACTTATTGGTTAAATCCAAATTTTCACAGAGACAACAATAATGAATAAGTTGAAAGAATAAGATGTGGTGGAGTGAATCGGATTTCCGTCACGAATCCATTGTATCCTCTGGAACGGAGATTGAATTGGAAGAAGATTGTGTTTTATCAATAGACTACAAACTACGTATTACGTAGTACAGATTCTGTGGCCCATAGTCCCCAGAGACATTGACAACTCTCTTGTATATTTCACTCAAAGAAAGGATAGGTGTACAATTGACAAACAGGGCGAAATTCCATTATTCCATTTTTACTTTCACTATATACAAACGTACTTATTATATGGATGATTGTACTCCTACACAATTTACAAGTTTGCAATGGTGCTTTTAAAACTTTTCTTTTTAGTTAGTTACAGTTTAAGTAGGTACATGAACAAACAATAATGTTTTTATTAGCATTTTTCATGCTGTTTGATTTCAAACTCATTTTTAAATGCAAGGCTTGCAAGTGTGAGACCCATTAGCCCAGTACGTTGAATGAATGTATAGGAAGCTAAGGTAACTTTAAATCAACTTGAGAAGGGTCCGTGTTTCTCTGAAGAATGTACAGGTCAGAGCCAGTACAGTACGTGAGCTTTATCATGTTATCTCCCGAATTATTGTTATAAGAAAGGTTATTTTTACCTTCATGTACAGTATGCCGTTCAGTTGTGCATCTTTTAAAGACACAATCAAGCATATAATTATTCAAATTAGTTGTGATAAATATTGGCATTAGTATAAAATTCTCAGCCTTTTGAACTGAAAATGTCAGCTCAAGAAATTACGGCCAGTTTAGTTACAGATACGACAGAAAGTTCCGGTGTTCCCACAATCGAGAATAACAACGAACAACAGGCAGACATTATTCCGACAACATGCAATTCACTGATTCCTTTGGAAGATTGCAAGTGTCCAATATGTCTTGACTATTTTATTGATGTAAGTTTTATGCTCCAAGTAAACCAATTGGGTAACGCAATCAATTTAGGTTTTTGAATGTTCGAATATGACACTTGAAAATGTTCATTAATTAGGTCGTAGAAACGCGGTGCAATCATCGTTTTTGCCATTTTTGTTTGGAAAACTGGTTGCACGTAAGCATTCATCGCCAGTGTCCAACTTGTAGAAGTACAATACAAGGGACAATCCAAGCAAAGCCAGAGTTACAAGAAATCATTGATGCATCAATTAGTCAAGTATTGAGGGAAAACGAGGTTCGAGAACGACTTCAAGTGCGTTCAGAACGTCAAACACAAGTGGAGAGATTTTCAGCAGATAGAGAACAAACGCAAGCATTATTGGCACGAATAACGTCATCATCGTCATCCAGACCTCGTACTAGACAAGTTCGCCGGGGTAGACGATTCCCTGAACATGAGCATGGCACACGAGAGCCAGGATCCTCTTTTCTTTCTCGACATATTATGAATTGGTGGGATGATAATAATGTCATTGGTGCTGAAGAAAGTCTTCCGGCTAGAGGTCCAACTGACCAACTTAATCCTCCAGAACAACCCGATGATTTAGAAAATTTACCCTTAGACTGGTACAGGCATCTTCGTGCATTGAATGAATACGAAAATAGCTTTGAATCTTCGTCAGCTCCACCACCAGACGTTATCAATCGACAAAACTGGGGTATGCAAGGACCTTCTTCTAATGCCAGAAATAGCCAACGAGGTGGTAATCGTCGGTCCGTTCCATCTCACTTTGACCAATCCTACCATGAAAATCTTATGGAGGAATACAGCTACCATTTACGGAGGGTGAATTCCGCGCATACTAGAATTAGGGAGGCTTACAGAGATTTTAATTATCATAATGGTAGAATGCAGGAAATTCTTCGTGAGCACCGATCCTTTTTTTCCAGCATGAGGACATCCACCGACCCTGGACCAAATGAGAATCATGTTGTAAGTTACGAAGACTATGAAGACTTGGGTTTAACTGAGTTGGGAGACCTTTTAGATAATTCGCCAGCAGCTCAGGTTGTATTTGGTAGATTTCCTCCCGAAAACAACTTTGGACATGCATCCCATAATAATATGAGGAATGGAGTGCGCGAAAATTTCACACTGGATCGTGGTGCTGATAATATGAACGCTAGGGGAAGTACCCGAAATTCCAGGCGTTATGCACGTTTCCCTACTGATTATGAATCAACTTCCTTGGCACATCGAACGAATGTGCTGGATATGGAAAATGAAATAAGAAATAGAAGGAGCCAGTTAAATCATTTGTCTACATTTATACATCAATGCCCATGGAACTCTGATTCTGGATATTCGAGGGCTTCAAGCTCTGGCCCGTCAACATCTAATAGAATGACACGTTTATCTGCTGCTCATCTTGCACCACCAGATAGACTAACCGAACCAGAATTACGGGGAATAAGTGACTTTTCATCTTTGCCAAACCCTGATCAACATCGTGTCATGGTTGAACAATTAACTGGCAGAAGCAATAACGGAGCTTGTCCAAGACGAATGCGGAGACGCTTAGCAAGAACAAATATTTTCCGCACAAGTGTAAACGATGGCGAAAATGAGTCAACGCATGTGCAAAACGTATCAAATGAAAACTCTCCAGTTTTGCCTGTAGTAATTCCCCTGGGGGACGTAGATAATATGTCCCGTGCAAACTCGGGACCTACTGCAGCGTCCCTTCAAAAGTATACAACTTGGTTAAACTTTTTGTGAAAAATTTCTCAGAAAGAAGTCGTAATATTGTGCATTATACTTGATATATAGTTTGCCAACAATGCCAAATGTGGAACCTACACCTCCGCCGGATCGAGAAGGTCATTTGTTACCCACCTCCGCAGGGTGGCTAATGAATATGAACAACAATATGAATGATTCATCAGAAAGCGATTATGATGACCAAAGAACAAGGAGAGATGTTCCAAGACGGCGTGTGAGAACAAACAGTATATCCCCTCATGGCTTACCACGCCCAATGTCAGTTCCCCCTAGACAGCAGCTCACAGGTTTTCGAAGAGTATTGCGCCTTAATAGAAGACGATTTAATGTTTCGAACAATAATGCTGACAATGATGCTACAAATGCTACTGCCCCCGCTTCCTCATCATCTACCACTAATTTATCAACAACTATGGATGAACATACTGATGCATTGTCAACATTAGCCAACAATGCAACTGACACTGCATTTAGCGATGAGGGAGCATTTAATAGAGCAGCAGATACTTCTGAAACTGATGATATAGTTACTGATAGCATGGCAAACCAAAACTCTGAAAGAAGTATTTCTGCGAATGAAGATACTACTGCTGACAATGAAAACAACAGTATTGATAGTGCCATGCGAGACATTACTTCGATGAGTGATTATCTGAAAAACATTTGTGACCAGTTTAGAACACGCTAGGAACGTAACTGAACTGCTCGTACCAAAATTTTAGCTCATTGTTTGAAAGGGACAATAAATTCCAAGTTTCGTATACATGTACACATACTTCGCTGATTCATTGATATAATCATCATCATGCGGGCTTCACATTGCCAATATAAAGTTGCTGTTGACAATGCGTTTACTTCAAATGAAATGCAGCCAAAGCCATCAAATTTTGAAGTTGAAATGAAGGTTATTATGGAGTACTAAAAATGTTTTACTTGTACAAGAAAACACTAGTTATACAGCATACAGCGAAGAGATTTTTTTTTTGTATTCGGTTACGTTGCAGCTTTTGTCTGAAATGAAAATGGCATCCGGTCAAATCAAGAGTGAGTCCAAGATGTCCCAAATGTGGGATGCTGGTTTTGGTAATCCAAGAACATAATTCTGCAGAATATGTATCACGAATTGTTCATTCATGAATTAAAACTTTTTCTGTTCAAATGTAGGAGTCACTCAAAGAGTTGTTGATATAATAAATCAATGCAGATATTTGGCATCTAAGAAAGGAATGAGCTTAAAAGAGCTTCGAATGAGCATTCGAGAAGATGAAGCTAAACAGCGTCAATTAGTTCGGTATTTAAATGTTTGAATTGAAATAATGGTTTTGATTTTGAGTTGGGTTTTTTTTTCATTTTGTGATATTTTCATTTTTCAATCAGCTCTGCCATATTTTCTCCCTGGTTTGCTCATTTAAACAGCCATGGGATGATCTATTCCCAATACAATGTGCAAAATTACGGTCACCCGAGTTCAACATTAGTTGATGCTAATCCGTGGTCATTCCCTACGGAAAAGAGGGAATACATTGTTGATCATAACTCACGTAGCTGGGAGTATCACAATGAGAGTCACAGAAGAGAAAATGCATTGGTACGAGAGGAAAAGGGAGAAAATGATTGGTCTTGTAAAGAAAATATGTTCAGAAAAGGTTCAATCATAAGAAATAATGTTCACACCACCTCGTCAACCTCTTTAAAAACCGACCTCAGCAGTGACAGCTTGGTAAATCTGCTGTACTCTGCAAACTTGAGCAACAAAATAAATAGCAAAGGAGAAAGTCATGCTAATATAAAACCTAGAAGTTTGCAGGGGCGTAACCTTCTTGATACTTCATCCTCTGAAATGATTAACCCGGAATTTTTCAAATCTACATTAAGGCCGAAGAAAGCAGTAGAAAATGACTTATCTTTAGACTCTTTCAATTCTGTGTCAAAATGCAATCTTCCAGCTAGAAAACTGGCTTCTCACAACTTGGCCACTCTTTTTGCAGCAGAAGCAGGGAATAAAACCAGAGAAGACGGTACTAAAAAGACTGTATTGCAGTCAAATGTACCTCTGAATGGTGAAAAGTCTGATAACAGCGATTCGGAGTTGGATTTTAGTGAAATTCAAATTATTGAAGAATTAGACCCAGAAAAAACTGTTGTATCTCCTCTCATAGAAAAAGCTGAGTCAGCATTTGCCGACTTGCAAAAGAATGATGGGTTGTTTGGAACGCTGGATGATTTTGGGCATTTAATGAACCAAGTTACGGAAATCCTATAAAACAAGCAGCCATTTTCATAAACCCTTTATAGTAAGCCGTGTGAAACGCGCACTAAATTTATAAGTACCTACTAACCCGTTCAGTAATTAACCACAAAGAATCTAATAAAAATCTTGAAATAATCCATGTATTTTTATGAAGTTACCGTAATGCTGACTACTTTAGAGTAACGCCACCTTAGGGAACTCTTTAAAGACAAGCAGAGTGCTTGCAAAAGCATTTTTACAAAAAAACAAATCTTTCTACAGGGCGGAAGTAAAATTCATCCTTTGTTGCCTACATATCGGCAACGGAGATGTAGTGGCATCAGAAAACCACTAGATGAAGATCCTGGTACTCGTTCGTTTAATGTTGTACAATGCTTTGGTTGTGAAATTGTGACTTGTGAAGAAAGCGATGGCTTATAAGAAAGTACAGCAGGTTTTACGCAAAGCACCCGTATTTCGTACGTTTCATCTTGCCCCATTCGTCTGCTCTGTCTCTGTTATCCCCGTAGAAAGAATTCCTAAAACGCAAGCAAAGCTTTAGTGCTTTTCTTACTCCAATTTTATTGGGAAACACGGAGCATTAATGATCTTATTAGATTTTGGGATGCAGAAACATGAAGTTCGTTAAGCCGAAATGTTTTTTGAAGCAGCTTTGTGTTTAAAAAATTATTCTCTACAAACAACTCTGCTAAACACAGCAAAACATTCTTATCTCTTCAGCAAATAAAAACCTCAATGTAAAAAGAATCCCTAAACATGTTCCATCGTTATGCACACATTTTGGGGAATGCAAACATTTGGAAAGTAGCAGATATATGGATGCACAAAAAAGACTGTCGAAAGAGGACACTCCAGTATAACAAATGAAGAAACGGGTTTTACGTTACTTGGAAAGGTGCATTACTGTCATCATCAGTGTCAAGACAATTTTCAAACGCAGTTAGTGTAAACATTCCATAAATTCTATTTTTATACATCACTCTAAATCTAAATTCATTCCTTTTAATGATTTTTTATATGAATGCTGTAGTAGTAGCAAAATCAAAACAAAGTAGTGCAGTATTCTCGTGTAAGAAATGAACGGGTATTGTTTCTATTTCTGTAAAGCACGAAAATTAATGATGCAATTAAAAATCTTCAGAATACAAATACCTAGATACATCGATGCATTTTTCTCACTCATTCTAGTAAAAGCGTGACTCATAAAAAATTTCGTCCAAAAGAATCTGAAACGCTGCTATTTTTAAACTAGGTATACATACTTCTCAGAAAGTGTTTTCTGGTTTGCATGCCTTATCAATGATACCATAAAGGCATTGCACTCTGTGTGTACTTACTTTTGCTCTACCAAAATCATAATTAGGTAGATGCTCCCTTAACCCGAACCCATTTTTGTAGCAGTGTTCATATTGGATAATAATAGAAAAGTAATATGTGCAGAGGTGTTTGCATAGAACATTTATAAGTTTTAACAATATGTACTAAATAATCAACTAGGGTATGTATTTGTCTTTGAACACATTCAGTGTGGAGTGCAATGTACAAAAGCCATGTCCATCGGTAGTTACAATTATTGTATTGTTGACAATCGGAACACGGTCGCGTAGTCGTGTTCGTGTTACGTCAGTATATAATATACCACCAAACTTTACCTCAAACTTCAACTCTTCTTCTCCATATTTTCTGTGCTGTGATGGCTGTGAATAAGAAACCCGATGAATTGCTCAAAACAACGTGTCATGCAGCAAACATGTGATCTGTTGTGATGTTTCTTCAATCCTTATCTCCTTCACCGTGCAGCTAAAGCCAATCGGGGCATGCATTCTCCGAGATTCATATAAGCATAATAAACCGATTTAACGATCATTTCAAATACGTAGCTGAGCCAAGTGAATGTCTGTCTGTCTGATTCTCTGACTCCACCATACTACCCCAGAGGGATGAGAAATCAGGCTCAAAATCAATAGGGTTATTCTTCATAACCCAATGAATCACGGTACCAAATTTGGTGTGATTCTGACATATTTTATGCTCAGGGGGGTTACCTCCCCCTATTACCCCAGGGGGATAACCAATCTGGCTCAAAGTCCACAGGGCTCTTTGTTATGGCCCATCGAATCACTGTGCCAAATTTGGTGTGATTCTGATAAAGCATATGGTCAGGGGGGTTACCTCCCCCTACTTCCCCAGGGGGATAACCAATCTGGCTCAAAGTCAGCAGAGCTCCTTCCTATGACCCAATGAATCATGATACCAAATTTGATGCGATTCAGGCAATCCATATGGTCAGGAGGGTTACATCCCCCTATTACCCCAGGGGGATGACCGATCAGGTTCAAAATCAATAGGGTTCTTCCTGATAACCCAATGAATCACTGTACCAAGTTTGGTGTGATTCTGACAAACCGTCTGGCCTGTATCGTGCTCACAGACACACAGACACACAGACACACAGACACACAGACAAATATAACAATCTCAATACTAGCTTCACTATGCTCAGCTACGTAATAACAAGGTAGCCATATTATATACCTTTTTCCATGCACGAATGGTTGTACATAAACGATAATAAATAAGAAAATCTATAGGCAATATTAATTGAACGTTTTCATCCATTCCGGCAGCATTGTACTTACTGACAACTCCATCATGCAGTGCATTTACTATATACCTAGGTACTTATACTATTTTCCTTACACATTTTATTTTACACATTATACCTAGGTAGTTAGGTAATGACAATAATAACTTGGAACCCAAGTACAACTTGCCCACACTATCAATGTATGTATGTATTTTATTTGCAGATTCGTTCCACATACATACTTGTATAGCAAGGTAATTATAATCAGGGTATAGTCATACGAATTGGTAGTCTATTTCAATGCCATTGCTTTGTTCATACCATAGTACAGGCTGTGGGGACATATTACAATCAGAAGCAAACTTTGCTATAATATATTGCTAGAATGATAATATTCTAAAAGAACGAAGAACCAGTAACCACATTGAACGAAAACAACAAAGGAAACTCTTGCTGTGTAGGGGTTTTATGAGACAGACATTAGTCTGGTTATTTTGATTTCAGAAGTAGTGTGCTTTTTGTTCCAGAAGACACGGGAAGAAGGTGAAGAAGCGTGGGATTGAGACAGAAGGCTGCGTGCGAGGATAATTTCATCATCTTTTTTTAAGTTCAGTTTGTTCCAGACAGAGAGAGACGGAACTGAGAGCAGCAGCAAGTTTCATTCTTCTGTTCATAACCGACTTTCAGTTGAAAGGAGAGAAGTAGATTTTTTCGGGGATTCAATTATTGCGTTGAGAAAAAGTAGAGACTTTTGATTTTTGATCAGAGAATTTAACTTCTGAGACATTAGTAGTTTTCCTTTAATTTTTTGATTAAAAACCCGTTCATTAAAGAGAAATTTGAGAATAAAGTGAAGTAGAGATACTTTTTAGTAGAAAAAATTAAAACTGACATTGTGTGCGTGTGTAATTTGATTTATTTGGGAGCACTAACGGCACGGCATATTCCACGAGCATCTTATCGACGGGTAGTTGGTTAGTTTGCGAACATTTTGGTGACCCCGACGTGATCAGTTAGTGCGATTTTGAGAACCACAGTGGGGTTTTGATTGATTTTTAATTTTTTGATTCAAGTTAAAAGTGAACACAATGTCAGGTTCTGAGCAAGACCCGTTCGAAAAAACGAGGGAGATGGACTCCAGCTTCAATGCAGTGACGTTGGAGGAATTAATTAAAATGAGGCTGCCAATTAAACGGCGGTTTGTGAAGCTCGAAACTGAGCTGAATGACTTGCTGAGCAAGGAAAAACCGGACCTTGATGACATTGCTGATGCATTGAGGGAACTCAATCAACTCATGGATGATTACCAGCAACGGACCAAGGCAATTCTGTTGGAAATGGTGAGAACGGTGCGTTCGGAGGAGGAAGAAGACCAGGAGTACAAAGAGACGAGGCGAGTTCAGGACCCGAGCCGAGAAATTCAAGAGACGAGTGGATGAATTAACGGCATCCAAGCAGCCAAGAAGGGAAGCCGAACCTAGACCTGAAAGGGAAATTAGGAAGCTGAAGCTACCGGAAGTGGAACTTGAAGGACTGGTTGCGTTTTTGGTCGCAATTCAAGCAAATTGATGATGACGTGTCCCTTTCCAATACCGACCAAGTTTTATTACTTGGTTCAATCTTTGAAGAAGGACACGGAGCCGTTTGAAATTGTGGATGCATTTCCTCGGAATGAGGACAATTATGATGATGCAGTAAGAGCCTTGAAAAGGCGATATGGCAACGAGGGCTTGCAGTTGCAAGTCTATGTGAGAGAGTTACTATCTTTAGTAATCTCGAATGTGACGTCAAAGACCTGGCAAAGACAGACCCCGCTACCTGGCTGTTTCCATTGGTGGAGGCTGCTCTTCCCGAAGATGTGCTGTATAATTGGCAGCGCAGTTCAGATTCCGAGAACAAGGAAGGCGGGCAAAACCAGCTACAGACTTTGCTGTCTTTCATGGCAAAGGAAGTGGAAATAAGACAACGGAAGGAGTTAACGCAGACGTTTACTCAAAGCTTGAGGATTGCTGGAACTTCAAAGAACTTTCAGACCCCAGCTGTGCGATTGGGGGAGCACTCATTAAAAAGGAAGCAACCAGCACTTTCGATGGGATTCCACAATAATGAAGGGAAGTGTTGTGTCTTCTGTGGACGTATCAACCATCAGAGCAAGGACTGCTTCAAGGCCAAGGCCATGACGTACGATGAGAGAATGAACGTCATGAAGTCCAAGGGATTGTGCTTTATCTGCACATTACCTCACCGAGCCAGTGATTGCCGAAATAAAGGCAAGATTAAGTGTGATAATTGTGGAAAACAGCACGTCATGGTCTTGTGCAAAGATTTGTCATCAGGGAAAGTGATTGGTGGTCCACCTGCCAAGAAAGCCAAGATGGGGGAGCCAGTTAAGGTTGTCACCCAGATGAATAATCAGGTTAGTGAGGGGGATGTATGTCTCCTGACTCTAAGAGTTAAGTTATTGAATAATGATAGAACTTGCACAGTAAGAGTTTTCATAGACTGTGGTTCAAGCAGGAGTTATATTTTGAAGAAAACGGCCAAACGTTTGAAATTGATTCCTTCATCAAAGGAAGATGTGATCCATGAGCTATGGGGAGGAGTGAGAACAGCGATTAAGCCACACAAGATTTATAGTTTAAAGATTGTAGATATTAAGAATAAGACCTTACACAGGTATGGGATTGTGCTAAATGATGTGGGGTTTGACAATAACGAGGTTGAATTAGTTATTGGAGCAGACCAATTTGGGAAAGTGATGACAGGTAGAAAGGTACAAATAACTGATACCTTGAGTGCATTTGAAACAATTTTTGGGTGGACCCTAATTGGGGAAGTAACTGAAGATGGTACACCAGTACCTTATCATAGAGTAAATGCTAATTTAGACGAACCCATCACAAGTTTATGGGAATTGGATTTATTGGGAATTAGAGATTCCTTTGAAATAATTAGTGAAAAAGATAAGGAAGAGAATGCTAAAATGGACTTTTTAAAAGGAGTTACCAGAAAGACAGACAGACGTTATGTTGTCCGGTTACCCTGGAAGGAAGGGCATCCTGTATTGCCAAGTAATAAGCAAATAGCTAAAAGGAGACTAGAAATTACTTCTAGGAAACTAGAAACTGCAAAACTTCTTACAGTATATAATAAATTATTTAAGAGCTGGGAAAATGAAAGTTTTATAGAGACCTGGGAAGACAGTGAAATAGAGGCTCATTATTTACCCCACAGAGCAGTAGTGAAACCGGAAAGCACCACCACCCCAGTAAGGCCGGTATTTGACGCCAGTTGTAAAATAAAAGGCGGAGTTTCTTTAAATGATTGCCTATATAAGGGCAAGTCGTATATTCAGTTGATCCCTGACATCTTATTGAGATTCAGGGAGAAGAAAGTTGGATTTGTTTCTGATATCAGGAAAGCATTCCAAATGATAGAAGTTCATGAAGACGACAGAGGCTACTTGAGGTTTCTCTGGTGGACAAGTAAAGAGATGGATGACCTAAAAGTATATAGGCACCAGAGAGTACCATTTGGTGCGAGATGTAGTCCTTTTATTTTAGGAGCTATCTTGGAGAATCATTTAAAAAAGTTAGATGATGAAAGAAAGTTTGCAGCAGAGAGATTATGGGATACGTTATACGTAGATAATTGCTGCAGCTCTGAAAACACTGTAGCTGAGTATCTAAATTTCCGAGAGAAAGCAGTCGACATTTTAGCTGGAGCTAAAATGGATTTAAGAATGTGGCTTTCGAATGTAGAAAATCTACATGATGAAGAGACAAGAACCATTTCGGTTCTTGGAATAAAGTGGGACAGAATAAAAGACGAAATATTTTTGGATATGACGGGAATTGAAATCCCGGAGAAGGTAACAAAAAGAACGGTGCTTTCAACAATTTCGAAAGTGTTTGACCCAATTGGGTTTTCATCTCCTGCTATACTACCGATGAAGCTGCTGCTTCAGAGAGCCTGGTTGGCGAAACAAAGTTGGGACTCAGAATTACCAAAAGAAGATGCGGACGAGTTTTTAATTTTTTGTTCTGGCTTGGCAAGCTTACGGGAAATAAAGCTTCCTCGATTAATTTCAAATGGGACGGATGACCACCCTACGTGGGAACTTAATACCATGACAGATGGGCGTAAAATGGCTTACGGAGCGGTTTGCTATTTGGTATGCCGCGAACAATTCCAAGAATGGAATTGCTTGGCTGTTTGATCGGCGCTAGACTGATTAGTAGCACGGGAAAAGCATTAAAATTGGAAGATGTTCAGCAGTTTTGTTGGACAGACTCGACGACAGCATTAGCCTGGATAACCAGAAATGACCAATGGGGAACATATGTTGGGAATAGAACGTCGGAGATAAATTAACGGACGCTAAGGACTGGTATAGGAGACATTTACCAGGATAGGAGAACCCAGCGGATTTACCGTCAAGGGGATGTAGTCCTGCAGACTTGCTAATGACAAGGTGGTGGGAAGGACCGAGATGGTTAAAAGGGCCTAGAGAGAATTGGCCTAGATCGGTAGTCAATTTTAACGAAAGAGAGGTCCTCGTGGAGAAAAGGATGGTAGTCGAAAAAACGATGCCAAATATTACGTATCCTATGTCTAAGCAATACAGATACCAATCGGTAGTACGAATACAAGGCTGGATTAGGAGATTTATC
This sequence comes from Entomobrya proxima, assembly GCA_029691765.1. Lineage (NCBI taxonomy): Eukaryota > Metazoa > Arthropoda > Collembola > Entomobryomorpha > Entomobryidae > Entomobrya > Entomobrya proxima. The sequence continues at coordinate 2,008,764 of CM056170.1, forward strand.
TATAATAGTGGAGCTCATTTGGAAATAAAAGAGTGGCCTGAGAAGCGGACTGGTAAGTTAAGCCACGAAGAAATTGACAGAGCTGAGATTGATGTGCTTTTGCTCATTCAAGACGAAGCGTTTAGCACAGAGACTGGACTAGAAAGACTGAAATCTCAGGAAACAGTTAAAGATAAATTGACGCATTTAGATGCGGACAACTTCTTTAAGTATCCGATTGTGATCCCAGGCGAGCATCCGCTCGTTCGACAGATGATTACAGATGTTCACTGGAAATATTGTCATGTAAGCGCACCAGGATTATGGGTAAAGCTGAGAGAAAAGTACTGGATTCTAAAAGGAAGACAAAGTATTTTGAAGGTAACATCACGGTGTTACAGATGTCGCAGATATGCCGCAAGGCGAACTGTGACGGAGACGGCTCCATTACTATTGGACCTGATAAAAGACGCAGAACCCTCTGAAGTAGTGGGAATTGACTTAGCGGGACCATTTTTTACTAAAAATGGGAAGAAAGTGTGGCTCGTTTTATACACATGCGCTGTGTACAGAGCTGTATTCTTGGACTTGGTGACATCATTAAGCACCGCAGCTTTCATCAAGTCATTACAAAAGTTTATCGAGAAATATAAAAGACCGACCATTATCTATTCAGATAATGGGACAAATTTTAGAGGAGCGGATAATTTATTCCGCGAGTTAGACTGGAAACTAATCCAGGAAAACGAAGGAATTTCCAAAATAAAATGGAAATTTAATCCGCCAGCTGCGGCTTGGTGGGGTGGCTTCTGGGAAAGGCTGATCAGAGTAATTAAAGATTTGCTGCGCAAAGAAATTGGGACAGCCATTCTTTCTCAGAAGCATCTTTACCATGTGGTTAAAGTGATTGAAGAGGTCATGAATAATAGACCCCTGACTTATATGACAGAATCCTCGGATGATCTAGAGCCGCTTACCCTCGCGTTATTTTTGAATCCTCTAGGAAACACTAAGTTCCCAGAGGTTGAATGTATCGACGGAAATGAACTCCGGATGAGGATGAAGTATTTACTGAAGGTGAAACGAGATCTAAAAATCCGTTTCAAGAAAGAGTATTTGTCTCTACTGGTACATAGAAGCCCGAAGAAATTGACAAGACCACTTAGAGTGGGAGAATTAGTATTTGTTGGATTTGACAACAAAAAGAGAAGTCAGTGGCCACTAGGTCGTATTTTAGAGTTGATTTCGGGGGGCGATGGAGTTTTCAGACTTGCAAAGGTCAAGACAAAAGAAGGAACAATGCAATGCGTTGTTCAGAGACTCTATCCATTGGAGGCTGACCAAGAAGATCCCGTGGTGAAAGCGGGGGAGAAGGTTACTAGATCTGGTAAGCAGGTCAAACTGCCCCAGAGACTTCACTATTGATTAACAAAAAATTAAGAAAAATGAAAGTGACTCCCGTCATTCATTTTGGGGGAGGATGAACGAAAACAACAAAGGAAACTCTTGCTGTGTAGGGGTTTTATGAGACAGACATTAGTCTGGTTATTTTGATTTCAGAAGTAGTGTGCTTTTTGTTCCAGAAGACACGGGAAGAAGGTGAAGAAGCGTGGGATTGAGACAGAAGGCTGCGTGCGAGGATAATTTCATCATCTTTTTTTAAGTTCAGTTTGTTCCAGACAGAGAGAGACGGAACTGAGAGCAGCAGCAAGTTTCATTCTTCTGTTCATAACCGACTTTCAGTTGAAAGGAGAGAAGTAGATTTTTTCGGGATTCAATTATTGCGTTGAGAAAAAGTAGAGACTTTTGATTTTTGATCAGAGAATTTAACTTCTGAGACATTAGTAGTTTTCCTTTAATTTTTTGATTAAAAACCCGTTCATTAAAGAGAAATTTGAGAATAAAGTGAAGTAGAGATACTTTTTAGTAGAAAAAATTAAAACTGACATTGTGTGCGTGTGTAATTTGATTTATTTGGGAGCACTAACGGCACGGCATATTCCACGAGCATCTT
>CM056170.1:2010856-2278334 GCA_029691765.1 Entomobrya proxima
AATTTAACTTCTGAGACATTAGTAGTTTTCCTTTAATTTTTTGATTAAAAACCCGTTCATTAAAGAGAAATTTGAGAATAAAGTGAAGTAGAGATACTTTTTAGTAGAAAAAATTAAAACTGACATTGTGTGCGTGTGTAATTTGATTTATTTGGGAGCACTAACGGCACGGCATATTCCACGAGCATCTTATCGACGGGTAGTTGGTTAGTTTGCGAACACACATGTTGTAAGCATTTAGCCGTATTGGCATAGGAAAACTGGATGATAGACTGTTGTATGTAATCCACATGCACACCGCACACCTCACTCACTATAGGTTCTATATACATCCTATCTATTAACGTTACATTAAATGCTCTATTAAATTTGTGCACAATATTGTTTCTGGTACACTTCTTTTCTTTCCTTCTCTGTTTTTCGCGTTTCTTGACATAGCTCCAGTAGTTTAAAGCCCACATTATCCGTACGTGTATATGCATTTACATGTACCAACAGCCATTTCATACGAGAATTCTTATTAAGAGTACCATATTACAATATACAAAGTGTTTTGTACAATACGGACAAAAGTGTATTACTAAAATGTTTCATGAAAAGCTTAGTCAAACAAGAATACATATAACATAGTAGCTGGTAGTATATCAAGTAGAATATTATGGGTGTAAAGTAACAACTACACCTTCCCGCATAAGATTTAGCCAGGAAAACTAACTCGGATTATTACTACTTCTATCCTAGGAATCAAAGAAAAGTTCAGAATAAGGACTCAAGTGCTACATAATGAAACACTAGAGAAATAATTCAAATCTATATACTTACAGCTTTTATATCTATAAATTTTCACTCTGAAATACTGAAAAGGTGATTTTCAAATACGAATTGACTACTTCATTGTTGTATGCATATATATTCACACAACACATGGACGCATGCATAAAATGTGCTTCTGAGTAAGTGTTTATCGTTTTTTAAAACTGATCATTTACACAAAGTATTATTTTGTTAATCAGAGGTGTTATCAGTGGAAAGCAAAGTGAAGGAACATAAACATTATTATTGCTACCTGACAGCGTGATCTTAAGCACCTTTCTTTTAGAAGCGATATCTTATAAAAGGTAATTGAAACAAAAAGCGTTTATTGTTTATCGTTTCTGGATGTGTATTTAAAGTAGTCTATTCATTTAATGCTTAGTTGTAAATTCTCCCGCGTAAACATGAATGTCATGCATCGTGCTTTACTGATGTAGTTAAAATAAAGATGATGCTGCACTGCTACATTAGTCGTTAAAAAACAGTAAATGCTCAGTTTAATCATCAAAATTGAAATCTCGAAGTATTATGAATGGTTGAAAATCATGAATTTTTGCTAATGTCAGAAATTATATTTGTGAATTATTTTCCTAATTAGGTATACATTTTATATATCTAGCTACCGTTGTTAGTTATTCTGTAGTTATTATGTTTTGTAATTATTGCAGCCTTTCGGATCAATTCGCATACGATAGTTAACCGAGATTCGACTACTGCCGGAAGCAAAGCAAACAGGCAAGCTTGAGCAAAGCTGTTGCATATTATACCTGTACCCATACAGAAAGGGAGAAAGTTTGCCGGCCAAGTTATTGCCTCCTTGTGAAAGCCGGATCATTCTCTTTCCAGCAGCAGTATGAGAAAGCAACGTGCTGTTGATATTACCAATATTCCCCTGCCACGAAGGGCTCAGTCGAAACTGATTCAGTCCACTGGAAGGAGTAGCAAAAGCGGTTCAACGCTCTTACTCCATCAGAAATTGCTCCCACCTGGCCCACCGAGATCCATCTCTGGTATCAATGGAGGCTCCCTTAGAGCGTCTCAGTTCTGCGTTTCTTCTTCGTCCATGGGAGTCAGAAAATTGCCTTCTCGATTCTACTTATTAGGTAAGCAAAGATTGTTGATATATTTTGCATAGCTTTTTGGTATAGTTTTCATCAGTCAGCTTATCGTGTTATACATGCAACATAAAATATAAATACTATGAAAAATTAAAGAGTACAACTTACGGAACATATAACAACCCATGAAAACATCGACATAAACTTGTTCCATTCTATCCGATTTTCCCTAATATGTCGATGGAGTAAAGGAATGAATTGCACTGACAATGAATATTATGAGTATCATCATTTCAAAAGTTGGAACTGCTTCACGTGTGACAAACCTTAATTACTTTCCTTCTAGTTTTAATTAGTTTGTCGGCTCATTAAGTGTGTTGCTTATTACTACCATGAAATCATACCCTTGATAACGTCAGCGTCATTATTGCGTTCAAAGTGATTATGCTTGACATTCAGTAGAAAAACAATACAAAAATAATAATAGTGCTTTTGCTTATATTATAATATGAACACATGAAGCTTTTAAACTCTTTTTGTTCCAGGACAGAAAGATAGGTACATGCTATATACATGATTATATTTTTTGTACACGGACATATGGTCTAATACAAAATGATAAAAACTTGATATGAAGTTTTCGCATGTTAAATCAATACTTTTTCACTTTTTATATAACACCATTCTCTCTTAAAAGCTTGTCTTTTAGTGTTGTTGACTTTCTTTTAATAATGAAGTAATTTTTTTTTGTGCGGCTGCTCATAAGAAGAAAATTTGAAGCATTGAGAACTGGCAACATCAATAACAATTAGTTATTAGCTAGCAGAATATCATTTGTCACGTTATGATGGACGCATAATATGTCACAACACAATAAGCTGTTGAAGCCCGGTGTTCACGTTTCTATTGTGTGTTTGCAACGAATTTTCTACAATCTTCTTCTTGTCCATCTTATCTTTTGAGAGTTGCTTTTGAGGTTACGTTACGTATAGAATTTTTATCAAATTACAAACATGGCACACATGCACCAAAGGCATGTAAGCCTTAGCATAAGAATTGGTTATGATAACATTGACGATCCTATCGCATAATTACAAGTATTTGTTTGATTTGCAAGCATTTTATTAATCTACCATAAATATTTTATTAAAATTTGATTTCATAGTTATATTGCATCCAGGAAATCCATAAAAATGTACTGATTCTTGTGGAACAAATAATATTCTATCAAAATAAATGTTGATAGCGCTATTTTAAACTGCTGCTGTATGGTCATAAAGTACCTGTTTTTTTTTCTTGAATATATAAAACAAGAAAGGCAAATGCGCATAATTTTACTCCTGTTTTACATGAGCTTTGATGATGACTCAAAATGTTTCTTTGCAAATCTCCGAATTTTTGCATAGTGTAAATTAGCAATCCAAAACTTGACTCGTAACACCACAACCAGCACTTTATAAATTGAGTTGTAACCAGTTTTTGCTGTTTTTTGCATATACAATATATATAATGAACGTTATCATTTGTCCCTTGTCTCCATCTACTTTATTATATGTGAATGGTTGATACAGTACAGAACAATTTTGACCGATTTATTGACGTCAATCGTGCAATTTTTCTTTCCTTCAAACTACAAATTTGTACATTTCATCCTCTTCTGGATTCTTTCATCGACTACATGAAATTAACTTGTAGCTATGCATTAACTTAACATATTGTATACTTACTGGACTTTAATACAACTCGGTGAAATGTTAGGGCGTTAAGGTTGGGCTTAAGTGAGAAAATACATGGGATTTTACATTTAACTTTTTTTTAATCCAACTCACCAACGAAGGGAGCTAAAAATCCCAAATTTTGAACATAGGTTCGGAAAGCATTTCCGAAGGTCAGAAAGCCTGTCTCAAATAATTTTGTCTCCAAATACCCCCTCCAGAAGGGGTTTTCTGAGGCTATCATGGTCCCCTTCAGGTTTCTAACCATATTACCCCCCGCGTTACATAACAACGCCAAAAAAGTTAACGTAGGAGACCAAGATAGCCTCAGAAAACCCCTTTTGGAGGGGGCATTTGGAGACAAAATTATTTGAGACAGGCTTTCTGACCTTCGGAAATGCTTTCCGAACCTATGTTCAAAATTTGGGATTTTTAGCTCCCTTCGTTGGTGAGTTGGATTAAAAAAAAGTTAAATGTAAAATCCCATGTATTTTCTCACTTAAGCCCAACCTTAAAACTGAAATTGTATGATTAGTGCCCCCTTTAATTTATCATTATTTCGATGGACAGGCAAAACGTTCTGGTTTCATGATAAATTTCATTCCAATATTATCCATGGTTAGTTTAAACCAAAACTGGGTCTCTTGTAGAACACATAACATAAATCTCTTTGCGGCATATAGCTCGTTGCGTGGCATAATATACATTTTTACTAGAAAACAGACCTCGTTACACTGAGGCGAGGGCCTGATTCAGGTGCTTAATATGTATTATTATTATGCTAGGTGCTATTGGGTGCTAAACTTATATATGAAATACTAAAATTTATTCACCAATTAAATCAAGGTAATGCTCCCAGGATTTTCCACAGTTATACAAGTAATATCTCAATTTGATACTAGAAATACAAGAGGTTGTACTCACACTACATATTGTTAATTGTCCAGATAATCCATTCATGAAGAATGCATTCAAAATATGGCTTAGTATTCCAGAAAACATTAGAGAAATTGTCAATAAAAAACATTTCAATAAACAAGTGCTAAACTATTTGAAAATAGAGCAGGAAAATGATAGAAATAAGCTTGAAATAGATGATGACATTGAGCTTGAAGCGATTTTTAGCGTTGTAATAATGAATTACATGCAATGAATATAGTTTACTACTACTTAATGTAACTATATCTAATGTAACTTTATGACTATTTTGTTAAAAATGTACTCAAAATAGTGACAGAGATAACTGCCTTCTCTCTTGACGAAGGGTTCTGTCGCGAATTGGAAAAAATAAAATAAAATATGGGGATAATTGATAGATATTGGATGCTGTTTTTTTAAAAGCTCCAAACTAACCTGCAAACAATCTTTCATTCTTGAAGCGGGCCAAACCAAGGCTTGCTTGTCGTTTTGGAGCCGTTTTGATACCTACGTCAGGACCGCAGGCGGTATTTGTTACACTAAAATTGAAAAGAACTACTTAGTATATTTGGTATGTGTACGTAGACTTTGTCAGAAATAGTTCAAGCCATGTTCAAGTTATGGCAATCTAAAACTTGATTACCGATTGATCGTTAAGCTCGCTTAATGCATCCCTATACATGGAAGCATGGGTGTGAATGTTTGTAGCAAGGGAGTTTGCAAGCCTGAAATGCAAATCCTTCACATGACTCGCACTTCAATCAAACATTGCTATTTTGAGTCGATCTAAAGTAGATAGCTGTAGCGTTATCGTTTTCTTCCAGTTGCAGTTACAACTGCGTCACGATCAAGTCACTTGTATCCTGATCAGTCCCTGCAGATTCGAATTTTAACAATCCAAGTTTAGATTCGCCAGTTTAATGAAAAACTGGACCAGTTGTTGTTAACTAGGGTAAGCGAGCATGATCATATAATTTCCACAAATTTTAATATAATTACAAAGAGACATCCAAAGGTTTTAATACAATTCTCATGTTGCACATTTCATTACATTATACAGCAAGCCTGCACTCATCCGTAGTATGGTACAACCAAAAAGTATCGATTTCCCCCAGTAAATCGTTAGATGTTTGTTGCAGTTTGTCTTAGGACCAGAGGAAGTTGGATTCCCTTTGGCTAGCTGACCAAGTACTATAACGATCTAATGGAACAAGATATGTATCAGTGGGGTCATATTAAACTATTATACGCTAGATTTATATATTTATTGACAACGTCACACATCAGCTTCTAAGCAAGGTCGGTAACAAGCGAGAATCACTATGGAACCCCCATGGATGGGGGTTCCATTCTCGCTTGTTACCGACCTTGCTTCTATGGAAATCTGGCATCCATACGGTACTCAAAAAGTGTCATGGTGTATAAGTTATGAACTAAATTGTGTTGCGCTTTTCATGACAAATCTGTTTTTAAACTACCATATTTTCCCGCATTTCATAAACATAATCAAACAAAATCAGCGACAAAATGTAACAAGGCATCACCGAGTTTGTACCAAGAATCAAATGTAAAAAATTATTCTCAAATTGCTTTTATACACAAAGTTTTAACAGAAAACATCAAACTGAATTAGCTAGAACAAGTTTGGGAACTTCGGATGCGATTTTGGAATTTTAGAGGAAGATTTTTTCACAACATATGCGCGAATATAAAACGTGACAAAATATGTTTTTCTAAACTTTTGTTCATACCGCTTTTAACAACCAGAAACTAGTCAGTAGTCTTTAATTTCTAAATTCTCTTACGTGAAATTGATTCAAAGCATGTACGGCACCAATTACTTTTAGTACCTTATGGTGACCCCTTGGTTTTGAGACACCAATTTTTTCAGAATTAATTATTTTTTTCCATTCTATAGCATGTACGATTTTTATGAAACTTGGTGGTTAAAGTTGTTAGAGTATCAGGATGAATGTGAAGTAACACCAGACCAAATGATGGAAAGTTGTGCAACTTTTTTGGTTTGGCCCCTATCAATTGACACAGACTGTAGTGTATGGTATTCAGAAGTAAAAATAAGTAACCACGCCGCACGTGGGTCTGCAACGCGAAACACTATAAATGATAAAATAACGTCACTTGAAAAACTGAACGTGGTTGGTGCTTCTGCACAACATCTTCCATCTTGACTCTGATCATTCAAGTGCTGATTACTGATTATTTTCGCACTACAAGCTTGACTGCCTTGTGAGGGACATCGGAGCAGCTTTTTATCTAGCTACGTCATGAATATATTTTACTCGACAAAATATTAGCAACAGGCTGGTTTAAGAAGCATGAAGAGACACTATGCTATCTCGTTTTACTTCAATGTGCAGGTCAGGTCTTTACAGTTTTTGCAAGCTTATAATGAGTTTTAAGTGGGGCTTACATAGGCTAGCTGGAAAACAGATTTATTTTAATGGAGACGACCCGGCCTAGGTCATAATGATTAAATTGAAAGTACTACAAAATTGAAGGAACATCCTAATATACACTTCTTAACAAAATACTTTTAATTAGTTAGGGATCGATAGAAAACCCATTTGTACTCACGTTATTATCCATATTATGCATATAGGTAACAATACTTATCATAATGGTAGTTCGTTTTGTTTGAAAACTGAAAAAGTTGCGAGAAAATGACAGATACAGCCTGTTTGCACATTGTATAAAAATATTTTCTCCAGCAAAAGAGAGTAAGTTTATAAAGTTTTTATGTCTTCTAATGCCCCATAGCATAGCTTTACGTAATATAAAACAAAAAATCTATTAGCTTCATCCTCATTAAAGGTTATATAGAACAAGGATACAGAAACACTTGTATCCCGACGAGATTGGGCAAGTCTCTTAATTTCATATACCTGGTAATTAAGTTTGGTAAGCCTGCGTTTACATGTTGCTTTGAAAAACTTTTCCTTTATTTTTTTATAATTAACAAGAGCAAAGTTTTGAAAACGAACCTAATTAGTAGCAGTTTTCTAGCAAAAGTTTTTGAATCCACTGCAAAACATTTTTGTTCAATTTTTCAATTTATAGGTGTTACATTACTATATTTTCTTTTTGTTACCCTTTTGCGAATTCAAGGTAGTTGAACTTAATTTTAAGTGTATTTTAGTTGTAAGTATTGTCTATTTTTTAGAAATAGAGATTTGTTGCTTAAACATGATCATTAGTAGGTTCAACTCAGCCTTGTGAAACTGAGAAGCTACCCTGTACTTTACTTCTTTAATGTGTACACATTGAAGCAATTCATAAAACGGGATTGAATGTTTATACGAAAGGTTAGCAAAATGACATTCTCAATGTCACTGTACGTAACACTCATTTATTTTTTCCGGTAGCACCCCTTTACCCACGCATATTAAGTTAATTTATATTATTCATGAACTGCCATTGTGTGGTCTTAAAATTAAAAGTAACTTAAATGGGATAATATTCTTATTGCGCTACCTTATATACTATGTCGCAAATAGTAGTGTAACAGCGACGAAAATTTCACGAAAATCTTTTACCCAGAGAAAATATTATATATTATGGAACACATGCATGTGGTCTTTATTGTGCGAAACATAACGAATGAATTGTATTCTTATTTGAATACATGCCGTGTTGAATAAATAGTTAAAATAATGCACCATCATTCTTTCACTTTTCTTTTCAATTATCATGTTGTTTCAGGCGGCTGTATAGGAACGTATCCCTTTTAAAAACACGTAATTCTTTACACAATGCAGACTATAATAAGGAAATATGCCGTAGTTAGCGTTACACTGAGAGGTTTTTGTTTCCATACAGTAGTTCCAGCATACCTAATATGTGAATTGAAAATTAGGAATTCATAAAGTTGTACTGAAGGAAGGTAAAATAAATATGTGAATAGTAAATAGTACACCCACAAACAATATGGTCATGGCTTATGAATAAATGACCTTGATCCTTGATAAATTGATTTATCTCATAGCGCATTTTATATGCAAAAACTGGAAAATATTAAGCACACAATATATCAGAAAAATACCTATGCATGTAAAATTTTATCCAGACGAAATCAAATAGCAATTAATTTAGCTGCTTTACTACGTGACCTTTTCTTTTTTAAATTTGTCGTTTGTTGTGAAGTTTCATTCTCAAGTTACACTATAACAATTACAATTTGTTTAAAATGGGAACATGTTCCTTTATAATATGCCAGCTAGATTGGGAAGTAATTACACTAACAAAAATGCAAGATTTCTTATCCTTCCGTTTCTTTATGCTAGTAAGATATGCTAAGATGATAAGATACGTAAGTTTATTTTGATTACAACTTGCCCTCAAAGCTCTAAAACATGATAGTACACAAATTCCTGGATACTCTTCTTATGGCGAACCTGTTTACAAGATATTTATGCTTATTCAAGAGATTTATTTAGCGAAACTTTCAAGTATCAGGGTTTCACACAATTTACTTGCTGCTGCCCTGCTTCAGATGAATAGATTTCCTTGAAACCTATCGACTTCTTCCTTATGGAGTCCCAGACATTGTATATATGCACCTACTCCACATTGAGTAAAGGTCTGTAACATAATTTCATTGTTTTTGTTTGTTGGCTACATTGTTAGCATTTGCCATTGCAGTTTGCTTCCTGATGCACTATACTATAGTGCCCAAAAGTAAAGAGTTTTAATTGAAAGCAAAACGTTCTTGGACTGAAAATATATGGAAAGGATGATGTTGAAGTGCAGCTCATTTGAGTGCAGTATTATAATATAACTGATAATTATTATTACTGCTCCAAACGCACACAGGAGAAAAACAAGTTACATTTTCTACATCTATATGTAATACATGTGCTTCTTGCTTTTCTAATTGTATGACTATTAATATATTATGATGCGTTCAGTTCATTTCATACTGCTACGTGGTTTCTACAGGCATTCCATTCCATATAACAACCCAGCACACACAACAATCAAAGAGGTCGTTATTCCTCTCTTTACTGATGATAAACTGCAATCAGTTGCTTGAAAGAGTATCCCAAAAAGCCAATGCTGGTTGTGCACTTGCATGAGCATTTATTACAAAGCTAAAGCAAGATCAAAGCTAAGAAGTTGTGTACGCATAGCCATTCAATTACCGAAAACCAAACCAAGCCAAGCAAAATGTTATTGTGTGGTTGTATGGTATATACAGACATTGTACACACACTCTTTTTACTATCACTACTACCATCACTCATCTCTACAACAGAGTTCACATGTAAGAAAGAGGTGAAGTTCTGCTGGAAATATTCAATCATTGTGTCATTATCGAGCGACTGAAACACACACACACACAAAGTCGGACAAGCACATTTAGAAAAGTTTAAACCCAGCTCTTATATGTACGAGGCAGTACATCTGTTTATCGTATTCACAGTTCAACAAGTTGAAAGACTTTCTCTCAAGTGAAAACAAGTTGAATATATTGGTAAAAACAATTTCCTTTCCTCTGTACAACAAAAACAATATTCGAAATGAAACTCAGAAAGCCCCTAAGTGCATTCAGACAAGCGTCAAACAAGTATGGCTCTGCAGCAGCATGGCAAAGCTACAAAGGAAAGGGAAGCTACTTTGGAGGTGGAGGTACAGCAGGAAAACTGGCAGCCAGGCATTCCAGGATATCAGGTTAGAAGAAAAAGTTTGTGCTTTCCATTAATTTGGAAGGTGTAAGGGCAACTCTCACCATAAAAATTGCTTTGATTTGATGACAAAGTTTCCCCTTGTGTGAAGGGTAACCTTGTTTTTTTATTAAGCTATAATACGTTAGTTACGTGTCCTATCAAAATAAGTACTTCTAAAATAGGCCCATGTGGAATGCTTGCTTAAAATAGCTTCATCTATTTACAAGGCAATTATTCTTTGAGTCCATTTCTATACTTTTACTCAAGTGTTCTAAATGGAGGAAATAATTACAAATTGTTCCCCATGCACATTTTGTGGTAAAAGTTTCGATTTTCTCGCAGACGTGAATAGGCAAAGCGTTAATTTATTACAAACACCAAGCTGGGAGTTGATTAAAGTGAGACTATAAGAGTGAAAGCCAGTTTTTCTTTTGATGTTAATACGACCACGTAGATTCTGATTCCATTAATAGTCAAGTAAAATGCATACTATTTGGGCGTTGGGTTGTTCATATACATGAATAAATCACAGAAAAGACAGCTCATTTTTCATGAAAGTTCATCAGCTACAAGAAATGAGGTACTCTGCTGAATCGTAATTGCACATCAATATCTTGTCCAAGTATGTCAGGTCATGTTTAGCGATCAAAAATTTTTCTTCACAATCGGTACTCACCACGACTAATTCTTTGATAGCCATGCTTTGCATTCAAAAACACACCAAGCTTGCTTTTATCTTCATTTTAAGTATATACTGTTGTTGTCGTTCCGTGGTCCTTTTTAATAGATCTTTTCCCAAATGATTCATTAAAAGCATAGAGACAGCTTTAGAAGTACAAATGTTACGGTAGCCTTTATTATGCTAGTACAAGCTTTTAAAGTAAAATGAGCTAGTATTCATACCACTTATGAAAATTGATATTAAAAATGTTATTATTAGTGGGCAAAATTGGTCAGCAGTGAAAGGCTCTCTGACTCTGACAATGGTTTTATGTTCTTTTTACAATAGAACTGAAAACAAAGTACTGCAAACTGTCCGGTTGTGAAATAAAAGCATTGTAGTTCCATGTTATTGATTTCATTAAAATGCTGCATTCAATTCTTTATGAATTTACTTGCTATGAATAGTATAATTATTATGATGACTATAATATCATGCCCAATTTCGGAAAGCCATAAACCCAGGTTAAGTTTAACAGTAGGGTTGGTTGGGGCATCCTGATCTTTTAAAAGAAAATGGGACTTAAAATAAATAAAATACAACTTCACTCAAGGTGAAAATGAATATAATACCATCATTTTATAATATGGAAAATGTCTTTTCCTGGTTTTAACTTTCCTGGTGTTATCACCAAATGAGTGCTCACGACGTTGTGTTTACATAACTTCATTCTTATCTTATTCTTTACGTCATCTCTTTTTATCATACTCGTTAGTATCATGTGTGTATCTACACAAAATGAATACAACCATTAGTTTGATGAAACAAAAGCAAAAAGTAGAAAAAAATATGTTCCAGATCTTGAAAATGTTTCCAATTTCAACTCAACTAATGCTGCTTACACAATCACACCAGCAGCATGTACATACAAAACAAAGCCTATTTTTATACCGAAGTTTTATAAACTTGCTATTATAGAAGTTAGAGAGAGTGCATAACTATATTATTATGAGGAAATAAGGGTTATCTGGAATTCTTCTCCATCTCAGACTTATTATATTCATGGATGTATTAAAAATGTCATTATAAAAATGAAATGAAGTGTGTGCGTAAAAAAAGTACATTTGCTGTAAGTAGCACGAGAAGATGAAAGTTCATGACTTCTGTTTCTCCTTTCAGAGAAAATGAGATTTAAAACTTTCCCATTTCACCTCTCAGTTTTGCGTAGCATATAACAAGCTGTACTTTCATAATATAATGATGCGTTCATAGTTCATAGGCTTAAAAATGATTTTTTAAATAATTTATATCGATGCCAATAATTTATCACAATCTTGTTGTTGTATATAGGTATCTACATTCTAGCATTTTACCATCTTCCTTTTGGCCGGTTGGTATAATCAAGACAATAATAAAAATTCACGTGATGGCTTCGTGCTAAAATACAAAATGCTCTCTGACTGGATAGGCTACCATATTTTGTCACGTTAACTGATGAAATAATATTATATGAAATTGAATTTTGTAGGAAGCGTAGCAATACAGTTACAAAGTCATTTACCCACAGAACGTATCTTCTGAGCTGTTGGCGCTGCTGATGTGCTGTTATCAACAAGTCATTTAACTTTTTATACATTTTCAACGAGATGGGATGCAGAATGCGTAGGCTAATTACTAATTACATACATACTATATATTCAGCTGTGGATTTTCTTCATTTTTCAATATAAGATATTATATCCACAATATTTACTATTTGTATAAAGCGTTTCTTTACTTATATTTACATTACCTTTTTATGTAATATAAAAGTCATCAAGTTTTGTTCATTTTTTGAGTTTTTATCTCAATTACTATTTCGTATTATTATGCTATAATATGTTTATTGGAATTTCAAGTAATGATGTAGGGCAGAGATTTCAAAGATCCGATATTTCATGTCATGTTAAAACTTGACTTTTTAAAAACTGATGGAATTTTTCTTGTTGCTGTGTGCTGCAACGGGGATTTTATTCATGATAATTTACGCACGTACGCACTTTTCTGCTTCTCTTTGTAGCATAGTATCATGTCAGCATTATTGCTTATCTGGTTTCGAGTTTTGTATGAGCAGAACCAGAATAATAACTGAGAGTTCAAGTTCTATACTGTCTTCCAAACATTGGATATTATTTCAACATGCCTCTACGCACATCCTGCATTGCGTTATTAAAGGATTATTCAACCGTATAATCCGTTGACATTAAGAATGCGTAAAGGGATATTGTGTGTAGTAGCTTGATACATATATTATTATTTACATTTCGGTGCGTAAAACTTGATTTGATCTAGCTGATGAAATGAATAAGAAAACTTGAAATGTATAAGCGTAACGCAGAGTATTACGCGAGCTTGTTTATATAAAAGGAGAGAAGAATAACCTTTGCCTTTCACGTTTTATTAATGCATGAGATGCGTGTGGAAACAGTTAAAAATGCAGGCACACAGAATAACTATTTAATAAAACATCTTGCATCCCTCCATATTTGTACCGGCTACATTCATTTTGATATAAATATATCAGTGATCATTTCATTATTCCTATTAAATGTAAATACCTATACGCATAATCATACGAGAAAGAACGACACGTGTGTGTCCTAGCTTCTTCGTCAACAACAGAGGCTGTGCTTTCAATTTCAATACCATCTGCTTCAAAGTTTGGCTTTGCTTGCCAACAACAAAATGCCTTTAGCTTTAATAGCGTCGATGAATGCTCGCTTTAGGCGTCATGCGTAAGTGGCGTGTACATGCCAGAATAAAATGTTTCTTTTGGTGATTATTGTTATAACGTGCATTTCCATTTCTATAATATTGTATTGTCAGCTAAGAACTATGAAAACTTTTATATAAGCAATTAATATGTGTTTGCGTGTTTGCGTAGAAAGAATATCTGTTCGTTTGGTTATTGCCTCCGAAAATATCGAATTCAACTTTACATTTGTCCTGCGTTAATGCATCATCAAGTGAATGTCCTATTAAACTTTATATTAAGATAAACATATTACATATATGCTGCTAATCGCAGTTTAGTTCTAGGCCTGATCTCATTTTATATAAAATAGTGACTCCAAATCTTACTTGAAACGAACAATATTGGCTTTCTTCAATCTGACTGCGAACATGCAGAGATAAGCCACTGGATTACAGAGAGCGAGGTCTTCGTCCCTCAAATGCACACTTAAATAAATCATATAAATACAAAAATGTTATTGATAAAAGATAATTTATTGGTGATGTTCCTTATTTTCGTCTCCTCGGCCCCGTGTTATCTCTCATATCGTAAACAACCTTATATTGTGTCCAGTATATTGTTTTATACGATAAAATTCATGAATTATATATTATGACAATTTTTCTTAAAGATTTTATCTCAAATTTTTCAAGTGAAAAACGGAAAACTGATTTTCTTAGCTTTTCGTAATAACTGCGTGTACGTGCTCTGCTGTTGGTGGTGCTGATGAGGAAAGTAGGTTAAGTTTGGAAATTTTCACTTGGGTGATTTCGTATTATGTAAATATGATACATATAGGAAATTTCAACTTACTTCAAAGAAAAACATGCCCAATCTATCATAAGGAAATGCCTAGAATTTCATACATCTAAGAAAAACTGTTTTTATCTATTTGAATCTTTAATTTAGCTTTATAATTTGAATTTTTCAAATGTCTTTGTAGGCAAAGGAAGATACGGGAAGCGACCGCCATCATTCACATCAGAATACGCAGCCCCTTCAATTGACTCAGAGGATTCTGGATTTGGATGTGACTTCCATTCCTCCGAATCACAACTTAGTTGGTCCAATGACGAAGCTGCAAAACTAGGAGCAAATACCAACAGTACCAGCGCTATTCAGCAACCCATTTTCAGTCTCACATCTAGAACTTTGAGCAACAGCAATTTAAGTACCAGCAGCCATATTTCTACATCCTCCTCGTCGTCAGGTTCCTCATTTACCATCCCTCAGTTTTCAACTTCATCCCCCGCAGAGGTAAGTTTTGCTGCAAAAAAAAATATTTTTTATGCTGTGTGTGCACGCACTGGGAAAATGATTGATGATGTGATTGAGAGTGTGTACATGAATCTAACACGGACAAAGAAAATGTGTGTAAATGAGTTGAGTGACAATTGCCTATTCTGCTTGGAAAATGGAAAATGCTTATTTATATGATACAGTGTTTCCCAGCGTAATTATTGCTGAGCTGAACAAAGGTTTTCATTGCATTCTTTATACCTAAATAAACGCCTTGTTGTGCAAAACAGTAAATATCTTGGACGAATACCGGAGAATTTTCACATAGGTTTAGTTGGCATTAAATGACCATGCTACTATACACATCATCATTTACTTTCTTCATGTTTCATGATAAACGTATATTTTTATTATCATCTACTGGTACAAAAGTACCAAATACGTATGTAGAAATCAACAGCACCACATTATCAGCTTGTAAATCCACTGAAAACCAGAATGTGAATCCTGTCATGGTCATATCCAGAGAGTTGTTTTGCGCTACAATACAATTTGATATACGCAAAACTGGTATTTTCTGGTTTCTGTTATTTAGGAAAAGGGATAATTCATAATCGCAAAATATATATACACGTAATAACACAGTTCGTGTAAAATTATATAGAGCTATGAATCATTGTATTATTTTGCTGGCTCTATAGTCCATAACAATCAAAGCTATACAGAGAATTCATATACGTTTGATACATAATTACGCTTATGAATAAAATTGTTTTCCTGTGCTATACGCTATTGTGGTATTCTTCATAATAATGTCAATTGTAACAACTGATAAAACATGCCTTTAGCTTTGTGAATTATGAACCGCCTTTACCCGTTACATAAGCAAAACCGATAATTTAAAATCGAAATGAAATTAGTGCAAAATAAAATCATACAATATGGTGGATTTATAACCAAATATTATTCAAGCTTCCCGTATTAACTTAGACAACCAAGCCTTTTCCCTAGGTATTAAAGTCCACATAAAACATGTTTTCATAGGCCAAAAATTTTGATGGGATGGTGCGTGAGAAATTAAATTGTATACTTGATAAAGAATAAGTGACCTGCATATAGGCTAATGCGTTAAGCTACGTTATAGAAAAGCACAGAATAAAAACTGTGCAAAACTAGTTTTACACACGGGCTAAATAACTGCCTTGGTGGTTGAATTTCGAGAGAGGCCGGGATGAGCATATGGACAAGAATCATTCTTGATTCTTCCATTTTATTAAGGCATATTAAAGGAAAGCAAATGAATGGAAAGGACAAAGTTCAATTTTCATATCCATATTTTTATCAACATGCAAAGATGATAAGGATTGCATGGTTTGCTCTGTGGGTTTTAGCAAGACACGAATATGTTTTTAATATGTACGTGTAGAGCAATTACACGTCCAGGGATATGTAAGCTAACCAAAGAACATTCATTATTTATCTGCAGTTAAAGCATATACAAAATACGCTGAACAATGAAATAAATATGGCCAACAGGCCTAAGTATTTAACTTGTCGTAGCTTTAACGTGCGTGTCGTGTAGCTGTACATAAGTCGTAAATACTTAACAGCTCAATCGACAGCAGCGTAGTGAAACATTACACTATAGACTGGTGATATAAGATTTTTCCGCCTGAAACTGAATTCATATTCAGCCTGTGGGCTAAATGATCTCAATTATACATAAGGCCATATGAATTGAAATTTCAACTTGTAATTCAGAGCGCATGGATTAAGACATGTATATAAATTACGATTTTTAATGCCTGGTTTAATTTTAAACAGGTTCTGATAGATGTCATACGTGTTCCAGAAGAGGGCTAGATGATAATAATTTTAATTTAGATTTTACCACTTTGATTTTTACGGCTGATATAAAATTTATAAATAATTCGTTTACGACTGAATCAAGATTAATGCACAAAGAGGTGGTTTGAGTTTGATAGGTTCTTTGTTGGATTTACAATAAAGATAGTCTTAAAATCAAATGCATCAAATTTTGCTGACGCAAAATCTGGTAACGGTAACATTATTGGTGCTTTTGCATTGTATCTACCATAATTGCGGGATGCATTCCTTAAGTAGCATTTGATGAGTAAGAAACTATCGAGTGTGCCGTATTATGTATGTAGGGCTACACTATCCTATTTATTTATATGAATTTGTACATTGTTACATAATCATGCCTGGTTTAGTTTGTGTCGCATTAAAATGGGCAGGAACAGCGACAGCGTCCCTTACATAAAAATGCAATGGAAATGCAGTAGCTGTTTTTTGTAATATAACAATGATGCCATATTTATGCGCGCATGCTCACACAAACAGACAACAGACCTTGATTTCTACAAAAATAATAACTGTTGATGATAAAAGTGTAGTACTATACTGGCTGAATGCGTATTACTATAGTACGCAAGTTTTTTTTTTTTTTGTCATTTGCTCTAATCATCAACAACAAGCGACTAGTTGTTTTGTTCGCTGTTCGTTCAATGTATCAGAATGCACTAAGTAAAACTTGGGGCTACACAGATCATAACCAAGTGTCTTTTCTTAGAAGACTGCTTAAATTTCATGATTCCCATCACAGTCAGTGTCATTCGTGTACAATTATCCTTCAGTGTTTCCTTGATCCGCAAGGAGGAAGACGGAAATGAAGTACAAATTGTACACCCTCACGTGTTTACATGTACTAACAATTTGACACTTTTATTATTTAATGACATTTGACACTTTTATTATTCGATGTTTCTCCAGACAACTTTATCATAAACATTGCCAGCAATTTTGCACATTAAAAACTCAACTGTATTAATGCATTTAGCATTTATTTACGTCATCATGTTCAATGTTTATAAGACAAAAAGAAGCGTATTATATGTATCTATTGCATGTCCCATATAGATGATAAATACGAAAAACCCGAAAATATAAACTCCATTGCATTCAAAAGTTTGAATCTTTCATTTACGAAACCCTATTGATTTGTTTACTTATCTGTATTCTAATGTAGCCAGCATGAGTTGGTTAAGTAGGTATTTATATTACAATGACATAAAATTGACAAGGCACATAACATAAAGAGACTAATTATTGTTTTTGCCTATGCGTTGCCTAGAAATCTTATCATGCAAAAACATGCAAAATCCGGAATGAACCGCAAAGAATGGTGTCAAACTACAAATGTATATAATCATCAATATAATAAAATTACGATAACCAACTGCTTGCTTTTCTATTGCTTAAAGTGTGAAGTGAAAACAACTTAAACGAAACATATAGCAACACCCTTATAAACTAGTGGGTTGCATGTATATGTGGAATGTGGATTCATCCTTAAAGTACGAGTTAGTTAATTCACAAACACAGTAGTTCCAATATGCCGTTAGAAACAGTTGGCTCTTCAAAGAATCTAAAAGGTTTCATCTCCGTAAAATCGATATAGTCAGTATTCAGAGAAATGTAAACGGGAATTCAGAGAATGTTTCTTTTCAAATGAGCTTCTATAGGCCACAAAATAGGATACAAAGACAATGTCAAGGCATCCGAACGATGAGTTAAAATGAAATTGGAGCACAATTCCTAGCTAAATTAATGCGGTTAAGAATATGAAAGATCCAAATACGCTTGTTTGTTAAAAATACGCACAAGATAAAATATGGTGCCAAAAAATCATTTGTACGAAACCTTCAGTAGTAGAAAGTAGACAATAAAATTACTATCTAGGCTATAGCTTTCACCAACTGATATTATACAACTGCGTTTATAATTGACCACTCATGATAACAAGCAGCACATGAAAGTAGGTAAGGTATGTAGTTGTAATTAAGTTATAAATCTTATAGATTTTTTCAAAATTTGTACCATGTTTCCCTTTTACTACTCTTATATTCTAAGATCTAAACATTTTAAGCTGCGTAGTTAATGGCAAGTATCTTCCAACTTTATGCGTGCACAAAATGCATGATAATATTTATTTCCTGTTGTGTAGCGTACGGAGCAAGCCTGCAAAATTACAAATGCTGCTTTCTCAAACACATTATGTTCTAAAGTAAGCGTCACATAGTCACATATACAAACGTGGTTAATCAAGCATAAATACGGAACATAGTGGAGTTAGAATGAGTATCCCGTATTCACAGTTGCCAGTTCCATCACCACTGCAACACTCGATCCGAGTTATTACTCGACGGGATAACGCACTTGTATACAAAACCAGTGAGATACGCTGGCAACGCGCTTAATTTACGTTTGAACTGCAACATGACAGGAAGTTCCTGCCAAGAACTTTGAATGACCTTCGACAAAATGCTAATATTTTGAAGTGTAGATTTCATAAAAAAGCATTATGCAAACGTTTTCTTTCTTCATGTTCATTTTTGAAAACATTATAATAAAAGTGTTTCTCGTGAAAAACAAGAATTTTAAGTTGTTTGTGATAGTTTCAAGTAAAAACAGTATACATTTTTCATACCAAACTTGGTTTCTTGCTAAGAAACGGAATACGCAGTGAACATTCTGTGTAGAATGGGACGAGATTACGGAGTGAAAAGGTATCGTTTTATTCTCTCTTTACGTAAGTTAACAATATTTCGTAGTTTTTGCACAACATGTTCACGATTCATGGAGTGTTGTCCTTGAGCTGTGGCGCAAAACATGACCTACCACACCAGCATGATAAATATATAAATATACAATGAACTATTACGTATACTGTACTGTGTTTGGTTAAAGTATTTTTCAGCTCCACTTTTGTGTCTATTTTATTGTTTGTTTCCCACAACTTGGCTTAATTAATGGCTCCAATGGATAATTGCAATGAGAGTTCCTAGATGGAATTCACATACACATTTATAACTTTAACGCGTAGTTTCCACATGTACAGTGCATAGTGTACGACATTGCCACTATGTCCTGCATAAATATATTCGGGCAAGTACTTGTGACTTGTCAATTGATTGATTTGTATTCATTAATAATTTTGTTTACATCTTCTAAACTCTAACTGGCAAAGACCTAGACATGATTCAACTGAAGGTTATAGTTGTTACTTTCGTTTTGACTCTCAAATCCAAATAACTTCGCAGCACAAAGTCAAAGCGTGATTTTCAAGATATTTATATACATAATATGGAAATTGAATTGCAATTATATATAGAAATATAAGTACTACTTGCATTTTATGCTTTAGAACATTGTTGCATAACGATTATTGCTTCCATTCTGAATTTACAAACGAAACTGTTGAATTTGCGAAACCCGCCGTTGTTGGGCAACCGTCCAATTCGCAATAAGCGGTATGTTGTGTCAGGTTAGGGTCATCATAATGTTTTCTTCCATGCGCATTTATGAATGAACTTAAAATTTCCTTTGTATTTCGTAAAATATTGTTTTAAAAACATTGCGTGTTAAACTTTATTGGGGAAAATGGGTTGTAAAATAATTCTTAAAAGTGGTTTTTTATGTAATTCGCATAAAATAATAACTTCCGGTCATACTGATATTATAGCTTGCAGTAACTCCTGTTTCAAATTATTTGTGTCAGCTTGATTACTTTATTATTTGCAAATTTCAAGACGTTCTATTTAGTATTTAACATAAATCTCATTCAGGCTGAATTGAAATTCATAATCATCAAAATTTATCCATTATCTAGCATCTTGCCCTTTTTTGCGTTGTCATGTCATAAATCGTCCCCCTGGTTCCAAGTCAGTTAGATGAAACTTCGAATTTTCTCTCAAGCAATACAGATAGGAACACATAACCTTCATAGTAGTCATGTTCATGTAGCTATGTTATATTAATAGCCGTAGTAATAAAACGGGTTAAATTCTTTTCAGATAATGGTTTTTATCTTTAATATTATGTGTTGCTTGCTCTGCATAGTAACAGTAACAAGTCATGGTGTGCTACTGTTGGATAATTTTCAGATACTGGGGTACAAATACACACAATACACAAATAAAATAGAACCTTATCATTATCATGTAATGTGTCTACAGAGAAAATGATAGAACAAATACTTTAAAATAAAAATCTACGGGATGCTTTGAAAACATTACACAATTTGTACAGCCGGAATATATAGCCGAATATAGTAATATAATATACAGGAATAGTATGTGTTTCGGCGCTAGCTGTAAGACGTCACGTCCAACTTCCAAGCAAATCACAGCTTGCAATTTACTACTACGTTGTTGTTTATATTTGCCAGATCCTGTTGAATTGAAATGCTAAAACATTTTGCAGATATAGACGGGATATGGGCATCATCAGCATAATTCCAATTTAGCTTTATACATTCGTGCTACATAATAGTGTGCCACCGACGTACACGTATTCGCAGGCAGTAACAACTATTTTTATACAAACCAGTCTTCTTTCATGCGTATGATCAAGGCAAATAACTGAAAAAGTTATCATATACATGAATGCGTTCATATTATGGTTTTTTGTGTAATATGTAATGTAATTATCTGATCTTGAATATCTCAAACAAAACTGGTATAAACTGGTTTCCAGCTTGCAAAAAAACAAATGTGGAAGGTCAAGGATGAGATAGAAGCATTATCAAGTGATCAGCACACACATAATATTCAGTTGTATAAAGCGCGTAGGAAGAGAAATTGCACTAATAAAGCCTTTTGATTGATTTGCGAAGAAGTTCTTTATGGGTTAATTAACAAGTATATCCGTATGTAAGCGTTCAAATATTATATATCTTATCTCAGGATGTACTCGTACTCAAGTACTCTGTTAAAACCAATATTCAATAGTTTTCAAGTAAATAACCACCTGAAAAAAATTTTGACGAATGAATGCGCATTGTTCATAAAACATGAGGCATTTTATCATAATTTTGCTGACAGTACAAATCATCCGATGTTTAGAACAAGAGAGAGAGAGAAGTGTAGATTCTAGTTGCCTTCATATTAGATGATATGCAATAGTGTTGAGTAAAATGAGAAACTCATGAATCGCTGTACTATTTGAGTAAATATTGCAATTCAATTTACTTTTCTCCTTCTAAAGGTTATGTAAGCTGCGGTTCTCTCGATGTATGCGTACAGTTTAAAAGTTGTGGTGATACATATTTATGACCAAGCTTTTGCAATTAATTATTCATAGCAGGACCGGGACGGTATGGCGAATTTAGCAGCGCATGCACATGTTTATAATTTTAGCACTCCAACTTTAAAAGCAAGAAAAAGAATCATTGAACTAGCTATGCTTCCTATACGTATCATCAAGTCATAACCATGCGGTTTGACATTTTAAGCGCTGAAAAGATTTTAATGCACCTATTGATTTTAAGTTTGCTTTGACTTAAGTTTTAAGTTTGACTTTGGTTAAAAGAAACTACTTTTACTTATACCTACCTTGTTCAGCACGGCATAGCTTTATGCAAATTCATGAATGCGCTATCACATTACTACCGTTACCGTTGCGCTTTTCATTGAAAAACAGTCCAGCAGATTTAGGAAAGCTTCAGTCTATTCATTATATAGAAAGGCATTTTTACAAGAAAAACACACAAAGTAGAATATTTGTTTGCATAACGAAATTATGTAAATAATTTTTTTTCGTAATGAGCAAATGAGATGAGGTGGAATTAGTAGAAGATTGAAGAAGACAATTATCTCGATAGTTTTAATTTTGACTTGGATAGCCAAATGTGCAAACCGAGAACATTTAGCATGCATGAAAATAATCTAGATAAATTTTAATATGCTGTAATTGAACTGAAATTATCTGGCGTATTTCCCCTCGGCAGAAGCAATTTCTGACGACCCTCCTTCATGAGTCCCTGGCCCAGGAAGACCATGCCATTGACCAATTTGATGGTCCTTATTATTCAACTGCCAATATATCCCCAACCGACTCATCATCATCTCCCTTGTCGTCAGCAAGTGGTAGTACATTTTCCTCCATCTCCCCCTCTCCTTCGTTAGCACCCAGTCCAGAATCAACCATTTCACCGGGCAAGGTGTTATTAATAGTACCCGGGACATCGGTCACGACGACTTCGGGTGTCAATACCACTCAGCCTTTAGACTTTGCCCAGGTGTTTGGAAAACTGTCATCAACAACTACCACCACTTCCACAAACATTCTAAATAGCAGCATTGTTAATGAGCTTTTTCAAACGAAGACTGCTCTTGGATCAATTGCCGAAGAGCAGCAGGGACAGGAGCATGTGGGCGAACAGCAGTTGGCATGTGACAGCAGAATAATTAAAATCGACCAGGGAATCCATACTAAGAATATTGAACTTTCCCCAGAGATCAGAGCAGCAGATGGTGACAGTAGAAGCAACGAAGCTTTTCATACGACGTATTCTCTAAAAAATGAGAATCTTGAAACCGATAGTAACCCTACACCCACATCAGTGCCATCTTCTGTAGCTTTTGCTGCTGGCGCATACAGCAAGCTGCAAGACATTCTGATCGAGAGTTCCAGAGAGGCTTTGGAACTACAACAACAACAGTCTTCGGACTGTAGGAATCCTAATGGTGTTGGCGAAGGGGAAAACATTCCAACAACAACGGCAACATCCCAAGTTGATCCAATGGTTATTTTATCACAAGCTGTCAATCTCCAAAAGGTGGTTACTTTTTCTCTGCAAATTTTAATACTGCTTAAATAAACCGCATCAGTAAAAAAGACCTATAGCGCTTCTTCGTCGTAAATGCAAAACTGCTTCGTCACGTTGCCAGTTGTCATCAGTACAATAACTTGAAAACTCTTCGATCAGTTACAACTTTACAACTTGCCTCATTTCATGAAATGGACTGCAAATATTCCCGTTGGGTCCCGTCTCCCTCTGAACTACCCTTAAATATTCTCCAATTTTTGCTTTCTCTTTTATTTCTCGTTTCAATTTTTTATAGTAAGATTATACATTTCTCTGGGCTATTACTTTTAAGCTTTGTACTGAATTGCAAATTTTGCATCGCGTTTGGGAAAACCAAATATTGCCAGTAATTACACTATATAAATCTAAATAGACATGTCAAAATCCAGTAACATTTAGGTTTATCTTTTGTGGTGTATACAATAGTAAGAGAGTCATAAGATGTGACGTCAAATGGGTAATTGAGCACTTGTAAAAAAACGACTAGAAATGTGCGCATTTGAAAATTTAAAGTTTACATATTATCCTGACCACGACCACGTATACCATCACCATAGTTGAGGCATTCATCATATTTCTTGTTGGAAAGTCAACTTTGTGGATGACTGATAAAATAGCACATTGAGTTGTAAGGTTTAGGGCATTTTGCTACGTTACTAAAATTCTTAGCATAAAATAATTTTTTCAAGGTTTTTCACTCACAGTCATGTTTAAAGCACAACTCGCTGCTTTGCATGTATTATATCCAGCACGTAGTAAAAAACGTATTATCCAGTTTTTAATCAAAGTACAATCTGAAAGTCACATCAACCACATTTTCATAACTATTATGCTTGCATACTCTGCACTATTCTGTATAATTAACTACGCATATATATCAACCAGTAAACCTCTGCACACTAACACTATAGCATACCTTTCCATGCTAGCAAAAGATATCTGAACAAAATAACAATTTAATTTTGAATGATGTACGAGTGAGCTTGTGTAACTAACCTACCCGAAGAATAGTACAAATATGGCCATACGGCATTTCTCATAATATATTATAGTACTCCTGTCCAAAAAAACTGGATCTTGCTTGTTTACCTGGTATGCTAGTTTTATCTCTTTTATACCTTTTTAGCATTACAGGTTGACTCATTCTATGATCCTGTATGAAACAATGAAGGCTGCTTTGTTATGTGTTTTCTTTTAAACTTGATTCCTCGCAAATAAAATTGTTTACTAGCATTCAAGTACTCAGAATCACTCTTTAAAATGTTGAGGGTATATGGAATCAAGTGCCATGCAGCCGGCCAGCTCATGAAAAATAATAAAAAACATTATGTTGATCAGTAATAAAAACAAGTTGATAGGATGATGTAAACAAACTCTCTCCCTCTCTATCTGATTTACATTTACAAACTGTTTTTGCTAACTGTGGTCTTTTGCGATGCTGGATTGTGTGTATTTTTGTTGTTATTGTTTACTCTAGAAAAATATGGAAGTATAATGCATAATGAGTTCAAACTTGCATGTAAATGCTTAAAGAATAGCATCGTGCTCCAGACACCAGAGTGTTAGCAACTTGTAACTGCATTAAAAACACATCAAAATATTTAATGTTCTTTCTGCAGCTGCACCGTTTCACACACACATTTCTTCCTTAAGATTTGATCAGACTAAAATTTCAGTCACACTTACAACACAGACATATCATCATAATAGGTTTTCATGCTGAGTTTTTACCAAGCTATATTCTTTTTCATTTCATAAGACAGCGTCACTGCGTTTTCGGATTTCAAATCTTGTAAGCTCGTGGACAAGGTATGATAGTTGAATATTTGCACGGTGTAGTAAGCACATAAATTTCTTTAGAGTTTCACTTTTTATGAATAGCTAGAAGTAACAAGTGTTTAGTGTCAATACTAGAGCAACACTAACCTACCACCTAAAATCATTTTTTATGATTTACGTTTTCAAATGGGGTCTTTGGTCGAATATTATTGATATTGATACTTGGTAACTGCAAATCAATATAAAGTTATTCTTCTATGACGTAAGTATTTTGATCCTTAATCGCCTGTTTGTCTAAACTTTGTACTGCATCTAAGCATCAGCAATAGTGCACATGGTACCTATTTACAATTCATCCAATTTCTTTCTTTACGACTATTTTCACCATCATAATAACATCAAAGTTTTGCCATCTATACAAACTAAAAGTATGTACCTATATAGTATAATATACAATTTTGTAGTGGTTTTGGATATTTTATATTATATAGCGTTACTTACTACTATTTTCAACCTCTATTACTTCTTGACTTTTGGTAGTCGCATTTTCTTCTGTGTTTTCCTTCTAATTGGATACACACACATTGCTAACTTTTTTTATGATAGAGCTTCTGTATGACATTGGGATTTGTTCGTATCATGAATTAAGCATGGTTCTTGTAAGTTGTCGTAGGTTGCAAATTCGTCTCTCTGTCTCTTCTTATATTTATGGACAATATCATTGGCAGTTGTTTTTGTTGTTATTGCTGGCCATCTACTCACGTCTGTATACTATTCGTAGCATTCGGCATCTACTTTTTCGATGAAAGCCCCACTAGTGTCGTGTCTAAAGAGCTATGTACTTTTTTGCCTTGTTTTTTGTGAATCATCATCAACTTGTTTGTATTCGTATATAAATCCTTTCACACTTTGTATGCATAGCCAGTTGGTAAGAAACTGCGTACCATGATACAAGTACACACTATTTCCTTTAATCATGGGTTTATGCCATTTTTGCATGAACCGTACGAATAAACAATCAAGTAGAAAAACAGGCTCAAGCAATAATGTCAATAGTTTTTATGAACAAGGAGTTTTGGTGCAAATGTGTTCATGCACTTTAAGTTGGTTTTAGTGTATCAATTTTTTAGAGTAACGTTATATTAATTTCTTGGTTCAGGAACTATTCGAAGAGCCCGCATTGGATGGAATTCCAATTAGTGTGAAAAGCACAAGCGTAAACGGATTTGGATTTTCGAAAGGTATCACTACCACAACTACAACTGCCACTGCAGCAGACCCGCAACTTCAATCATCAACAACCCTTTTGACAGTTTTGCCTCAGCAAACTAACAATCAGACCGTGTTGGATTCATCCCAACAACCTTTGAAACTAATGCAGCTTACGGAAAATATCAGAATGTAAGAGCAAAAAAAGATGGAATTGTCAAAGTAGTTTCAGGGAAAGGTTTTTCATATGAATGAATGTTACTAGGTCGCCGGACAATGGAGATCGCGCTGTTACTGCCCCCAGTGCACTTTCCTTTTCCGTACATCAAGTTGGTACAGGCCAAATGCCTACAACTCCCAGTCCAATGGATATCAGTGCAACTTCGGCAAGTACGCCGACTGTTGCCGTGTCTTCGCCAATTCCCATGAAAAGGACACGTTTCACTTTCCCACATCCAGTAGGAAAAGGCAGTGGTCTGAAACTCCGGAACCAGAATCATAACCAAAATTACATGCCAGCAAGAAGTGTTGGTAAGCGACTACCCCCGGGAACTACCCCCACGTTAACCTCAAACCTTGCTTCATACACCAGGGACGGGCGTGTGCAACTTCAGATTGTATCACAGCCTGAGGAACAACATAGAGCAAGGTACCAAACCGAGGGTTCCAGGGGTGCTATCAAGGACAGAAAAGGAAATGGATTTCCTACAGTGAAACTGGTGGGATATGATAAAGCAGCAACATTACAAATATTTATTGGCACGGATCAGGGGAAAGTGAGCCCGCATATGTTCTACCAAGCCTGCAAGGTTACAGGAAAGAGCTCTACCCCATGCATTGAGAAGAAAGTGGAAGGAACGATTTTAATAGAAATCGAGTTTGAGCCCTCAAAAGAAATGGTTATAAGGTGAAGAAGCCCAGATTTAAAAGAGATTTTGAAAGATGTTAGGATTTCATGAGAAAACATAAATAAATCAACTGAATAAATTGTATTTCATTTTTAGTTGCGACTGTGTTGGAATTTTGAAGGAGAGAAATGTCGACGTGGAGCAAAGATTTCCATTTCATCACGCCTCTCAAAGTCGCAAAAAATCCACAAAATGCAGAATGATTTTCAGAACCACTGTGGTGAACAGTGACGGAGTTGAGGAAACTCTTCAGGTTGCCTCCCTCCCGATTCTCTGCAGTAAGTGGAAAGCATTCTCTAGAAAAGAGAAAACTTACCGGAAGGTCAATTATAGTAATTTTCATTTGGTAATTTCATTTACAGCTCAACCGCCTGGTGTGCCGGAGATATGTAAACAGTCGTTATCCGAATGTCCAGCAAAGGGTGGATTAGAATTATTCGTTGTTGGCAAGAATTTCCTAAAAGATACCAGAGTTATATTCCAACAGGAAGATGGCGATGGCCGTGTTATTTGGGAATCCAGTTCGGAGCCGTTGAAAGATTACTTACAACAGGTGGGTCACAACGTATTTCGCATAGCCCCATAAAAAAGCTTATTATTCCTTTCGAGTACAAATACCACGAGAACAGTGGTTGGTCTAATAAATTATATACCCATGCTGAATTTTTATTACTTTTTGTTACATAACTTGTAGCATATTATTCAATCAACTTTGTATATTTCTCTGTAGAACCACTTAATCTGCGTTGTGCCACCCTACAAGGAAGAAAAGATGATTGAGGCGGTGGAATGCAAGGTCTTGGTAGTCTCTGGTGGTAAACTAAGTGAACCACATAGGTTCACATATTTACCTGAACTCGGCACTGGTAAGAGAAAATTATTGCCAATTTTTACAAAACGCTTGTTAGGATTTCTATTTTATCTAGAGGGAATGGCCGTCCACCATTTTTTTACTTTGGCTTTTAATGGAGTTCCCGTGTACCAAGTTAATACACTTTTCTCTTTGTAATTAACTCAATTATTTTTAAATAAATATTTTCTCCCACTATAGTTCAATATTGCATGAGTGATAAATAGTAGTCCAAATATAGTATGCAATTTACTTTCTCCTTGAAGTTTATACGTTTATACTCAAAAACTTTTTTAAACAACAGACGACCTATAATTCAAATTTCTTGTAATAGACTGATAGTTTAATGTTCTATAAAGACTATCAACAAAAAAGCTTTTATAACGGCCATTCCCCAAAGTTTTGTGTGCATGAGTGAGTGAAAGTGAATTTCTGTCAGTGCTGAAACCCTTAGCCAGTATCGCACATACATCAACGAAATATTTTAGGCTACTATATATGAAATATCGAATGTTATTTAGAATATGTTAACTTGGGCGATTTCTCATTTTTGAGAAAGCTCTACAGAAAAAGGTGTCTGACACCGAAAGCCTTTTAAACCGCATGTCGTGCTCGCTTTTTTGTGAGCAAAGTAAAAGTACAATAGGCAGCAATCGTCACTAGGCTTAATTTTTAAAAAAACAAAAGTAAAATAGAGCAATGCCAAGTCTCAGTTTGATCTGTAGCTTGAGTAGATAGCTGATATGATGCGTGCTCTTGAATTAGATTTAAAGATTTTGTTAGGAATAGTAAATTTTAATGTAGAATTAAGCGCGTTCATATATAAGCAATTCATACGACATACTGTTGGGGTTGCTCTCACTGGCAGAAATGAATGGTTTGTTGGGTGAATAACTGGGGAATGAAAGATTGTTGTCTCTGGCTTTCTTTTAAGGGCGATTGAAATGCAAAAAAAAACATTGAGTACAAGACCAGCGTATAAATTTTATTATTGCTTTGAAACCATCATCATCATCATTGTTGTGTATTTGTTTGTATAAAAAATATTAAAAATTTTCACACTCTTTATCCTTATTTTGTCATATAATATCTCTTTTTGAAGCTTT
Source organism: Entomobrya proxima (assembly GCA_029691765.1). Taxonomy (NCBI): domain Eukaryota; kingdom Metazoa; phylum Arthropoda; class Collembola; order Entomobryomorpha; family Entomobryidae; genus Entomobrya; species Entomobrya proxima. The sequence goes on from CM056170.1 coordinate 2,040,241, forward strand.
CATTTGATGTTAGCATTCAGTAAAAGAATATTGTTTTGTGTTTTTATCTTTTTCAAAAGTTTTTTGTATGTAACTTTTTTACCATATAATTTGTAAGTCTCCGTAAACTAAGCAAATTTTTTGTAGCTTTTGTTTCAAAAAACTCTTATATAACATTATTATGTTGAAGTCTTGAACTTGTTTGGAAACGCTGGTCTTGGCTCCACTCTGGTATTCCCTCATAAGCCTAAATTTTCAAAGGATTACTTTAGTTTTCAAAATTTCTTAAATGTTTCTAAAAAAAATTGTCAAGATGATGACAATGGCTTTAAATGAGCGGAAGCCAGGGTACTTTAAGGTGAGTAATTGTCAGATCAGTTGCTGAACTGACCCGATGGTTTGCCTTTCTTTGCCCTTAGCATCGTAATGTGTTTCAATGGTGTTTCACTCGAAAGAAGGGTGTAGTACTCAGGTCAGCTCCACATCGACTCTGCCATGCAGGCTCTTGTGCCCCTTGGCGACCCCACTGGCTAAGCGCCCAGGTTTCACAACTCTTTCAAAACCAATACCTTTTTTGAACACATGCAATACATGACAGAACAAAACACTTACACCTGACATGCACAACACTTCAGTATTTTTTAGTGGACACATTTTCATTAATTTAAATCTAAAAACCTCTTTTCATATACCTACTTATTATGTAGATTGTAATTTATTTTACATTGTACATTGTACTTTTAAATACTTTTTATATACAGTAAAATCAAAAAGTTTTCAAATGTAGAACATTTTTACATGATAATTACTTAAGCACCAAGCACAAACAAGCACGATTAATTTGTCTTTTTTTATTTAGAAAATTTCAAATATATTTTCAAAAGTAATATACTTTTTTTTTAAATTTCTTGAAACATTTTTAAAGTTTTAGGGTACACACGCACTACACAACCGACGATTGACTGATTCATCATGCATCCCAATACGCATTTTTAATTCATACTTTGTAAGATTTATTAAAAGAATAGTATATAAAATAGGGAAGCGCATCGAAATATTTATTTTTAGGACAAATGCATATAAATATTAGTATTGAAGAAAATTGCTTCTTTTGTAGTTGTCCTCGTACTGATTTAATAGTATATAGAGCTTTAGGAAGAAACTTTATAAAATATTGATATTTTTAGAGAAAAAATTCAGGGATTCTTCGATATGATTATTTATTGTAGGTTTTTATAAATTACTAATGCATAATTTTTAAAAATGTAAAAGCTTAGAACTATAAAAGTTGGCAGCTAGAACACCGATTATACTACTGCATTGTTTCAAAAATACATAGTAAAACTTTGCAAAAGCTAGCAAAATGCATAAATGATAGTGGTGGTGGGTTTGTAATCGTTAAAGTTTAGGGAGGTGCAGGCATGACTGTGACAAATGACATTTCCCCCAAATGACACAAAGTACACATTTTTTGCCACAAAAAACAATTTTGCAAGTGCAACTTATTCTTTTACAGGGTTGGTTCTTCAGATATGTCGATAAGCTTATTTTTGTTGGTTATGCAAGCACTTGCCACAGTTTTTATTTAATAATTGAACGTGTTTTCGTCTGTTGAATTCTGCTTGACAAACTTTGATTTTTTAGTTGACACGTTTCCTCTACCTATTTTTTTATATAACAGTCACACGCTTGATGTTAATATGCAAATATGAATGCATCTGGCACGTTAACGCCTGCCAAGTGCGAAAAAATTACAACAATTTTTTGTATTTATTTAACTTATATTTTTATTTAAAAAGCGTTCGCATTATTGCTGTATTTATTATTAAACTTGGGCAAAGGCGGTGTGCTTGCATAATCGTTCACAGGGCTGCCGCAACCGTGGCCTTCTTCCAAAGCTTGTGTAAACGACCTTTTACGTCGTTGTGCTTGCATCAAGGGCGGTCAAGTCTAATCGGTATTCTGATCTATAGTTCACCTCGGAGTTCCTCAGTCGCTTTCCAACTGTGCACCAAGTAGCCAAAATCCACAACAGAACCAGGTACAGGCGCCACCACAAGTGATCCAGGCGGGTTTGGTTCAACAAATCCAAGGTACGTATTTGGAAACTTACTTCTACAAGCTTTGCACTCAATTGCATTCATTTATGAGAATCCTTCGCAATCATAATAGGTGGCCAGGGTCTCACGTCTGTGGATATTCAAACTGTCAACGCGATGATCACAGCTCGGGAAAATGCACTTGTCAAATCGGTCATTGTGTCGTCACCCAGTGATTGTAAGTTTAGTTTGATGATTAGGATGAATGTAAATGTTTTCCGTTTAGACATTTTGTCAAATTTAGTATTCTAATTGTTATTAAAGCATGCTCCACAATTTCCATCAATTCTCCGGAGGGAAGTCTCCAATCCCAACCAAGCCCACCAGCTACGGTGGTCAGCCCGGTGGCTTCAACAGTACTCAATCCCTTGTCAAACATGGGATTTACAACAGCCCCCTTGATTCAAACTCAGACTACGAATGCAGACAACTTGTCCGTTGTGGGCAATTTTCAGTCTGCTTTGCAACAAGCGGTTCAGCAGCAGCAGCAGGCACAAGCCCAACCGGTTGACACTAAACCAGTGGTAGAATTGATGAAACCAGAAATCATGGAGTCAATCAACAAGTCCCCTGTAACCAGTACCTTTCCCGCATTGACTTTGCAACCGGAGAATAAACCCGCAGTTTCAAATGCTATTCCATTAGATTTGCAGTTTCCTACTGCGGATATGCCTACTACCGAGGCGCCTACAGTCACCACTGTGACAAACCCATTTCAATCAAATGAGCAACAGCTAAACTGTGTGAGCATCCCACAAATGATCAATCTTGGGATAAATAACAGCATTCCTACAACAGCTACAATGCCACCCGTTCTTACGGCGGCAACTGTTCCTGTGTCGGATACACCACAACAGCAGCACACTACGCCCACGTCTCCTAACAATGTGGTTATTACAAACGGGAGTCCTCCAGCAACTGTAACAGTACAGACGCTAACAGTGGCAGACTGCTTGGGTCAAGCTATTATTAAAGCAGAGCCTACACCAATGAACAACGAGCAGATAACCATTGCGATGAACAATAGTGTGGTAACTGTTGCACCTCCAACCACCACTGCACCACTTCAAAATGGGGCGACGCCTCAGGTGATGGGATTGTTGGGAGGAGGGGAACTCCAACCCCATCAGGGAACCATTGCTAATGCTTTGTCGCAAATGAGTGACAATGAATTGATCAATTACATCAATCCCAATTGCTTTGACGGAGGCCTTCTATGATCTCATTACGCACCCTGTTTTCACAAGGTATTAAGAACTTTGAGTTTTTAAGTACTACCTGATTTACTAGAATGATACCATTTATTATTGTTTCTGTTATGTTGCTTTTGTAGGTGAAATCTCTACCATCAGCTTAACTGTTCATTTGAAAGCCTGCGGCTACAAAACGAAATCTCTCAATTTATTTCAGCAATTAATGGCATATTATCCCTTTAGATTTTTTAAGTGTTCATTATTCTTTGAATAAAGTTTTATTGCATTCAATTTACTTTTTTCTTAGTCTGATATAATCCTAATCCTAAGGCCAATTCATAATAATGTGTTATGAGTTTACTCCTATCCATTTTTGTGTTCTTTTTCAAGCATTGTAGAAATGTTACTTTAATTTAATTGACTGTATATAATGTATATAAACACTTGGTATGATAACGTACAATGCATAGAATGTTGCTCTGTGTTGTGCCCAAAATAATATATAAAAGTATGCCATATACGTCTCTTAGCCTCAACACTGGTGCTATTTATCAGTGATTTACAAAGTATACCTTAAGGCAATCAGTACATTTAATGAAGACTGTTCATTCAGAAAAAATGTAACATTGAGTTTAATTCAGCGCAAATGTGAAAATCCGAGAGTAAAAATACTATTAATATGTATCACAGTTATTGGTAGTTGTGAACAATTTATTGTAAATACCAAAATACCTAAATGGACAATTTATCGATATTTGTATATACGCATCTATATATCTATACACATATTTAATATATTACCCAATTATCCAATTGTCCTAAACAATTTATGCGAAATTCCTATACATTTAGCACAAAATCTGAAATATATTCTATACGAAGGGCACAGTTGAAACATGCATTCTGTCAGTGTAAAAGTGTGAGCTTATATATGGCAAATTGCGGGTACAATTTTATTGGGATTGAAAAAATAAAGTTTTTAACTTTTAGCTTGAGGTTTGAAAATTGTCACTTCAGCGGGTCAATACTCAGAAGTGCTTTCGGGTGAAAGCTCAAAAGTTGTATTGCATTGATATTTGGTTGTACTTTTTGAATGTTGCATTCTCTACAAATATATGTAAATAGGTGGGTGTTTTAATTAGAAAACGATAATACCTGAATTATTGGATATAACTCTATAGCTGTAGCATGATGAAACGGACACAATGTATGCCGTATGAATTGGTTTCAGGGGTCCACTAGTAAGTAAAAAGGGCTTTAGAAGTGCCAATCAATGTAAATATTGCAGAAGAAGAAAGAAAATACTACCATTTAATTACATACAAATTTGTGTACATATAGTATAGATTTAAAAGGATCTTTGAATGATTAGTAGCTTTATAAAGGAACAGCAGAGGTATTTGTAACTAGACCATATGAAAACATAAGCAAATAGAGCTTTAAGCTCTTTTGATTTTTTAAGTTGACATTTTATTGACCGCGTGTAAATATCCGTGTTTCGAACAAAGTGCTTTTTGAATTCAATGGTTCTGCGCGATGGTCCTATTAGAGTTTGAATGAATGTAAATAAAAATTGCATATTGCTCGTAAATTTACATTACAATTCAAAACACAACAGTCCAAAGCTTTCCTACATAATAGTCATTAAACGCTAGAATATTAGTTAAATAATGAATATTGCTGTATAATATAATTCGCTGAGTTGGTTCGGGAGTGCATAGGTGTAAAGTAGAAGTAAAGGTCAAAGCTAAACTTGAAACGTAATAAGTATAACGCAGCTTACTTACAAACAGAGTACAATTTTACGCTGACTAATCCAGTTTCGTATTCTCTCATGGGTAGTTTGTACATAAAAAAGTAGTGTACTTTTAAGAGAAAAAATATGTATAAAGTATATACACAAATATTATTATTATTATGCATGCTTTACTTTTTGTTGATGGAAATAAGAAGTACGGAGAATAGTTATTCTGAAAAAACCGATTTTTGTTTTTTACTCCTATAAACGAATCAAGATATTTTGTTCTTTAAGCCATGTTTCAGGCAAACACATTATAATTTCATGTAAAAGATGTAGTTAGTACGCGCTCCAGAGGTACATCTCTATAATTATTGTTATTCTGTAAAAATGCAAAGATTTTAAATAAAAGATAAGATAATATAAATTTAAATAACGACATTGTATGAAATTGACATTTACTTTTAATTTTCATTCATGTAGTCCTTCCAGTTGGTCCATATATAGCCCCAATTTCTAGGCGCAGCTTCAGGATGATGCGACAAATCAATCATGTCAATGGCCGTTTCATTGTATGCCTTAATCAATCCTAGTAGCTGTTGTACAATTTCATTTTGCTCCTCAGCAAGATTGTTCAATTCGCATGGATCATCCTCCAAATTGAAAAGGCAAGGAGCTTCGTATGCATTACAGGAAATTCCTTGTTGCACGTCATTATTGCACTGTACTTTTGCAGAATACTGTAAGTTTTCCACTACTTCGGGCTTTAAACTGAATCCAATATTCGCTAGAGCTACAGCTACTTTGCTTGCCAAAATTGTTGGTATTAATTCATTCACAGTTGCATTCGACTCATAGAAACCGTACCATCCGTTCCAAACACCACCACCCAAGTCGTTAGTTGATGTATTTCCTAAAATTTTCCATCAAACTTTTAGTTTAAACTTTCTCTTGAGATTTAGTATCCTAATTACAATATTACCTTGTATAAGTTTCCACCGTTCATAACGCACCGCAGAGTTGTTGTAAACTCCATCAATATTATAAAGGAGTTCCCTTCGTGGAGATGGTTCGCCAGATATCAATGTTTTCCACAAACTAACACCATCAATCTCATTAAGCTCCGTTACATTCCCTCCTACATAAATTAAAAATTACTTTGTGCTTTTTATAAAATATTATAGAATGCAATATTCGAAAACCTGCTGCTTCAATAAGCGTCATTAGCCAGTCGGAAGAATGCATCATTTCGGTAGTCACTTGATTTCGAATGTTTGAACTCCAAATACATGCAGGTAGTCTTGTTCCACCTTCCCATAATGTGTTTTTAACCTTTGAAAACGGAAAGAGTTGTTAGTAGATTTCAGAACTACAAAAAATAGCTTTAAAATTTTTTCCATTTATAAGTAGAATATTACCCCACGGAGTGGCCAGTTTGAACCATAGTTTAAATCAAGTCCTTTAGAATTCAAAATTTTATAATTCATGAATAAAATACCGGCACATCATAATGGGATAGTATTAAACTTTAGCGGAAAGTTAATTGCATGATACGTCCCATTATGAATTTCTAGGTATTTTATTCATGAACTATATATTTCCTTCTGGTGCTGCGCCGTTATCGCTAGCAAAGATGATTATTGAGTTGTTTAACATGTTGTTTCTGCTCAGTTCTGTTACGATACTACCAACAGATTCATCTAATTTGTCTACCATTGCTGAAACAGAATAGATTCAGACATTTGTGTTGAATGAATGAAACAGGTAATCTGTTTTGCTTTGTTGCGAAATATCAAGTACCTGCATATACTCTTCTATTTTCATCAAGAATAGAATCTTGAAACTTGACAATGTTTTCTGCAGGTGCTTGTAACGGGTCATATTCATTGCCAGAATGGGGGGCCGTATGAGCAACCATTAGAAACATTGGCTTATCACTGGGGTGGTTTTGAATGAGACGGATTGCTTCGCCAGTAAAAAGGTCCGTACTACAAATCAATTAAGAATATTAAAATGTATTTTTAAAATATGGTCAATTAAAACAATTCCACATACTTGTAAACTCCAAATGATTGAAAATCCACATCCATATCCTTTCTAAAGTCATATCCCCAATGGCCCTATGTTTAAATGAATGAAGGTTAGGCTTAAATTGTACATTTTAAATGAAACGATTATACTTAACTGCATCTGTGGAGGTATGATCATAATAATCTTGGTTCCCGAGCCAATACCCAAAATGGCTATCAAATCCCCGAAAAGTGGGTGAGAATTCTTTATGTGCATGTCCCAAGTGCCATTTGCCAACCAGGTGTGTAGAGTAGCCTAGTTCTTTCAGATACTCTGGAAGCAGTTTTTCAGACAACGGGAGTCCATCTGCGGTGTCTCCTCGAATGACATAATGCTGCAAACCTAATCATTCATGAACTTAAATTAAAAGCATACTAAATATATGAAATCACTAATGTTGTGGATTGCTACCTAAATGTATGGGGTATTTTCCTGTAAAAATGGCACCTCTTGACCTTATTTCAAAATAGTAAAACCGATTTTCAGTCTACATATTATTATTATTCAATATCCAATTAGTTCAGTATACAAAATGTGTTGATTTTAGTTATTACGGAGTGCATAAAGGGGACCCATAATAGCTGTTCAAAATTGTTCCACTAAAAGCCAACGCATCTATATTGGGAGTAGGGATTTGAGCAGATCCATGAAAGCTAAAGTCATTCCAACCCTTTTAAAGCATAAAAACACTCGTTATATCCTCTACTAATTTAGAAGAAGAATTTTCAATAATGTCTAAGATCATACTGCATCATCCGCCAAAATGAATATAATGTGAGGTCTTGTTTCTGAAACTGTTTCAGCTGCACAAATTGGAATGGTTTCGGCAAGCACTACAAATATCACTAAAACTGCCTTGATGATTGTGGGTACTTTGGAATTCATGTTGCTTTTCTATGCTTGTAATTTGCCTTGGAGTGATACTAAATAGTTCCACAGATGCTTTATTATTATCAGTTCCTAAAGCATGTATGACATAACTGGCACATTTCAAGCTACACTGAATTCATGTGGTTATCAATTTACCCTTTGGTTTGGCTGTGAAGACAAGATAAGACAAAATATACGCATGTATACTTACAGTCAACAGTGCAGTAGTATAATATTCCACGTGCATCATGCATGTAAATAGGACAAAAATGTATGCAAAAATGGTAGGATGATAAGCTGTGCACGAAAGAAAAACTTCGCATCCTATTCCCAATTTGCATATTATCGAAGTGAACATTTATGCATATTTCTAAGATGCATGCACCAAAGCTAGCCAACCAATGGTAAAGGGTAAAGACAAGACTTTACCCTTTTATGCGGAGGAAGAAACGTTCCTGTTTTTATAAATGAATGCAACATGATAAACCTGCGAAGCCAGGAAGGAATACGTAAAATATCTTTAGATTTTTCAATAATTCAGAATCGGAGAACAGTTCGTCGGTTTCATTCCAACATTCTGTTCTTGACTTTCCTTTGGCTACAGACGTTGCTCCTAAAAGCTTCCAATTGCATTATTTTAGTTATTGCATTATTTTAGTTATTGCATTATAAATTAGTACCATAATTGTAGTAAACCGAAAAATAACTCGTGTCAAATATTTATTCTGTAAAAATCAATTATTGGAGAAGGTAGTTGATATTCTTGTGATGATTTTCGGTTCCAATCCCAATAGCCAGTCTTCAAACATCATGCCGTTGAACGGAGTTTCCACTACTGATTTGCCAAGTCTCCCGTCGTCTCCGTACGGTTATCGACGTTTCGGCAACAACAACTATGCAGCCCAAACCCATGTCAACACCATTCTAAACCACGGATCTGGATTTACTGGAGCTGTGGCTCACGTAGCTGACCTGACTGCAGTTACAACGCGTGCACGTGCCAACGCACAACGGATGGGTGGGATGGGAAACACTGGAAGGGGGAACTTCTCAGGCTTTAACCCTCCAACGTATGGATCTGGACCAGCACGAATTATGAAGTAAGTAAAATTATAACATTTAGTCATTTCAACATAATTTTTAAAGTTAAAATGTAGCTAAATTAGGCATCTATTTTTGTCTATAGTGAGATAATGGGGCGAAGTGTTCCAATTCATGGTCCAGGAGTTGGTGGCCGTTTACCATCTAGAAACGCCACTCCACGGCCATCAAGTGGACTTTTCGTTGTGGCTACCGTTGACACTCCTCGTCATCCAGGAGCCCCCAGAGGTGCTGCGGCTCATTTTGCGTCCCATCCTCCACCTGGAGCTCCTCCAACTTTTAATCAGTACTACCGCTACAATCCTCCATCCCCAGCATCGTCCATCGGGTCATCATCATGTAGTTCTTTGAGCTCCACCAGTTCTTATGGATCCCGTAAGTTGAATTCTGTCTTTGTAATCGTTTGACATAGTAGTGTTCTGAAGCTGCGTCAGTGACGCAAAACATAATTCATATTTTTTATATTTTTATGTGTTCATTTTTCTCCACAGCTTATTTGTGTGACGACTGTCGACCAATCAACTGTACGTGTCACCTGTACTGTCCAGAACACCGAGGAGAGTGTCCTGTCCATGGCCATGGTATTAACATGTCCGATAGCGGATATCCTACAAGCTTGACGTATTCAGGATCATCATCAGGGTCATCTACGCTCAGTAACTATTCACTTGGTAGACATTAGGCATTGTTGAAAGGAGGAAGACGAGGAGGATTCATTTCTGGGGAAGAGGCGTTCAAAAACTAATGTTCTTAGATGTAAATTGATCTCATTCTAAAATCTAAAGTTAACATTTAAACTTGTTAGTTTAGTACTTTACGTATCATTAAGAAAGTTTTTAAAAAACATAACATGTATTCTATTTATACAATAATTAGTATTTAAAAATGTTGGAGGTGGTCTATCATTTGATTAGTAATAAAATAATATTATAATTTCTTTGTATTTTGTATACTTCTTAAAGAAACTTCTTAAAAGTTATTTCGGATTTTGATTGAATTTGCACCCAACGATACTGCCTTGTAAAAATCGCGGCATGTTACAAAACACGTCAGTGCTGTCAGTAGAAAGGTCATTTCGAAAGACACTTTTGCATCAGGTGTTATTTGTCAATTTGTTACTCATGTCAACTTTGTTCATAGTTCGTCATCCCAAAAACTACCTCCATTTGATCCAAGTTGTTAGTTTCAATTCGTAGCATTTAAAATTAAGTTCGATATTTCGCTGTTGGAAAATCTTCATAAAATGTCTAAACGTAAGGACAAGAGTCCTGCCTCGAAAGCAGGGTCTACTGCGTCCATGAGCGCTGCAACCCGACAAGCAAAGTTATCCAGGCCAGCGTTATCCCTGGATGCAGAGTTGGCGGAAGTTGAAAAGTTGGAGAAGCCGGAAGAAATAGAAGCGAAGGCAAAGAAGCTTCGTGATGATTTGGTAAATGAGTGGAACAAAGGCAAAGAACACCGAGACATTCAGAGCATTGAAATCCAAATGGCAGTGGCAAAGGTGAGCCTTAATAAAACTTTGTTAAAAAACTGGAAGGCGAAGATTTACTAATTCCGCATTGTTTACGGTTAGGTTCTTCTTACAAAACTTCGTTACTTACCGCTAACTCATACACCCGGCGGAAATGCCAAAGATTTGGTTATTGCGCGTGATATCTTGGAAGTTGGCGTTTGGTTCAGCATTGCAAAATGTGAGAAGAATGTTTGCAATCCGGAAGCTCTGAAAGAATTTGAACGCTACTTTTCTCAACTGAAGCATTACTACTTTGATATGCGGTAGGTGCCTTGCAAATTGCAAACTAATTTTGCAAAATGTGCAGCAATTGAATTTGAATCATGTCATGTCATGTCATGCTGTTCTTTTTCACAGGGGCATTCTTAAAGATTCAGCCCACATGTATGAAATCCTGGGGATGAACTTGTTGAACCTATTAAGTCAGTATCGAATCGCTGATTTTCACCGCGAGTTGGAACTCTTTATTCACCCCAATGTGGACGCTGTCCTGGAAAATCCGTACATCAAGAAAGCGGTTGAGATTGAGCAGTACATAATGGAGGGGCAGTACAACAAGGTATTTTTTGAAGGGGAAAGGTGAAAGTTGTCAAGATATTAATATTGTTCTTATTTACGCCTTTTAGATTTACGCTTTGAAAGGAGCCAAAGCAGACGATTTAAAGAAAAGTGGCCTTACGTCAGCAGGATTTAAGTACTTCATTGACCATTTGGAGAACACTTTGAAGGAGCACACCTCCGAAATTGCTGACGTTATTGGCACAGCGTACGACAGGTTGTCTATGCAAGCCGCAATGCAATTGCTCAATTTAAAGGAAAGTTCAAAAATGGCCGATATAATTAAAAAGGTAAAAAAATGAGTGCAATATTGAAATTAACTATCAGTAAAGCAAATTTTTTTTATTGAATTTCAGCAAAATTGGCAAGTCAAGGAAGGATACGTATACTTCCACACAAAGAAGGATGCTAATGATATCATACCAGCCGAGCAACTTATGAAAAATGCGCTGTCCTACGCGGATGAACTGGAAACTATTGTTTAAAAAACTGAATGATTTTTATAGAAATGCTTGCAAAAATAATTATCAAGTGAATCTAGCAGAATTGTATGATAGTGTATGTAATATTGGATAATTCTAATAAATATGCGTTGATTTTTTCTATAACTGTCTGGCATTTGATTCATGTCGGCCTCAACTATCATTATGGTGTCCGGTAAAGAAGTCGAAACATAGAAGTCGAATGGTATTAAAGTCGACGGTAAGAAAGGCGAGACCATTATGGGCGAATAGGTAAAAATGTCGAAACCCATTTTGGGCGAACTGAAGTAGGTAAAAATGTCGAACGCGTTTTTGGGCGAATTGAACCAAGAAAAAGTCGAATTTTTTCGGGCGAATATGAAAATGTACTCTGAGAGTTCAAAAAGTACACTACCATCGTTCATAGAGTTCATTATGGATAGCTACATCACCTTTACGTTAGCATTAATAAACTTTTGACTTTTGTGCATTGATGGCAGATAATGTCCGATTGTTTTCATAACTAAGCTGTCACTACTTACATATTTCATAAACCAAATCAATCAGCGAAATTATTCTCGTTATGGTCTCAAGATACACAAGTTGTGTTTTAAAAGACCGCGAATACATTGTTTTAGTAGAGTAAGTCATATCATAATGGAACCCTTTTATTGCAAGTTCCTCGGATTCCTGCAAAGAAATACGATTCATTGAAACCAAGGATGATAGGTTACAAAAAATTGTTTGTCATTATAACACATATTTGAGCACAAATGATTATTGGAATGCAATAGCAATATGTATGTGTAGTATTTAGACTAAAAACGATGGATGAGTAGGTTTTATAACCTGTTAATGTATCTAGTTTAAAGTTATTTTAGCTAATTAAAAAAAACGATTTAGAAAATATGTGATCATTTGATTTGTATGTGTACCTTTAAAAATAAACAAACTTTTAAAAACATTTTTAAAGTATGATGAAAATCAAAGAAAGAAACGACATGTAATGTTTAGTGTAAAATCTAAGGTGTCAGATAGGTTCGACTTTCTTACCGTTTGTATTCGACCATAATGTTTTCGACTTTGATACCTCATTTTTTCGATCATAATGGTTTCGACTTTTTTACCATTTTCATTCGACTACAATGGCTTCGACTTTCGTACCGTCGACTTTATTACCATTCGACATTTATGTTTCGACTTCTTTACAGTAGACCATCATTATAGCAAAGTAGTCAAGGGAAAACGGTGCAAATGTTTAGTTAGATTAACTATTTTGAATCCGCACGGTTGTTGTCATTACATATTACAAAAATGAATTTCAAAAGTCTGTAACAGCTTTAAAATTCTAGTAGCAATGCGAGTACCCTAATTATTCCGAAGCATCGCAACAGCGTGAAATGATGGCTTCCTCCACAATTTCAGCTAGTTCACTCTATCCGGTTTCCCAGTTCCAGGATCTCTCAAAGAGAGTTGTAAAAAATGTGAAAAAGCCCAGGAAAAAAAGGTACGAGAAACCTGGAATATCTCCCCGAGAAGAAATCTACAAATCTATGATTCGGGAAATTAGAAACGGTGACGTTGCACAAATGAACAGCCTGGTTCACAAGGCCTCCGGTATACTTCGCCTTGCACATTATAACGAGGTTAATAAGGGCAGAAAAGTAACTGTATCGTGGGATATTGATGGACGCAGGGTTCTAACGTATGAAGACACCTCAGGTTCGGAAAAATCTATGCTCCAACGGCAGGCAACCAAAGTTGAACCAAAGGGATCCACTTTACTGTCTGGTTTGGCCGAACCCATTTTTGGTTTAAAGGATTCACATAATCTGAGGGCTTTATCAGAATATATGCTGGGTAAGCCAGTCCATCATGACAGGAATAACAACAGTGGAACATTTTCCAATGTTGAAGTCCCCAGACAAAAGGTATCTAAAATTTGGGAGCATTATATTGAAACCGGGGACGCTTCCAAACTGTTGCAAAGGTGTGTGTATCATCGTTTCCTGTGCAAAATTGGATTGGAATATTTTCATTGTCTCAGACTAATTGGATTTAATTGCCATTCTGCAGCAAGGAAGGAATCCTTTCCACAGAAAGTAGAACAAGCATTGTGTCTTCAAAGACTGGTCGACACACGTCAGCGTCATCTACAGCAGCCGATGCCAATAAATCAGTAATTAACGAAGATGGCGAACGGCCCCCGTGGAAAACGTTTTATAAGCCACCTAATATTAGTAATTACGTTCCTTCTTCGAGAAGCAGTTACGCACAATCCGTTTCATCCGTACCCTCCATGTCAAACCGAAAAAGAGCTGGCAATGTAGGCAAACACAGGTTTTGTGCGATTTTGGTAAAGATGGGACTTTTAAAAGCAACATTTATTCTTTTATTTTCATCAGAAGAAAAGTTCAATTTTTTCCAAGACGCAATCCTCCTATACCATTCCGGAGAAAGTGGTAAAAGAAAAGGTTGATCGTATACAGCATATATGTGTAGTGAACGGTTCTGTCGTTTCCTTTAAAAATTTTGGATTTGAAAACTTTTCAAACTGGTTTGGCGATGAGTCTATTTTGGAGTTAGTTTAGTAAATCGTAAAAGCTCAGTAGTATTTGCACATTTTAATGAACTTGTAATAACTTCTAATTGATTGAATATTAGGGCAAACCAACAACGCAGTCAACCCAAAATTCACTATGAGCTGGATTTGACAAATGTAAAAAGCAGGGACATAAAAATTAGGCTACTAGACGGGCGCAAGTTGGAGGTAATGATAGATTATGTCAATTTTATGTCGTAAATATGGTTTATAAACTGTGACTCCTTAGATTGATGCCAGACGCCGAGTTCCGGGCACAACAAAGCCAATACGAATGAAAGAAGTGGTTCTGATTCCTGAGGAATATAAAGCGGAAGATTTGCTAATGTGTAGAACAAAGGCAGGGAAGCTGGTAATTGAAGAAATTACTCATGAGCCGGTAGCAGCCAAGAAAGATCATTCAAAACCAAGACAATCCAAATCAAAAGCTAGGTGGAAGATATCTAGACGAATCTAACGATCTCTAAAAATCAGTTTACCGTGTTTAGTATAATAAATGTGCATTTTTGTGTTGCGTAAAAAAATATAAACTCAAAATTCAAAATGATTCAGAGCTTTATTAAGAATCGAAGATTCTTTCTAATTTCCTGTTCCGGACGTCCGTGTTAGCTCATTTTTCTCCGAAATGGCTAATCCGATTCCAACCAAATTTGGTATGAAGACTCTACTGGACCTCCGACAGAACCTTTATGAATTTCAGGTCAATAGGTCAACTCCAAAGGTCAGAGGTCACCAACGGTCAAACATTTTAAAATAGGACCGATATCATGCGGCACATGATTTTAGGTCCATTTTTGACCAGGATTACGAATCCATAGTCCGTTTGTTAAAATTTGACTATTTAGGCCCTTATTTGGGCTTTAATTGTTAAATTTTCCAAATTAATGGATAAATCATGTGTGACACATGATTTTAGGTCCATTTTTTACCAGGATTACAAATTTGATGTTCAATAGTTAAAATTTGACTATTTAGGCCCTTATTTGTTAAATATTCCAAATAGGATTACGAATATTATGTCCATTTGTTAAAATTTAACTTTGTTTGCGTTTGTCAACCATCTTCGATTCTTAATTATGTCCATTTGCCAATGGTTTATTTTATTCGTTTTCTGTCAACTTATATTCTAAGTATGCTTATAATTCTCTACTAATGTGTAAAAATTATTCCGATTATCTTGAAAACACTGATGATACTTGCTTGACTTTTATTGCATCTGTCCATTCGCTTTTCAACTGTTCCGTAAGGGTTGCAAAATTTTGAAGATCCTTCCTTCGAGCATTAGAGATCTCCTTCAATGCACATTTCAAACTGCTAACTTCTCGTTTCAGCATTTCAACCTGTGTTTTCAACTTCTTGGTCATGTCCTTGTGCTGGACATTTTCGTAAACGTACAAATCCCCAAGTTTCAGTTCCCTTATTAAGGTACGGATGTGCTCCACTTCATGCAGAATTTCTTCATTTGTTACCTGACCAGCGTCAAGGCATTCATTTATGCACTGATCGGCCCGTTGCAAAACACAAGAAATGCGGGCAGTGTGACCGGAAGCCTGAATATATTTTTGACGCTCTTCTTCCGTTTGGCTTAAGTAGTCCTGCATCAGTTTCAATAAAGACTTTTTCTCACGTTCCCCCGCTTCTATAACTTTGGTAGCGTTTTCTAACTGAGCCTCAATTTGACGGATTCTATCAACCGCATCTACATTTCCTCCGAAAGTCCCACTACAACTTATTTCCAATTTGTTTCGAAGCTCAATAATTTCTCCATCTTGTCTTTGGATGGCATCCTGCTTTTCCTGTATTACGTTTTGAAGACGCAACACAA
The DNA here is from genome assembly GCA_029691765.1 of Entomobrya proxima. NCBI lineage: Eukaryota > Metazoa > Arthropoda > Collembola > Entomobryomorpha > Entomobryidae > Entomobrya > Entomobrya proxima. The sequence continues at coordinate 2,056,250 of CM056170.1, forward strand.
TTGCCCTTTCCCGTTGTAGAGCTCGTTGACCTTCCTGTATTTCAATGGACGTTTGGTCACGATATCTTCTCTCTCTTTCTTTTAAGTTTGCGGTTTCTTGCCGAATTTGTTTCATTTCTTTTTCCAACCCTTCGGACGCTTTCTCAGTTTCAGTCAACTTTCCTTCCAGGATTTCTACATGACTTTTAAATGTTTTTATTTGGCTTTCCAATGTTTGTATTCTGGCTTTGCTGGCTTTTAGCTCTTTCTGGCATGATTTCCATTCACTGGTGGTTTGTTCCAAATCTTGGCTCAATTTCTCAATTTGTTCTTGCCTAATGATGAAAAATGGCGCAATAAAGTAGATAATACGACATTTCTGACTTTTTGGATCACAAAATTTGTCAGTGCTTACTTTTTCTTGTCTTGTTGTATCAAACCATTCCTTTGGGACGATACGCTTACTTTATGATCACTTATGGATAAATCTGCATCTCCAGCTCCGTTAATTGTCTGCACGTCATGGTCGGTAGCTTCCTTTAGCTTTGCTTGTAGCTCTGAAACTTTTTGTTGTAGCGCCAGGATTTGTTGCTGTCGTCCTCTCCAACTGGGAACGCCAGTTCCGCTTACCATATTGAGAACCCCATGCGGGGTGGCACCATCACCGACCTCTTGGCTCAAAGCACGCAAGGCTGTTTTTAGCTCCATGCGAAGAAGCTGATTCTGTCGACGATATTCAATAACTTTGTTAGTTAACTGAGCATTTTGCTGGGAACCAGGAGTAGTTGTAGATGACATAATATCCGACTCTGCATTTGTACGGTACACATCATCCTGTATATCCTTGTCCCGAAAACATTCAACCATATTTCTAAGACTTTCATTTTCCCGAATTAATTTGGCTATCTTGGTTTTCATCCCTTCCGTTTGTGCATTCAAATCCCGGTTCTTTTTACTCAACTCCACGATTCTTTGAGTCATAATGGTGGTGGAAGAGTTGGTAAAGTCTGTCTCCTGAGTTCGCTATATAAATTTTGAAAACTAGTTGTCATTTTACTGACATCATGCTTATTATGGTCGCTTAAAAAATGATTTTTCCATACACCACATTTGTCACGATGCTCCGCTCGATACTTTCGGAGATCAATCACTTCCTTATCTAAGTAATCCAGGTGACGTTTCAAATGCCAGTTTTGTTCAAGAACGCTCTATTTTTAGGATAAAATATTTAGTTTTTATGCTTTTCTTAAAAAGTTTGAAATGTTGGTTGATGGTACACTAACATGAAACTTTGCTTTTAAATGACAACTGATTTCTAGCGGAAATTCGCAGTTATCTGGAACTTCAAACAGCTTCCGCTGAAAGTCTGCACCCTGCGGACCAAGATCATTTTCCTGGCTCCCCATTGAAGAATGGATAATGCTGTGGACTGGAATGATGACGGCAAAGTTGAAACGCAGTGACTAATCCCTTTGCCTTGCATAAACAAGCTTCGTTCAAATTGCTGAATTTGTTTTGAAGCAATCAATTTCTGAAAATGACTTTTAAAAAATGATTTTCAAAAATACATGCTTGGTAACAAGTCCGTTACATAGATTCGATAAATGCTCACACATCATTATAAGTGACAGTGTTGAAATCACAGACGACAAAGCCTGTTGGCTTGATATAGTACGGGCGTGACAAATCTTTATTCTTAAAATTAAAAATGGTTATACTTTCTGGAAATCGAACGAAAAATAATTGCTGCGGAAAACTATAATAATATGCTATACATACATTCAATATATTAAACTCTTCTTATTTTACCTACGTAGAACTTACCAGGATCATAAAACATAATATATAGGAATGATTCTTATCTTAACATACACAATTTTATGTTTTTATGTAGAAATAAATCGCAGTTTCCGTATTAAAAATTTTGCTGATTATTGTAGTAATTGTCGCGAATTTACAGAACCTAAATGAATTTCGATAAAAAATTTTTACTTCCTTACGCCAGAAATACTACAAATATTACAAAAAAGAAGATGAGCAATGCGAACACTTTGATCATCAGCCATCGATTGGAGGTCACGGAGCGAAAATATTTTAACAGCTCAGTATGTGCAGCCTCTACATTCATTTCCGCGTCTTCAACGTTGCTGTCTATGCGCTGTACAACTTCCTCTTGTTCCTTGACCATTGTTGCTAATTGTTGGAAAATGCCACCTAACTCAACAATGGTTGATTCTATGGACTGCATGGCATCAGCTCTGCTGGAAAGGTACGACTCCTAGAAGGAGACACAAAGAAGAAATAGTGGTTAACATAATGTAAAGTTAGCAGGCAAAGTGTTATAAAATATTAATCGTACAGTCTCATCTTGGGCGAGTAATTGTGATTGCCTGTGTCGCAATGCCCCACTATTATCCCCAATGTCGATTGACACGTCGCCTCCGCTGTACGAGTCTTCAGGTATCAATGCGGATCCTGAAAAGAAAATAATGCATCAGAAACTGGCCAGCACTAGGATTTAATACTCATTTTCATCAAATAATTTCTCCTAACCTTTATAAAATCCAGTCAGAGCTGAGGGTGGAAGGGAGGATGTTACAGGCCCTTGGGTAAACTGATCCTGCCTGGTTCTTTGTTCTTTCAAGTTCTAAAATGGGGAGATCATTTATGAATGAAATTGTTTTTTCAAGTTGACTTTCACTGATTATGCATTTAGCTTCACTGATTGTCAATTGTACCTCTGTTCTAATTTGTAGCACATTTTTAAACTCTGTGGACATGGACGCCAGTTTGGACTGAAGACCAACAACTACGCCAGAAGAGTGTGATTGTAAATGTTTTCCGTTAGCGGCTTGGGTCCCGCGAGAAATCTTTTGCAGCTAAAAAGAATATAATTATCAATTAATTATTAAATATCATACAAAACCACACTATATCTTAATCACGTTCTCAATACTCAAACTTACTTTAGCAATATCTTGATTTAATGCATTTATATCTTCTTTGATAATGTATGTTAGCTCCTGGATTTCCACCGATTTATCATCAAACAGTGATCTTCTTTTGGCAACTACACAGGAAGTAGAATAAAGTTAAATAGGGCCATGGCTATGGTTGTAGGTTCAAAACGTGGAGAAACTTACGGAGTGCCAACTTTTCCAATTTGCTATACGTTTTGCCAATATTTTTACCGATTGCTCTACAAAATGTAAAATAATATATCATTATTCTCAGTTCAGAGATTGCGTCTTCAAATACTCTTTTATAATTTAAATGACAACTTTGCTTACTTGGCCACCCGCATAAACTCTGAATACTGCTCTAAATTCCGATTCACTCTGTGATTAGCCAGCGCCATCGGATTAGGCTGCACCTGACGCTGCTGACGGCCCTGCAGTGACCTCAGCGCGGACTGAAACTCGGCAGTCCTATCACGCCCCATGTTCTCCTTATCCTCTACTCCAGCCCAAGACGATGATCCCGATGAGCTACTGGTGCTCGCTAAAAGCTTTTCCGTGTCCTCAGATTTTGAACTGCCACGGCGTCGTCTCGTTGCACTCATTTCATTATCACAGTTGCGTCTATCGTTGCTAAGTTGTGCCTCTTATCCCTTATTCCGCCGTCGTCACAGGTGTGATCAAATTGTTGTCCTTGACCTGACCCTCTAAAATAGGTATTACTACTACCGAAAAAAACGAGCACATTGATAATCTTACTTTTAAAGCTGACTTGACCTTTTAAGTGTAATAATTTACAGTTTACCTACCCAATTTATAAACTTAGTTAACCAACTCCCAAAAGAGCACCTTTAAAGGTCACTATACTATGAAGCACACAATTTACCGTTTTATTTCCACAGCTAGAAAGTAACTTTATGTCAAACTTTTTGTTTCTTCAGTTATCAGAAAATTGTGCCAGAGATGGGCAGTTATAAAAAGGAAACCTGTTAAAAAGTTAAAAATTCTACTTAATTATACAGGTGTATATAATAGAATGTTCACAGTTCACATAAAATAATTCTGAACAATTTCCATTTAGTTAATGTTCAGCAGCAACAGATAACAGAGTTATACGTGTACAGTGTACGTACGAAATAATATGCAGTGATGTGTAATGTTAAATTTATCACGGATGTTGGCTAATTAAACAAAAAAAATGATGACGTAGACTGAATACTCTAGCTAACATGCATAATGTTTTGTGTGTAGTATGTCGTGTACTAGTGCACAATGTATTTGGGTATACCCTGTACAAATGAACAGGAAGATATCTGGGTTTTCAGCAGCAGCAGAAGCTCTATAACAGCTTGAGCTGAAAAGAGGGATTCGATTCATTCAACACTTCATGATATAATGCAATCTGCAATTATGTGGAATTTTTTAGTATTGAACTTGTTAACGATTATGATTCATTGAATTGAATTGATGATAATGGATGATGTTTGACGAGCATTATGACGAAAAAATTAGGATGGTATGTATATGTACTATGTTATGTTGCGTACTATAAAGACGTGAATTGGGAATACTTTCAAATTAGCTGACGTCCTTGGGTGGGTGGAGCTTATGAATTACATGTAGGATGCATGGCGTTTGTATGGCACTTGTATGGCGTTCGTTGTGGAATGAGGGGTCCTAGAGATGAGGGACTTTGTTGTTGGCGTCATGTATTAGTGCAGCTAGATGAATTAAGATCATGGGGACAGGAGGTGTCAGCAACGAATGCAGAATGTACAGAATTTGTCCTTTGTTGTGTAATTGCTCATTCATTTTATCAGACAATGAAAAGAAATGAAAATGAAATTAGACTAGACAATCTGTTAAGTACCTATGTATTACTAGAGTTTTAATAATTTTATTAGTACGCCCACATGAATAAATCACTTTTACACATGAATCAGAATAGTGACATAACAGAATTTAATTATTTTGTGTGCTATAATACTAGACTACGTACTAAACAAATTACTTTTAGATAATTAAAAGGCAGATTCGGTGAAACTTTGAACTCACTTAGAGGATAGGTAGGTATTACAATATAAAGATATAATGAAAATATGAAGTATTATAATAAATTGGAAACTGTAAAATTGTAAATAATGAAAATTAATTTGCCTGTAAAGTTAACTTTGAAGTTGGAATGGATGAATTGGAAAATGTAAAATGTAACTAACTGTGAATATAGTAATTATTACAAAGAAAATAGCAATGAATTTGAAAAGGCAAGTGTAATACGGGGTAACAAAGGAAGCAGAAAACTGAAACGCTGGAAAGACAATGTGGTAACGTTTTTACTGTTCAATTGGATCACCAGTTGTGGAGACTTCGTCGCTGTTCCCGCTAGTGTTTGCACTGACGCCGCTGTCATCCTTTCGTTTCCCACCAGAGACTTGGCCATGAAAGAACCGAGTCATGGCTTTGATCAACATTTCACGAATCTGCTTCTGAGCACCCAAAAATGCATTATAATTTCCAGTAATGCGCACAAAAGTCTCTCCTGGATTTCCGGGTGGGAGGGTTTCATCAGGCTCAGTCATGAATTTTACTCGACACAGGAAATTCTTTTGAATGTCTCGTATGTTCTGTCCGTTTTTGCCAATCAACCGTCCAACCATTTCTGAAGGCACACTCATTTCCACAGTAAGTCTTATATCATCAATTTGATGATTGATGGGACCTTTGCCCTCTTCCACAACTTTATCATAAATGAGGTATTGGGCTTTGAACAGTGAATCGATTACTGGAAATTGAAAAATAAAATTCATCAATAAAATATTAACTTTTATTAAGTATTGCCTGAAATACTTAATAAGATTGTGTTCCGGCCGTCCGGCCGTCCGGCCGTCCGGGAGTATGCGTTTTTCTCGGAGATGGCTGAACCGAATTCCGCCAAACTTTGCAGAAAGGTAGTAGAGGTACTGAGGATGAACACTAGTGAGTTTGACCCGGATAGGTCAACTCTAGGTCAGAGGTCACAGCGATTTCGAAACTTTTTATAAAGGAACCTATGGTGTGTGACACATGATTATAGATCCATTTTTGACCAAACTAACGAATCCGCTGTTCGTTTGTTAAAATTCGAATCCGAAGGGCCTTAAATCAGGACCTTAAAGTTCGAATTTGCAAAAATACGGAATCTATGCTGTGCGACACATGATTTTAGGTCAGTTTTTGACCAGGATTGCAAATATGAGATCCGTTTGTTAAAATTCGAATCCGAAGGCCCTTAAATTGAGGGTCTTAAGGTTCGAATTTGAAAAAATACGGAATCTATGCTGTGCGACACATGATTTTAGGTCAGTTTTTGACCAGGATTGCAAATATGAGATCCGTTTGTTAAAATTCGAATCCGAAGGCCCTTAAATTAGGACCTTAAGGTTCGAATTTGCAAAAATACGGAATCTATGCTGTGCGACACATGATTTTAGGTCAGTTTTTGACCAGGATTGCAAAATTGAGATCGCATTTGTTAAAATTCGAATCCGAAGGGCCTTAAATCAGGACCTTAAGGTCCGAATTTGCAAAATTAACAGGTCTATACTGTGCGACACATGATTTTATGCCAGTTTTTTACTAGGATTGCAAATATGAGATCCATTTGTTAAAATTCGAATCCGAGGGGCCTTAAATCAGGACCTTAAGGTCCGAATTTGCAAAAATACGGAATCTATGCTGTGCGACACATGATTTTAGGCCAGTTTTTTACTAGGATTGCAAATATGAGATGCGACTGTATTTAAAGTTGTGTAAAATTGCTAATAGCCCCCTATATACCCGTGGCAATACTTAATTTGAGTTTTGTAAAGTTTATTAAAGAAGTAGTTGTGTGGCCAGTATTCATTCTTACCTCCGTTAATAACAACGCGTCGAACATGGTTATCATCAATGACCAAAGTTTCCTCCATAATTTTCACGGAAGCCCCTGTTTGTTGTATAATCTGCCGAATGTTGCTTCCTTTCCTGCCAATAAGTGCTCCCACAACATCGTCTGGAATGTACATGTTCACACTCTCCGGCCGACTCAAGTTGCTTTGATTCTCCGCATTCCACACACCAGTCACCGAATTCAAATACGCAGATGATCCAGACGGATAAGTAGAGTATGTACCACCAGGAATGTACTGAGAAACGTTAGCACCATTGTTTGGGTTGGTGCTCAAAGTAAATGGAGTTCTGGAGGTGAACTTTCTTCGTGGTGCTGGGCCTGCATTTGCTGAGCGTGAATAACCCTCGTCTGCCGTTCCTCCAGCAGCCATGTAAGGTCGACCACCACCACCAAAATTATTTCCAGAGCTTATACCTCCGCATCCTTCGTACATACGAATTTCGTTTTGATAAGCCTCACGCAATTTTTCCGAAATGATTTCTTCTGCTTTGCACATTCCCTCAATGGTTCCACGAATGGTGATTAGACGTTCCACAACTGGAGGCACATACTGTCTGCTGGCTCCTGAGTTGTCTTTAGACATAAAGTCGGACTGCGTAGAAATGTGAATCTTGGTTTGAGATTCTTCCATGATCTTTTTTATGATGCTGCCTCCTTTCCCAATCACTCTGCCAATGTAACTGTCTTGAGCAAACATTCTCAATGTTACTTCTCCCTTTTGCTCCTCCTGCTGTTCTAATTCTTGTGAAATGATTTCCAGTATCCGTTTACAAGCTTTGGAAGCCTTTTCTGGTTGACCGTAAATTGTAACTGGCTTTTCAGGAACGTCATATCTACTGCAATTGCGAAAAATATCTAACCGTGCTCCAGTGCTTTTGGAAATGGACCTGATTGTTGCTCCTCCTCTTCCAATAACAGCTCCAACAAACTCATTTGGTACCAGGATCTTCAAAGGAGGGTCTGCCGCAGTTTGAACCATGGACTGATGATAAGCTGAATATGACGTGGATGGCATTGCTGCACCTCGTCCAAAATCCATGTCCATCATTGGACCCGTTGTCCCGTTTTGATTCTTCCATGGCATGTTACGATTTTGTGGAAGCGGCATTCTGGTTGCATCTCCACTACCATCATAAGGCATGGACCCGTCGTAAATGGAGTGAACAATGAGTCTTGCCCCACCATCAAAACTTTTCCCATGAAACTCTGAAATAATTGCGTCCGCTTGCTTAGCTCCCATTGCATGCACCACAAACGTCCCCGAATTTAGTCCGTGCTCAACAGTTACTGGTCCGAATTGTGAAAACCTGGCCTGTAATTCTTTCGGGTTGTAGTTGTTTGGACCTTAAATCAAGAAGATAAAACTTTATCAAAAGACCGGAAGTAAAATAACCTCAGAGTAGAGTAATAGTCGTACTTACAATTTTTCACCAACAATTGAGTAGTAGACCTTTGTCTTCCAGCTAGTCTTGGTCTAAATCCCGGTTTTTCTGCAGCCTCAACCCTAATAATCGTATTCATGAACGTTTTCATATTGCACTTTTCCACAGCCAAACAAGCAGTTGGTGCATCCCGACACTCCACAAAAGCATAGCCATTTCTTAAGGTCACCTTCCCAATCCCCTCAGCCTTGACCCCGTTTTCCTGAAAGAACTCCCTGAGGGTCTCTTCAGTCACCTCATTCGAAATGTTACCAACATACAACCTCCGATTACCTCCATAACTTCTAGCTCCAAAAGAAGTGTTTCCATGAAATAAATTCGCTTCCGGTGAACTTCCATCCACACTCATTCTATCCACCGCTGCTGCCACGCCTTCACCAACTTGCTTTATCTCAGCCAAACCAGCCAAATAAGTAGCTTGCGCATCGCCACCTCCACACCTTTGTTCTATTCCTACGTTGCTCATCGGAGTACCGTTCACCTCCATTCTGGGACTTATCATAATTCTTCTGTAGACAAAAAATTAGTGTTTTTGGACAAATGATAATCAACTTTTATCAACGTGAAGTGTTTTAATGATGTTTTTAATTGAGATTAAGGTAGAGACAGAAAGTGGGGTAATCAATTAGAGAATCACCTGTCGAAACTGAAAATGGGCGGCTGAATGTCGTAGTGCTGCAGAAAGTAAAAGTGATTTTGCGTTTCCATTTTCTACACTTTTTCAAAACTCAAAATGTCGCGCGTGAACTTTAAAGCTATTCGAAAAGCACTCGGATGCAAAAATGCAAATCACGAAAATAAGTGATAAAAACACTCGTATCGCAATTGTGACGGAAGACTGGCTGAAAAGTGCTCTGTGCATCTTTCTTGCTTGTTTGGCATGCATGTACAATTGTACTGCAGAAATGAAATAGATTTTGGTCGGCTGTGAACATGTTTGTAATTTGTAAGAACTTTATTATGTAGTTTGCTTGCAATATTAAAAATATTTATGAATGAATACAAAAATAATGTTGAATGTTGAACACAATTGCATGTTAGAATGAATTTAGTTTTGCTCTCTTTTAATCAAAAATTTGCGTTTTGAGTACTGGTCCTCTTCATCCTCAAAGCTGTAATGCACGTTGTTCGTCAACGTTGGATCTGGAGACTCAACATTCTTCGAGCCGTTCGAGCCGAGTGAAAGGGAACCAAGCTTTAAATTAAAATGAGTTTTTTATCAAACAATTACAAATTACTTTCTGGAAGTGCGGATCTTTATGAATCAAATAGTTTGAAAAATACCATAATTTGTTTCCATCCAGTTGATAGTTTGATGTAGGCTTGGTCATTTGTGGTGACAAAGGCAATGCTGCCGGCAACTAAATGGTTTTGCCGAATCTGCAAATTGCAGAGATAATTCAAAGGCCAGTTAATTTCATTCTTATTTGAAACTGCATGATTCTATCTAACTAACGTTTATTATGCATTATGCATTTACCATTTCCTTTTCGGATCCGAACAAATAGCTTCGTACCAAATTCCTCGGGATTCGAACTGGTGGTCCTAGAAAGAACAGACATGACGGTAAAAGTTAGCTTTCTCATAATAAAAGTATATAGCACTTATAGCAATGTAAAATTAATTATAATTAATTATAATGCTAACCAGGAGGCCCAGTTTCCCCTTTATTTCCCTTGGGTCCAGTAATTGACAATCCAGGACTTCCCGGTTCACCTTTCCTTTGGTAAACTATAGGGGGAAATCCACTGGCTTTATCATTTCCATCCTTTGCGCCGTATACTTCGCGACATCCTCTTCCGGGAGGTCCGCGAGGACCCGGCAATCCACGTAAAAGCGCAAAATCGGGCAATACACCTGGTTCCCCCTACATTGCATATTTTAAAACTTTAATTTGCCATTTAATAATCGGTTATAGAATATTATAAAGAAATTTTCACCTTTTGACCCTTCTCGCCTTCTATAGATAGCCCATGTTTCCCCCTATAAAATGCGAAAACCAGTGGGTCAGGTCAATGAATGAGTACATTGATGGACATGCTCTAAGCTTTGCATGAATCGAATGGAAAAACTTTTTAAAAGGCAATTCTTACGGCAATCCGCTGTCGCCCATCTCCCCTTTCTGTCCTCGTCTGCCTTTCAAATTAAACGAGAACAATAATATGGTTAGATTAATTAGATTAATACTTTGAAGGACTTTCTCATTCTCAAATAACAAATAACGCTTCTACAAAACGGTAAAGGCAGTAAAAGCAAGTTTGCTCTAAATGAAATGAGATATGCAGTTGTGCTATGATTCCCGCTTGCCCCAAAAAGCTGCATTGCAAATTTTGCAATGCAAGTACAAAGTACAACTATATAAAAAACTTTTAAAATGACTCACCTCGACTACCTCGATCTCCTTTCTCACCCTGAAATTATAAGGTTAAAAGGAGTGGTTTTAAAATGTATGCATGAATGGTACAGGCACATGACCTGCCAGTTGCGAGCATCATTAATCAAGCCAATTGTTGACAAGTGGACAGCTTTGTTTGTATCATTTGTCAGTTGGATGAACAAACAAATTAAACAAATCACAATAGTACTACCCATTTAAGTACAATTTTGTTCTGCGACAAATGATTAAGTAATCGATCATTGGCTATTATTCCATTATTATGGTAGTATGCCGGTCGATTATAGCTTGAATGTCGTTGTGAATTCATTCATAAAGTCATCAACCCACACACACACTCCCTTGCAGTTTGCAACTCAATCTAGCCAAAAGTGTTATTAGCGTAGAATGCAATTCATTTCTTGATTTTATTACTAAGGAGGGTGAAAAGCAAGTTGAAAAATGGGTCTTCTTACTTTAACCTGAATGTAGCTCCCATCTTTAAGAACAGTGGTGAAAATTGTTCCAGGTTCGCCCTTTGCTCCTTTTCTTCCTGGCGGTCCCTATAGTAGATTTACGGTTTTACAGTTACAGCCAACAACTTATTAACTTGCGACCTTGAAGCAAGTTATTAGTTTTGTCTGGTCCTTCTGTCTGTCTGTCTGTCTGTCTGTGGATGCTCTAGAAGCCGCATTTTTCAACTTTTTTGAAAAATTCTTTTTGCATATTGTTCACAAGCATCCTCGCTCGGATGAGTTCGAAGATGGGCACCAAAGGTCAACTCTAAGGTCAAAAGGTCACGACGATTTCAAAATTTTTTCAAGTGACCTATAGCATGTGGCACATGATTATAGATCAGTTTTTGATGAAATTAACGAATCCAATGTCAAATTTTCAAAATTTGAAATCGTGTGGCCGTTATAGCCGTTTTTATATTTGAACTGCTCCAGAAGACGCATTTTTCAAGATTTTTGAAAAATTCTTTTTGGAAACACTTCAAAAGCACCATAATTCAAACCTATCAACAGATTATTCCAAAAGGTCAATTCTAAGGTCAAAGGTCACGACGATTTCAAAATTTTTACAAGTGACATATAGCATGTGGCACATGATTATAGATCAGTTTTTAATCAAATTAACGAATCCAACGTCCATTTTTCAAAATTGGAAATCATATGGCCATTATAGCAGTTTTTATAATTTGAAGGCTCCAGAGACTGCACTTTTCAAGATCTTTGAAAAATTGTTTTGGAGAACCACTTCGAAGGCAACATAATTCAATGTATTATGAAGATGGTTCTAAAAGGTCAACTCTAAGGTCAAAGGTCACGACGATTTCAAATTTTTACCAAATGGCCTATGGCTAGCGGCACATGATTTTAGGTCAGTTTTTGATCAAATTAACGATTCTGATGTCAATTTTCAAAATGCATAACCGTTTGACCGTTAAAGCCAAAAAAGTGCAAGTGTTCAAGCATTTTAAAACTACATGGTATGTGGGGTATCAAACGAACAAACATGTGGGGTCGCAAGTTTGCTAAATATCCTGTTTTGCAGGTTTATTACGTATACAACATGAAAAAACATTAAAGCTCATTATGTACCGCTATAAATAAAGCCAAAGCCTAAAGGAAAGTTTTATGTGTTTTGTGATAATGTACTTGTATGCTAATTTACTATTTACCCTTGCTCCCATGCTCCCCTTTTCACCATGCTCACTTCCGAAGAAACTTCCTTTGGGGTTGAATACGAGGGAAGTGCCTGGAAGACCTCTACAAAAAAATGTTCGTTGATTTAAAATTAAAGTCATTTTAACATGAACAACTCGTTAGTTTCATTCATTTTGGAATTTTTATAGAGTTTCGTTTTTTATCGATCAAATCAAAGCTTATGAGCAACCAACCCTATACATGTAAAAGTTGCACATTTTTGTAAAAACTGCGGGTACTTGTTTTATAAGCGCTTAAAAATGTATACTTTAAAATATATACATAGTTTTGCTACCTCTCTCCTTTCTGGCCTTTCGGTCCGTCTCTGCCACTTGGTCCAGGCAAACCTATAAAGGAACATTAATTGATGCCGCTTGTATTATATGGCAAATTGAACCATTGAAAGGTTATATTATGTCAAAATGGTTTTGTGTGATAGATCAAATGTCTAATGTATCGTTCACCTATTGGGCCTTCAGGTCCATCAAAGCCACGTTCTCCTTGAAAAATCGAGCTAAAATTTTCATTCTGTCTTAAATCCTGTCAATCCACATTCCAAAATAGTAATTAACATTTACAGGTTATTTGCAGAGATTAAAATGGTTTTAGCAAAATTAACGCATTTTACCTGTAGGAAATAGGGTAGTTCATTAAATATTTCACTGTAGTTGCACCGGCACTGAAACATGGGATCCGTAAATGAAAATTAGTATTCAACATTTTATAATACACTGAGAAATATTTAGTAATGTTTGCATTCTATATTGTATATACGTTTTAGGAATTCACAAACTGAAATCGACTATTATGATACAGCAACTAATAAAGTAATTTGGAATGACAGACGTGAATGTCTTATTTGGAGAATTTCCTTAATCAACACTTTCGATTAAAAATTATCCCAAATTCATAATATTCATAATTCATTCATAATGTGTTGTATGTTGTAGCGTAATAGGTAAAGATTTTATTGAAAACATAATTGCAAACACCTTGCTTCCATTTTTTGCTCAACCATTTATGGATAGTGGGTGAGCGATCCGTTTGCATTGTTTAGTTTATGTGTCTATAAATTAGCTAGTGAACCATATATAGAAATTTATAGACCTAAGGCAAATAAAAATCTAATAAGTTGAGTTTAAGTAGTTTGCCAAACATTTGAATTACTTGAGTAGTTGTGTGAACAAAGTATGATTAAGTTGCAAAATTCGTTATCTGCCCGCACCTCATTTGTGCAGATATATAAGTGGAAATCTAGGAATTAATTGGAGGTATGTCATCTTACCGATTTGCGATACAACCAACGCTCCCCAAAAGCCTCAGGAAAGGGAACAGTCAGCCAAATGGTGAACGTTAGAGTCATTGATGTCAGTTTGATGAAATTTGCCATTTTGCAAGGGAAAAGAAATCCGAATTTATCTTTGTTTTTTCACAACGGACGATTTAGATTTTATCCACTAACTATTAATATCAAAACAAATCAAACACACAAAAACTGACAAAAACTCGTTACAAACTTATGTCAACTTTCCTTTTTTTCATAACAAATTATCAATCTCATGTTGCCCCGTACCCCGTACACTCTACCGAACGTACAACGTTACACTACACCTGCAGCATCAACGCAACAAATACCAATGGGCAATGTATTGCAAATGGTGTAAAAGATTTCGTTATGCTCTTTCATATCACGCTCGATGCAAAAGTGTAACTGCGCTTCCAACTCTGTTTTTGAAGTTCTCTTAAGCAAAACCTTCATGCTGAATGGAAGTACAAAATATTATGTGAAAGTAAATGTCGTACGAATGGTATCGTTTTTTGGTGTAAGTGTAAGTTAAAAAGGCTTCAGTTTAGAGTTTAGATTCAAGAGCAAGTGAAGATTCAATTTTGTAAAGGTTTGTGTTTGTTGTATGCAAAGTTTATTATATGCGTAGTCAGCCCATGACGCATCCGTTCTAGAAAAAGTGGATATGCCGGGTGAACAAATGGGAATAAAGTGTGTATAGCATTCGAACCAGCACGTTTTATATTCGTCAATAATTATAATAAGTTTTACAGTAGTTTTATCAACACTTACATGACATGTTAATGATGGCACAAAAACTTTGACTTTTTAGCATTTTATATCAAACTGAAGATTCGAAGAGTACAACAGTCTTTTTCTAGTACGTTCAAAAAGCATCCAACAGTTGAAACTTGAAATCATTGACTTAGGATGATCCCCTATTTATATTTGGTTATAGGTTAAGACTACCCATAAAAATTAATTATAAAAATACGCGACGTTTTTATGAATACTCATAATAATCTTGCAAACACCGCTGGTAATCCTCAAATGAAATCTGTAAAGGCGAAGAGTTAGATTTTCTTTGCTCGTGTACTCCGGTTTTCTGAACAAAATATTCGTGAACAAAGTTTGGGGACAGCTCAATGCACAAGACAATCAGTTTGTTGTTACATTTTTCATCTTGTTGATGCAACATGTACTTATATAGAAAGTCAGAGGCAAAGCCAACGGATGCTGTGTCGTTGCTAGTCCAGTTATTGCAGTTTCTTAGCGAGCTTTTCCCTTTTATGTGAGCACCATGCCAGACCAAGTTTAGATCCCTATTTGAAACGTTCAATGAGTCACTTTTATAGTAAAAATATATTCAACAGGACATTATATGATGTAGATGCTCATCATTATGTTTTTACCAGTTGACATCCATTATAACATTTTTGCCATTAAATGAATACAGAGCGGTTAAGCTATTTTCCTCAAACATATTCCGATTGTGGAAAATATTCGTGCTTGTTCTAAAGACATCAGAAAATGATGAAAATAACGTTCTGTTGAATAAGTTAACAATTGTATCTTTCTGGTTTCGAACAAGATCCTTTAGATTGACATCCACTGTCGAAAGAAATGCCCGGAAGATACCATCAATCCCTTCATCCATCGCCTCCTTCTGACACTGGTAGTTTATGTTGTTAATTCCATGCATGTTTCCATCATGAGGCTCATTCAAGGCAATCAAGCGAAGTTGGGACGGTGCCTGAAATAAAGACAAATGAAAATTATTTTGAAATAAGCTAAGCAAATAGGCTTATTACTTCATAATTCTACCGTATCATTCCATTTTGTAGGCCTAGGAGTTTCCGGTCTGTCGTTTGAAATTTCACTCCTTCCTACTCTGTATGACCCTCTGACTCTTTGCCTTCGTCCTCCTGCATCTAATTTTGGGCGTCTTGTTACAGATCGGTCTGGAAGAGGTTTCCTTGGTCTATACACCGAATCGCCTAATTGCATCTATGCATTTAGAAAAGTCATAGTCATAATTATTCATTTATTAACGCAAAAACTAATGATATAATCATGCTATGAACTTGAACTGCTTATTGGATAGTTTTTTTCTCGATTTCACATACCAGTAAAGTTGCCCAACCCTTCGGCACTCTTCCATAGAATCGTGATTTCTCTTCTACGTAAGCTATGTCTCCTGGAAGCGTTAGCTTTTCCATCTATTCGTAGAAACATACATACAAACCTTTCATGTAAATTATGTCCAAATAAGTGTTTCATCTTGAGATGTTTTTGTATTTTACTCAACATTAGACCCATTAAATTTTATGATGACCTGAACATTATATTACAATTTTAACCATTCCAGCATTTTTCCACGACGAAAGTCAGTGCAAAAATGTTTTAATCAGTATTACGAAGAACAACAAGATGAAATGGAATCATATTACTGCATTAAGACTACTATGTATTATTAACATATTTTTATCTTCTCTAAAGCAAAGTTTACTTTTCTGTGGTTCATGATAAACTAATGCATATATTATAACTATCTCATTTTTGTCTACCCATTCTAACGAAAACCTCAAATATACATAAAACTTACCTTGGTAAGTTCCTCCATTGTACGAAATCGTAAAATTCCATTTCCTTCAAAGTATAGTCAGATATTAAACAATAGCCACAATTTTAATATGAGTATGAATAATCTGAAAAATTAAATCTTACCAGCAGGTCCTGTAGCAGCAACCATAAAAAGAATTATTAGAGCATTCACATAATTCACAAAATTAGTTTTTAAACATCACATTACCTTGTGGTCCTGGAGGTCCAGAAATCTGATGTACCAAGCATTCTCCTTTCTCTCCTAAGTATACAAAGTTACAGTTATTTGCTTAAAATTAAACATTACACTTTGAGAAATTACCCTTTTCCCCCGGAACGCCCACACCAAAATCACCAGTATCCCCTTTTTGTCCCTCTTCTCCCTTTGGTCCTCTGTACAATAAAAGGGATTACTTTATTTGCATGTTTGCAATTGCAAGCTCACTCATCTGAACAACGTCATTAAAAATATAATTAGGTAGTATATTATTCCGGACCTTTCTCCCTTTACTCCTGGAAGTCCAGGGGGTCCCGGTGGTCCTACAGAAGACATAATGAGTACAGTAACAAGTACTAATAAAAACTTTTTAATTTTTCATTTGAATCATAGTACCCCATGGCCCACGGTCTCCTTTAACCTTTTCTCCTTTCTCTCCCTTGTCACCTAATTTTAAACCAATGTTCTGCGTTATTTATCATTTTCTAATAATATAAGCGCGCATAGTTTCATTTACCCTTTAAAAATGCTGAGCCAGGTATGCCGCGTTCTCCCTAAATATAGGCAACAAAATCTAACTGCAATTTACTTGTCATACTCATAAAACAAGAAGACAATCTTATTTATAATTTATCAAACTACCCTATCTCCTTTACTTCCTTTGAAGTTATCAACTCCCTGAAAATAATAAATGAGAAATTGATTTTTCAAACAATGGAACAAAAATGATTAAGAAGAGAAGTACAATGAATTAATTACCTGCTTTTTGATTTCGCCCAATAAATGAGATACATTTCGGATGTCTCTTAATGCCCGCTCACAAACTCCAAGGTCGCCCTTTGCATGCTCCTCTGATTCAGGTAAACATGATCCATCCTCTGTTTTAAAAAGTTATTTTAAGCTCAAATATTATACTACCTTTGATTAATTATTGGTCATTAGAATAACGTACCACATTCTTGTGGCTGTTGTGGTCTCTCTGTTGTTCTACTTCTAGGAGTAGTAGTAATTTCAGGATCTTTACCGGGTACCTCTTGATCAATCAGAAACTCTTCCTCCACTTCCTGTAAAAATAACAGTGTACCACAATGCATTTACTCTTGAGGTCATTTCATGTCCTTTATCATTTAGCCATGACCAATTAAATTCTACAAGCCAGTACCAAAGTGGTCGCCTCCTGAATATACGGGGTTTGTGCGCTTCCTTCAGAAGTAACTTCACTTCCTGAACTGACTTCCGTGTCACTTTCCAAATCATTTTCAGCATCGGAATCTGATGAACCCTCTCTCCAATCAAACCATGAAGCGTCCACCGTAATTAATAAGATGAATGAAAGAAAAACACTGCCCTTTAAAACTTGCATTGTGAACACCACTTAAATGCAGATGCACTGTGCCCCGATTGAAATTCAATCAAAATAAAACTAAATCTATTTCAGTTCGGTTTTTAATCGTGTTTTGAATCGTGCTAAATTGATTTCTTCGCCCACTGTCTAATGGCATTATCTTGTAACGCCAATAAGTAATAACTTATATGACTGCTTCCCCACGCTCCCTTTGATAAACTGTATCATTACTGCATGCGTCGTAATCTTGAGTAACTGAGTAACTCAAAGTGATTTCCATGAAATTGCAGAAAAGCACTTATGCAAGCACATTATTTTGGGCTGAAGCTGTGATGCTGTAATAACTGCATTGACAGCAGGCTAATAAATGAATGCTGAACGTATAGACTTGCTTACTTCAGCATTTCCCATGAGGAGACGGGCAAACATGCAAAATCAAGTTAGCGTTTTAATGAAGGCAAAATCCTCTTCCTGTATCTTATTATAGACACATAGGCAGCAAATTCAAGCGTTTCCAAAGTATGCACATGACACTTGATGATGTGATTGACATACATACATACCTACGCTACATGATGTAATCAATTCGGTTTCAAATTAACTCCTGAGAAAAGTATAGGAACAGGTTGTTTAGAAGAGTATTCTCCTATAATATGTTGTTATATCATGGTTTTTGCGTGAAATGTCATGCACCTCGCCACAGCAGCGTTGCGCTTGAAAGGCTTTTCGACTCAAAAAATACGCTCATTGAAAGATATATGAGAGCAAAATGTCATCTAGTCATCTCATTTTGTTTACAACTTGCACCATACTTTTCTTCGTGAGAACAAGGTCGCATCTTTTTAATCAACGTTTTTTCTGTAAGGTTTTTTCAAGAATGTATGTAAATAAGCAAAAAAGTCAATGTTGAATTGACAAACATTTATTGCATTTTATTTTACACTTTTCTGACATCTGATCATGGTTATACACTTAAAAAGCATTACACAGTAAAAAATATATGTTACCAAAAAAATAGCGAAAAGCATGGCAGTGTAAAAAATCTGGAGTGGCATAGTATATTATTGGTCCCGTTGTGGGAGAATGGATCCCATCTACAAAATAGTTTTAACGTTACCATTTTTTAAATTTAATATGTTTGTAGATGACCTTACTTTTACTTACCTGAAATTGTCTCCATCCTTTTTTCACCTTTCCATAAAATTCTTCGGATTCCTCTACAAATGCTACTGATCCGATCATTACATAGTTGGACATCTATGAAGTTTAGCATAATTAAAATTCAAAATAAAGTGGGTAAATACTTATTCCGCAGTAATTCATAATTGCACACATATTATATAATTTGTACCTGCATCATTGATGGTAACGTCTTGAATACTAAAGCCCCCGGAACAATCCTATAGTTTGCCTTATTATTAAAGCTACCTATTTCACATTGACACAAACAAAACTTTACATGAAGTTTAAACGGGCTTTACGGATGATGTAGAGATTTTTAAGGCTTAAGCTTTCGAAACTTTAAAATATAATTCCGTTTTGGTATAAATTTTTAGTTTGCTCTTACGTCTATTGTTTGCTGGAGTTGGGGTTGACGTTGTTGCTTCTCGAACCGAATTCGGATTGCTGCAACCTACAAGTTTATATAAATTAGTACATGGCAAAATACATTTTTAGAATTTGTTATTGTCTTAATTACTTGATGAACAAACACCAGGAGGTCCGGGCATTCCCATTTCACCTTTCTGACCCTTTAGTGTTTCAGGATATAACAAATGATGCGGTAGCAAACCTGAATCACCGGGTTCACCCTTAGGACCTACTATAGATAAACCTGGTGGGCCCTATGTAAAATTACATTCATTTTAGTGTGGACTTTACTTTTTGCACTATTCGTAAAAAAAATGGCACAACGAACCTTTTCTCCTTTGCTTCCAACTTCGCCCTTGTAACCTCTCCTTCCCCGCCTTCCTTGAGGTCCAGGTTCCCCTTTCAAAACCTAGCACACATTTTCTACATTGAAATCATCGTAATATTTTTATATTTTTATGTGTGTGTGTCTTTATATATTAGAATACCTGACGATGTTTTAATAAGGACAGGATCTCTTCACAGGAACAGCTTCCATCAAAAGATCCCTGCATTCCAACATTCTCTGCGTTTTCAACATCAAACTTTGGTGATTCCGAAGATGTAAATTGATTTCGCCTTTCATGGAAAGAATGATTTGCCACTGTTGTTATTAGTTGTGTCATTGGTCCAGTGATATCATTGTCATTGTTCATTGTAATATTTTTTATGGAAACTTTATGGGGAGTTGAGACAGCGTCATTTTCCCATTTGACTTCCAGATCTAGTTGAGATATGAATTCAGGTGGCTCATCATCCCACGTAAAGTCAAAATCGAATTTTGAACCCATCAGTTCTGCATCTGAGTCTTCCTTTTGCTTAAAAAACAGAGTTTGATGATTATTTCTTCTTCTTATAGAATATAAAGAAGTATACCATGTACAGTATAAAATTGGAAACGTTTTTCACACTTGTAAATTTTGTTTAGACGGTGCTAATCCAGAGGCTTTTGATGAAAGGAAAATCACAATACCACACTGGAAAAGAAATGCGTTGGAACGAAGAACAGCCATGATTTTATGCCTTGGTTGTTGTAAACCTTTAATACTGATGTTCATGGACAAGTTGCCACAAATCGAATGGCACCAACAAAACAACCAACTGCGTGATTCTGTTTTCATGAAACCAAACCATTATGTTTTTTCCATTTTTTTTCTTTGCGTTCATGCATCCCATCTTAAAATGTAAGAAACGGTTAACTTCTATGGAACGCCAAAGCAAAGTAGGCATAATACTTATATTGTTGTTTTTGTTTCATGATTCATAATGATGTGTTTAATGTTTGTATGCTTAGGTACAGATGTGATTTTGTACCGTTGTTATTATTTCATCTGAGCCATTTTTATGATGATCCAACTTGCAGCTTAAAGCTTCTTAATTGCAAAAAAGAAGTAATTTCTTCTTAAGAATAAATTAGCTGTACTTCAAGAAAGCATGATAGCCGAGACAGCTTAAATAAGCAGACAACTTGGGGATACATTAAAATATTGCGACTTGTCTGTGACTGCTGCTGCTGTTTGCAAAGTACGGGGCTAAGGCCACAGAGAGATACCATCAACATTTTTACTCATATTGCTTTAAAATTAACGTAATAACATTTTTTATTGAGCATTTGAGAAAAAGATTTTTATATAAATACAATGTAGGCATTTATTGTATCCCAAAATGTTGATACGTATCTTTATAGTTGATCACATAAATGAATAGAAGGACAGACAGATGGACAGAACTGACATGCTATTATTATGTCAGCATGTTGACTACTAATCAAACTGCCGATTTTTTATATTTTCTTTGCGCAAACCACTTATTACTTCATTTTCTTGGTCGGTCCACAAGCGGATTTCTTTCATGCAACAGGAAGATCCTATTTTTCTGGATGACTGGATGCACGGCATCAGAAGCAGCATCCACCATATCATAAGCATACCATGCTTCTCCACAAAAAGATTCAACATCTCTTGGGCGTGCATGTTCCCAGTTGTAAGACAAGACTCACACGCTTGTTCTTACAATTGTTCTTATTACTTTAAAAAATCAGGCTAATAACAGAATCTACACGAAACAATAATTGATGTCTTTGGGCAATGGTAAAAGTGGTTCATTTTCTATAAATACCATGATTTAAAATGATTGTGCTTCTGAAAAGCTTCCAAAAATAAGGCAAGATATATGCTACAGATATACTAAACTCACACTTGTTTGTGAAAACTGCGTGAGAATCCATAAAGTGTAGAGATGGATCAAAGGCCAGATCTTGAAAGCAATCTTGCAGAAAAACTAGGCAGACATAAGAATATATACTTGTTGGTGACACTTTTGCCCCCCAGACTAATCAGCGTCAGTTTAAATGAAAATGTGTTAAAGTATCATGTACGTGCTTTTTTCATGCTGCGCAAGAATAAATGAGGCATTTTATAATCGTTGCAACTTGCCGAACGAGACAGCAATATTGTCAGCATTGTGGATTTTTGTTTCAGGAATCTTTATTTTTTTTTATCTAAAGTGAAAATTATCACACATCATAACGAGTACAATAATATTTGAATTTGTGACAAAATTTTCATTCATTCCACGGCTTTGTTTGTTAGTAAAATTTTGCCCCAGAGTGTCATAATAAATACGTAGGCAAGAAAATACATTGGTTCAATATGTGGTTGTGCTGCTTATATTGTTGCAAGAGATTGCCCCAAAAGAAAGGTCAGAACCGAGCCTACTACACCATATTATTATTCTTGTCTCCTCTTTCCTAGAAATCTTGCTCTGATGCTTACTACAAACTTGGATATTCCTCATGTTCATCTTCTAAATGCCACTTTCCCCTTAGTCAGTAGAAAATTATTGATCGATCTTTGGCTGGTCGCAGACTCTCCATAGAGCCACTATTGATCCCCCTAGCTGCTACTTATAAACTTTAATATTACCCACGTCCACGACGTCCTTTCCAGCTATGCAAAACCTCTATTTCGGGCTCACAGGAACAACACAACGAATCCCGAATACATTTTATCAGCATAATGAGATAAACTACATATAAAAATGCATATCATGAATGTGCTAGCAGCAGCAGCAGCAATCTTTTTTTTGCTTGAAACTCTCCAACAGGAAAAAGGGTAACCAACCTGAGACCTCAAACTCAAACTTACATTACATACAACAGAGTCAACCCTAAAAAGGATGAATGCATTGTATCTCTATCTCCATTTTCTCCATATATACTCAGCTGTGAAGCTTTTCCTGTCGGGAAAAGATGATGGGCTGTTTTCTATGTGCCATATACTTTGTATAGAAACATATTTCACCGAATACAAGTCCAAAAGAGCCAAGACACCGAAAAACTCCAGTCAGGTTTTCACGGTACGACTCCACACTGGCTATTACTGTGTGTATGCTTGTTATACCACTACTACTACAAGTTTCTACTACCCCTCACCGCTCTCTCTTTTTTTCTTCCCTTTTGTTTCCCTATTATGTATGGCTCACTACACTACTGTTTGATCCTAGCATTTTATGTATATTCCTGTTTACTTGGCACAGTCATGTTTTAATGGCCCACCATTACCACACTGTTTCAATCGCAGATATCTCTACGTTTTGCACAAGCCAAACTTGCTGTCTGTTCCAGAGGAGTACAAAGAGTGTTGTTGGTGCATGTTTTTGAGCGTGTAAAGGAAAACAAGCTGTGATATCATGAATGACTCACACTTTTCTCTTCCTTACACATCGGCTCTCCTCGGAACCAGAACTATAGCAAGCAGAAAGAAAAGTTTTCTGTCTTCTCGGCTGCCGTGTGCGTATATATTCTCCCTTTTATTCTCTTCTCCCCTACTTGCTTGCTTTCTTTTTGCTGTCAGTCTTTCCCTTTTTGCAGGCAGGCTTATGGCCATTCATGGTGAATATCATCATGAGGAACAAAATGATAGCGAATCAGTACAGCAGCTGCAGCGTCTCCGCTATCTTCTTTTTCATTCTGCCAAGTATCTTGTGTACAAATTCAAGCTATCAGCGATTCCTATTATCTTTTATCATTCTGTCAAAACAGTAGCAGCGTGTGCTGTTTCCTTTTTTACCAAGTCAAATACGCAAACGGTGTGTCATCAAATGGACAAATCCCGGATGACATGAGCATCCAGGAAAAAGGGCACTGGGACAACAACATACTGGAAAAAACTGACCAAAGTCGATAGTTTGTACTTTTAGAGTTGGAAGTGAATTTTGAAAGTTGTTATTTAAAAGTGGGCAAACGGTGAATAGTAAAATAAAGTTCAAAATAATGGAATTTTGCACGTACCAACTAGGCACAACGCAAACTTATAAAAGTAAATGTACGGGTCATTAACCACGAATCGCATTATGCTATTGGAACTAAAGAATATACCATAGCTTCAATTCAACCCACGTTTTTTTGTTTTATTTGTGGAAAAACTGAATACCAGCAGTTCTTCGTAATGAAATGAAAACTATATGCTAGTAACCAAAGTTCGTGTGGCTGTGGTCCCCTGTGGGCTACACGCGGAACTGTGGCATTTTTAACATGGCATCTAAAGCCACTTTCACTATCATGACATTATTGATCTGACAATGAATATTTTTTTAATTGAAAGAAAGTCTTCATAATAACCTGTTCTATGAAAATGAATTTCTTCGAGTTTGGAACTAGAAGATATGACACCTTCATAAGAGTTGTCACTCACTGTCCAACAGTTGCTTAGTGTATCTCTGAATTGCTTCCCAATTTGAACAAAGTGGCCTCGTCAAAGGTAAATCCATACAATATTGATAACACAAAAAAGGTATCAGTCTTCCCGTCATCTGGGATGATTGACCGGGCTTCAGCCGAGATTTCCAAGTGTATCATGCGGCTGAAACGGAAAGACGCAAAAAAGCCTCCAGAAGTTCCTCCTAAGCCAGTTTCAAACTCAGCAGCAGCAGCCACGGGAGGAGGAGGAGGAGGTAGTAATAATTCTCAAGCTAACAATTCATTCCATCAACAAAATAATGCACAGCAGCAGCAGCAACAACAGCAAACGGGGACAAGTGCTGGTGGTAGCACCGGCAGTAGTGGAGTTGACTCAAACTCCATTTTAATGAGGCATGGCGGGGTGGCCGTTTTACCACATCATATTGCAACTCTGTCTGGAGGTGGCGGAGGAGGATTTATGATGGCCAACAGTGGATCTGCGGGCTCTATGAGTACAACACCAACCACTCCACGGAGAATCACTACCCTGACAAGGAAAACTCCAAAGCATAACAAGCGTTTTCGAATTCTCATCAATTCTAGCCAACTCTGCATGGATGAAGAGTTTCTCAAATATTTTTTCGGAAATTACTTTGCTGGCTCTGAGAAATTGGTTTTGCCATCGGTTTGTCGTAAATGGAGAGATACTGCGTATGGCATGGGACGAACCTTTTGGGGCGACTTAATTCCCGTTTTAAAATGCAAGGAATTGAGGGGTATCCGAGCGGATTTAAATGCTGGCATTCGACGCAGATTTTACGGAGGTTTAATTAAAAGAGGGTAAGCTCATATTTGCTTTTTCTTGTCTATCCATTCAGAAGTATATTTATTTGCACATGCATTTTTTGCAAAACATTGATATTCCCTGTGGGACTCATGGTAAAGTTGACTGAGCTGGATTTTTTGAGGGTGCATGCATGTACAATGCCTACTGGTATAATATAACAATGTCTATATATATACATGATATGAAGCAATTTTCTCAGAAATTTTACTCATAGCAGCGAGAATAAGAGCACTTACAGCAAAACGTGATGAAATGAAAGGTAATACGTTATCCTCGTCATCACGGCTTTCTCTCTCGTTACGACATGTTCCATATAAAATAAGAGAAAGCTGGCAAGAAGAAAGAAAGACAGAGAAGGAAACGGCGTAGTAGAGCGTCTTTCAGAGAAGGCTTAACAATACAAGCAGGATTATTTTTAGCATTTTTTAGAATATGGCCTTCAAGTAGACATCATTCTGAGGAAATGATCATTTGTAATATTCTGTGAAAATCCTCTTTACCAACAAACACATACCAAAAGCTTTTCTCAATGATAGGCTCATAGCTCATCTCATCAAGGAGAAAGCCCTTAATAGAAAATTAATTTCCTTTTGAAAATTTCCCTGCTGTATAAGCAGGCATTTCAATTTGTTTCTTGCTAATGATTACGTAGGAGGATGATTTCATAAAGTTTAATCAGCTTACGGAGACGAAGAGAAACAAGCAAGCTCATAAAAAGAAAACAACTTTTACAAGCTTGTGTAGATAATACTGTTAATGCTAATTAGGTTCTTTGTCAAGTTTATTGTTTTGAACCAACCCGGGCGCATATATATTGTATATTCTGTCATTCTCTTTTTACCATGTAGATTTACTAGCCTCAAGCTCCATTCTGCTACCGATGAGGACGCGGAAGACGTGATGATTCATTATCCACAAGGAGCCGCACTTGTCGAAACTTTGAAAATATGCTCGTCAAGTCTCACGGACAAAGCCCTATTCAACCTATTGGACCATTTACAGTCTTTACAGGATCTAGAACTGATGTCATGTAATGAGATAACAGAAGATGGCTTGAACACAGCCCTTCCAAAAAAGCTTCGACGACTCGTAATCTCCGACTGTATTCATGTGGCGGATGTTAGCGTATCTTACATTGGACGAAACCTGATTTGCTTGAATTCGTTTGAAATACAGGTATGTGTGCTATTTACTCTTCTGTTATTTCATCCTCTGTGCTAAACTTGCTTTTACAAATTTAAATCATTAATTATGACTGGATGCTTTTCATCTGGTCAAGACCGCTTATTATCTAGCGTGCTAATTGAATGCTTTCTCTATTTTGTATTATTTGTGGCTCTCTATCCATAAATTATCTACTGAGTCAATGCTTTTTGTGGTTTTGAAATCACCAAAACAAATAGCGTGTGCATGGTACATTTTACCCATGCAGAATCACAATCCCAATACACGACATGACGCCTCACGAAAAAGCATTATTTTACGCTTCTGCTTCCTGTAATTCTCACTTTTATTGTTAGTGGATATACTACGCCTACTTCATTTGCGGGACTATTCCAAAAGTTCATGGTATGAATGAACATATATAATTATAGATA
Organism: Entomobrya proxima; assembly: GCA_029691765.1. Taxonomy (NCBI): domain Eukaryota; kingdom Metazoa; phylum Arthropoda; class Collembola; order Entomobryomorpha; family Entomobryidae; genus Entomobrya; species Entomobrya proxima. Next base: position 2,082,845 of record CM056170.1, read on the forward strand.
GTTTTTGGGTGGACGACAGAACCAGTAGTAAATAAAGTCTGGAATAGTAATAACAGTAATGGTGAACGGATGGTCGGATGAGAAGAAAAAAAGTTTTTTCAACCGAAAACGTATTATTGGGTTGCTTTTATTAAGCATCTCGGTCTTTTTTCGCTCATAGTCAAGACGGTTGTAATGATAATGGGGCAATTGGACAGTTTCTTGCCAGCGGCCCAATATTACATTTGCTCAATAAACACGTACACAAAAAAAGCGAAAAAGCCAACAACTTGAAAATATACCTACCAAACCAAAAACTCGTATAAACTGAGGCAAGTAAATGGAGAATAGACAAGGCAAAAGACCTAAAAAAGGGAAAGCACATCAAACTTTGTGTTCTTTGGTATAAAAGTAATCCTTTATGTGTAAAACAAGAAAAACGCTGCAGGTGGTCTCACTCACTTTTACTTTTCGATGAGAAAGCCTTAGTAAATTCACATGTCACAGATGTGATGCTTAGACTACACTACTGGCAGCAGTTGTCGTCCCACTATTATCATTATTATTATAAAGTCGACTTTCTCCACTTCCTACGCATTCTGCAGCTTTCTTCTCTCTCAATGTTTTACCCTTTTACATGCCAACCAAAATCTGAAAGTAAGCAACAGTGTGCTGGGGAAAGTAAGATTTTTACAGCTTGAGCTTCACCTAAAGACGCAAACATATTTCGTTTCCCCGAATTCGTATTGAAAAAGCATGTAGCGTATATGTGCACGTTACGCAAAGCGAATTAGATTTTGCTAAAAATAAAGATTCTACATTATTGGCACAATGGCACTACAGAGAGCTTTCCCACGCAGCACCAACACCCACACTCCTTTTTATGAAAAGTAGTGAAAACTCACCACTGCGTGTGCTGATGATTTATAAAAGCTTTTGAATAGTCTTCCTTAAGTTTTCTACAAACTTTTCAAAAAGTTTGCTCTGATATATAGCGCAATTTTGGGACTGTACTATTACGAGCAATTATAATTATTATAATCACTTCAGTTGTTGAGCAATCTTATTTTATTACTTGTGTACTAATCCTAGGATTACCGTTGTACTTCTTATCGTATTATGTTTAAGAGTTGAACATCTAATATCAAATTTTAGTGCATGTCTTTGAACCAGGATCATCTGTCTCATTATTTCTATTGCTTTCAAAAATTTTAAGTTTATCTTGTAGCATTGTTCATCAGCACAAGTTACAAAAACAAGTACACTCCACATAATGCTACCTTTTGGTATTACAACAGACTCGTTTTTACTAATAAAAAAGCTCACAAGAAGTGGATACCGGATACGACTTTCCTTTGCGCTTCAGTGTGTTCAAGAACCTTCCTTAAACAAAAGTTTGCTTAAACCGAATAGACCATGTAAATCTCTTTCAGGAGAGAAGCAAGTTATTGAACTCCCAATGATAATGACAAGTAGTCAAATAGGATGGAGAAGCAGAATGTGAAGAGGCTGAAGTGGCAGTACTGTAGAATCGCACTAACACTTTTTCCATTTTAAGTACGCTTTTCAAAAGTTGAGAAAGCTCAAAAGTTGTACAAGTGTATAATAGTTTTTTGGAACTTGGAGTGTGTTTGTAGTTTGGCTACAAGATGATGCTCTCCTATATTTATTCTACAGTAAGCCTACTAACAATATATTATATATCCTTTATAGAATATACTTACCTACCCATCATCTACATTTACGTAAGAGTACGTAGGAGTAACAATAGCTTAAGAGTACTTCAACAAGAAAGCGTCCAGATAAAAGGATGAAAATGGAAAGGAGAAAGCAATATGACGCGCGGAGATCGTTGTCCTTCACTAATACAGGCAATTGCAAAAATTGACGTTTTAGGAATGTTGGTCAGAACAGAACCACTGTTTTTGTCGTCATTTTTGTCAATTGATGCTCATCCCCATGTGTATACCGTGTAGAGATAGCTCAAATTTCCCAATTCGTTATAATACTACTGGTAAAAGTTACTGCGTTAAGTAATGAAAGCCGTTTTCACTCTTACGTTTCCACTCGTTTTAGTTTTTCTTGAGCTGCTGTGGTTATTGAATTTCTGTTGTGGGGAAAGCAAAAGGTCGGTACATTCTTCAGTGTGACTGTGTGACTATACAGGATGCAGCTTCATGCCGAGTATGTACATTTATACATTACTTAGCCTAGAATATATTAGACCCAGCTCTAGATTGTGGTAAGGCTCTAAAAACGTCTTTCTGGCTATTCACTTGTTTTTCTCATAATATTCTGTTCTGGGGAATTACATCATTCCGCTTTGGTTAGCAAGAGTTTAACAAGGAAAATGACGAATTGCTTACAAGGAGAACGTGCTGGTTTCCTCTGCTGTCTACAATCATGCTTGGTTTGTCTACATTTATTCTCCAGACTGAAACATCAAACTTACTGTTTCTAGCTTCAAGTTCTGTATGGGCCAATTTTTGCCAATATATAAAAATTCTCTGGTCTCTACAGATAAAAAAGTTAAACTTGCGATTTGTCCATATAATATAAGTTTATATAGGTGTGCAAAACAGCAGAACAGCACTTTCATGAACGATATGAGTAAACTAAAAAGTCTTTTCTACATACACGTCTTCACCATCCATCCAAGCCACCCACTGCGATAAACGTATATGTGAATCGAACATGTCTGGAAACATAAAGTCTACCTTCATCAGCAACATTGTCGATCTAGCTTTTATATGAAATAAACGGGATAAGGTGTTTGAAAGAAAAAGTAGACAAGTACGCGAAGGTAAAATAAGATATTATGCGATTACTTTCTCATAAAAAACTTTATTACCTTAGTCTTATTTTCGTTGCTACAAAGAGCAAGGCTTACAGAATATTATATTGGCTACGCGTAGCCTACGTACATTATATATCTTAAAGTTTCCTAGAATAGAATAGGAAATACGAATCATGCTGCTCCAACGCGTATTCTTGGACGATGTGGGATTATGATTGCTCTGCTCACAAAGTATTTTATTAAGTTATATGTTGACTTTATATGCATGCTTTGGCAGTTCCTTGAAAATTCGGAATACAACGCTAAATGGGAAAATACATTGATGCTGGCAGGAAAAGTTTTTATAACCGTTTTTAACTATTGCATTGGCAAATTGTGGTAGCTCTTAAAGTGTCCTCCTGATACCTATTTTCAAAGCTCAATGTGTTTGAAGATAACAGTTATTACTCACTAAAAGTATTACCGCAGCACACATATTACTGCCAAAGAGATATTATGGTCAGTTGCCTTATTCTACAGGCATGATGTATAATATGCTTTTCAAAATACTGGAGGTTTACGTGTGGCGGGTGAGACACAGCATTTCCGTTTCCGTGAAAGAGAATAATGTGAGGATGTTGACGGTAGCCTAAGTGAAAGTAAAAATGCATGTTTAGAGATGAAGGTAGGAAATTTAATGTGGCATGCCTTTTTTATGTGGGAATACAATAAGCAGAGATGTAACTGGCTTTATCGCTGAAACTATTTTCTTTTACACGTCAACATTTTATTTAAAACAGTAATGATGGCAGATAGGTTTTTGTTAAGAAACAATTTTGAGTTAATGTACAGTGGAATACCGAGTTTCATTTGAAGTGTGTGGCTTCATTTCAGTGATTCCAGGTTAAATTGTACATTTAGAACTCATGACAAAGGTTTAGACTATTAAAATATTAAGCTTGAACATTTATGTCTTCCACGAAGAATATTAATTAAAATGACACAGGTATTCATTTTTGACTCTATTGTTGAAACGTGCCACTTGTATGGCTTTCGCTGCTGGTGCGTGGGTTGTGGCTTTATTAAAGCTGAGTATGTTCAAGAGACGTGAAGTGAATTGGAGAAAGATTTCCAGTGAAAAAAAGTTTACCAACCCACGTGTAAGCTCATATGAGATTCCTAATCATCCTGATGACATTTATAAACTTTTTTCTCTATGATGGTTTTGCTTAGGGCTTAGGGACATATAGCATCCAAAAAGCAAAAATGTTGGTTTTTCTCTTCGGAACAAGAACTTGTGCTCTTGGGTCTACACAGAAATCAAAAATTATGTTTTCTTTGAAAACTGTGTAGGTTTTTAATATTTGTAATAGTTGTTTTATTATCCAGCCAGATATTCATTAGACCTTTGGAAATGAATATTGGATTGGAGATTTTCTTCGAAAAACTGAATTAAAACTTGAAGATAGGTAGTAGGTAGACCAATCTAGATGATTGTGACTATATGTTTGGTGGAGTGAAAAGATGAAACAACAACTGTTCAGTGTACGGATAATATCCCCAAACCCCGTATTTCATGTTCATCAATGTATGTATTTAACATTTTATTATTGCAAAAATGCCGTTTCCCTGCTTCTCAAAATCTCAGTTTCACTGCGTAGGTACGGAACTCACGTGGGCGATGTTGTTGCACGATTCTTTTCAACTTCTCTCGTTGCCTTGAGCTGAGCTTATAAAAACCAAAAAAAAATAATTGTGATCATGTGATACTTTTGTGATATTTATCAATATAATTTTCTTATAGTAGTATAATAATATGTTTTTGTTATAGGATGTACATCTTCATCGATTCACATATATGTATAGTATACGTAGTTTCAGTTTTTTCTAAACTTTTATGACAGGTATTTTCCAGCCAATTGTAAATGTTATTTTCCAGGACAGAAACATTTTCCTATGTAATAATAACAACAAGTCTTGTTGAAAACGAAAAGATTTTGCCTTTTTCTGATAATGGGCTTGTGAGGATGATGAGAACTCTGTAATAACAAGCACTAAAACTTTGTCTGACTCAGAAATGATAATTGCAAATGGAAAGTAGTAGTGCGCATTTCATGTAGGTTTTCTTTTTTAAATACAGTGTATTATCAGTTCTCTTTGATGATAAATACTCGATCAGCTTAGGTTCTCCCAGAGATTATTTTTAGTTTTAATGAACTAGGCAAACTCTGAGTCTGGCATTGGAAAGCTTTTAGCAAAAGTATTAATTTGTACAAAATAAGTTTGCAAATCTGTAAAAGATTTTACCAATGACAGAGAGCGACATAACTTTTGAATTAAAATGAATGACCATATAATAATATAACGTTATGATTAATCCGTAAAACTAGATAAAATAACTTGCTTGTACCCTCTGCCTCAATTCTGCAAAGAGTATTCAAAAAATCTCTCCTGGGAGAAAACGCTGATGCAAATCATATGCCTGACAAAATATTTAAAATCCCAAAATTTTCATGAAACAGCAAATATGAGAAAGGGTTTATACTTGTAAATGTAAATTAGAACCTCTAGAGACTATATATACAGGGAAAAAAGGGAAAAAATCTTTTTAATTCAAGAGATCAAGAAAGTTTTACTATATTGGGTCCTGGGGAAAGTTGTTCGGCATGGCGAATATCAGCTTCCTGAGAGTACTAACTTCCTACACGTTTTACTTGATACAAGGAAGTTGTTGGCAGACGTTTCATATTATTGCTTCCTCTCTTCCTGACACCATGTATTATTTAAAATGCTACTACTACCTTGCTCTTTTATACGCTACTCTACCATTATGGTAACGGATCAAATCTGGGTACTTTGTGAAGTTAATTTGATGACACGAGTGAATAAGATTCCACCTCATTTCCCAGTGAGCGAACATGCATGTAAAATGTCATGAATACTGTACACTTTAATATATTATATGAAGCATACAGACACATTCAAAAACTCATTGTCTCCTCCGTTTTCCGCAATGATATTATGCTATAATGAGCATGAGTGCGTTCCAGGAACACTGTTCCTTCTTACGAAATAATTAGATTAGCTCCGCTTCGTTGAGCTGCAAACACGTTTACTACTAACTAAAGTAGTTTGGCATTCTCTTGATTCGAATATCACACCTAGAGACTGGTGCGATGTAAGCGTATTAGAAGTTCTGTGCAAAATATTTATTGCATAACTATATCACAATAATTATATAACACCGCCAGTTATCTATATATTTCTGTGCTTCATGCTTAACTTAGCGCGCCTATATGTTCTAATGCTTTTTGTAATACATTTAAAGGGATTAATTTGAAAACGATGACACTCTTTAATAAATAAGTTTGCACTCAACACCCAACTAAGTACTACGTGACAACGTTTCAATTTTCATTAATGAGACCGACATGACAATGTAATATTCATTTCTTGTACATTTATTGCAGGCATATCATGTCACCGACTCAGCTATTGCAGCGTTTAGTCCAAAGAACAATTCAGCTCTGTCTACCCTCAAGCTAACGTCTTGTTGGGAGTTGACCAACCAAACCGTCCTCCATATCGGTAAGAAATGTTCTCTGACAAACTTTATACACAGATATAATTACAATCACTTTATTAGCATTGAAAGCATAGTCATAGGCATGTCTACAGTTTCCTAGAAAGTTGGAATTGTGGTGACGGAGACCATTATTAGCTTAATTAGAAAAGTGATGACATAAAATGTATGAAACACTTTGTCCTTCACAGTCTCTGGGTTACCTCAGTTGAGAAACTTGAGCCTGTCTGGATGCTCCAAAATCACGGACGAAGGCGTAGAAGTACTAGCTGAAAATCTACATCTTTTGAAAACATTAGAACTGAGCTGGTGCCCTCGTATCACGGATGCTTCGCTGGAGTGCATTGCCTGCGACCTAAACTGCTTGGAAACATTGATTCTAGACAGGTGAGTTTTGATATAAAATAGAATGCTTTGACACACAAGGGATGTACACAGAACATGGTGTAATCCAGTATGGACAGTTGACTATAGGTTGACGTAACCCAGGATAGGCTACAATATTCTGCGTGCTAAAGTTTGTAGCAAATTGCTGAAAAGTAAATTGGCAAACTTAACAGTTTATTCTATAGGATTACACAAATGCTTTCACTTGGCATATAGGTTTAATTATAAGTTAAAAGAAAGTAAAAGGCTATGAAATAATAACTTCGAGATTTTATTTTACAAAAAGTGTTTAATTTTATGTATTCTTTCAGCAAGTCTAAGCTAAATGAACATATTTTCTTGCTTTCATATCGTAGCTTATGTGGCCAGCTAGTATCTTTGCTGGATTGGAAGCTGCTAGTTGTCTCCCATACACATAGGTTTTAATCATAAACTAAAGATTTCCAAGAGCTTGTGGAAACAAAGTGTGGAAATTTTCACACAATTCAATTTTGGTATTTTAACAAAGTTTGTGAACAAACATGTTTAGTTTAAGACAGTACATATTCACATTAATGCATCCCTAAATATCAAAATATGGTGTAAATTTGAATGTTTGAGAGTTTGAATGTACTGAACACACATGTTATAATATCTCCGGACCCGGTGCACATGTTTAAAAATGAGATCATGTAATACCAAGCCCCATAGTGTTTTTCTGAAAGGTCGTGGTTTTGGTTGCGAAATTCTTATATTTTTAGTTTATTTATGAAGAAAATTTAACTTTATTTGCATTGCATTTATTTCATATTCATTCGAAAATAAAAATAGAATTGTTTCTCATCGAACATGTTCTTATTCATGCTGATGTAAATCTAATGTTTAGGTTTCATGGTGTATCCAAAGCCTTATAAATGACACAGGTGTATAACATTAAATGAAACATGGGGGATTTTCACAAAGAAATCCCATTGGGGTCATTAAAACAAAGACTTGCAATGATTTTTGTGTTAAAAGACGTCTGGAAAAAAATACTTTCACCAAACAGACGCTTGCGACTTTTGCAGTAAGACATATAAGGAAAGAATTATTCACAGTGACGTATTGAATCTCACGTAATATTTTACTATAATGATTTTCACTTAATACCTGCTACTGAACACGACAGCCGATAGGTCAAGTAATGTCGATGGCATTACTTGTCAATTGCGAGAGTATAGACGTAACACAACTCAAGGATTTCTCAGCCAGTATATTATGCTGATGATGTCTGAATATAATATACACATAAAACCTTAGGTGTTCAAAGAAAATAATTTTGTTATTGAAAGGTACATTATAAATGACTATAAAAAGGAACGTGCAACCCGTAAACTTCATTAGTTTTTCGATTGATTAAACAAAAAACTCCTTTGCTTGTCGTTCGGTATGTTTTACAACGGCAAAAACTTGCGTAACATGCAAATGACATTTTTTCTGTTCGTTACACTCCCATTCATGTTTTCAGTTACTTGAGAAAGGGTTTTCTTGGTGAAGAGGCAGAGGCCGGAAAATCTAATTTCCTCTAACATGTTTTTTAAATGATGCTTTACGGGTCTATTTTCATCTCTCTCGGTTCTGTGCAGATGCTCGCTGGTAACAGACCTTGGAATCGGTTACTTGGCCACTATGTCCAGCCTGAGGGTCTTATCACTCCGATGGTGTAGCATACGAGACGCTTCAATTCATCATATTATATCCATGAAACGACTTCAGTATCTTTCTCTTGCTGGTAAGTTTTTCTTATGCTTTTACTTTTACATAATAACATTACAAGTTTATTTTTATACTAGTCAGTCTTTTTAGGTTTGCTATTAGTTGTTAGTGTGCTATTTTCACTTTTTACTGACATCATACGCACGCAATGTTTCCTTTAGGAAACAGTTTGAAACTGATTTTTTTACTTCCGCTATTTTTACCGGATGAAAAAAAACTTTCTTACGTATTCCCATTTTTTCCCGTAAAGATAAAAAATTAAGTTAAAGACAACTCATGTTTTTCTCAACAGGATGTACCAGTATTGCCCCATCAACATTATGCTCCTTGTCTACTCTCAGAAATCTAAGGGAGTTGGAGCTGACTAACTGCGGAGTTACACCTCAAGTACTCCATTTTCTTCACAATACTCTTAACTGCGTCATCATAGAATAAGAGTAAAAATGAAGAAAAGGAACACGTACAAGAATATCATTTGTCTGACTTGTAATTTCATAGAATCAATGTTTCTCCTATAATATTCCCCAATTCCAAATCCAAACAGCATATACAGTAAAATGACCAGGAAGAATCACGCAAGTCAGCACCAGAGAAAGCAGATATTTGACTTGTGCAGCATTTTACATAAAATGACGAATCGAAGATTAATCGGCTTAATTTTAGGTTACAGTAAAGTAGTTATGTAATATTTGTATAAATGCATCAATAATGTTTTAGTAATTCCAGTATGTACAAGTGCAGATGCAGCAACAAAATGCTTTTGCTCTCACCTATCTTGGGAACATAATTTATCTGCGTTTTGTATAATTTCTTGTTGGGTAATGGGACGGTCTTATTGCATTTATTAGGATTTTGTGTGCTTTGAAGCGGATAAAACCTTCCTCAACTCGAAATACTCACTAAACATTAGTTTGCTTTAGAATCTTACGTGTTCCTTTTCCTTATATTTATATTATTTCTACTAAATACTCAAATAACGACTTTTCATGCCAGTAAACTCTAGTCATTCCACACAAATGTGCTTAGGGACACCTGACGCGCACAGGTGTGACTCGTGGAGGATAGTGGAAGCTATAGTATTAATAAGTTTTCCTCTTCGTTAGATTTCTTCAAATTCAATTTTCTCTGGCATTTTAAAGATCAACATGAGTTTGTAATTTGTATAGGAGACAACTCGAGATTATCATGCTACTTTCATTAATGCATTTACTAAAAATGTCTTGTCAAACCTCATACAATTGACTTCGGATGAAATGACATGACATGTACAACAGCTTGTCTTATACACTGGAAATGTTTTTAAATGGCTGAAAAGATACTTTCCGTATAAAATTCAAGCTACTCATAAGTCACAGGCTTAAATATTGCCATTATGTTTCTTTCATAAATACATACATACAAAAGTATGCCTACCAACCCCCGAAGGTCGCGAAATGTACTTTGGCAAAATATAAAAGTAGGTAAGATTGATCCAAAATGCACAAAATAAATCGTCCCTTTTGCTTTTGTGAGTATTGTATAGTTAGTTTATTCGGTATCGGCATCATCATTTATAAATAGATAGATACTATAGGTATAGATAAATTAAAGTGGATAAAATTGAAGACTACGCTTACCACTTGATGAGCTGTAAATTTGATTGTAGTAGAAAGCAAACATGATAATGCACCTATTCTATTCGTAAGATTATGAGTATGTACATGTCTTTATTGAGTAATACGCAACTAAATCTTTATGAAAAATCATCCGTCACTATTATAGCATTATTACTAAACATTGATTTTTATTCAAAAGTTATGTTGTAAAACTATCATTTCTTGTAAGTATAAAGTATGTCACTTCGAATACTCCAGACCTGAATTCAAAATATATCATTTCTTCAGCCAACTTCAGTTACTTGCAACATTTACGTGGTTTTATAACAATACTCACTAGTCAGTTGATTAATATTATCTAGTCTTATGCTTATAGCACTAAAATTAGAACTATCTAAAATATTAAAACTTGTAATTATAAACTAGTCAAAAACAATACAGCACTATACCAAAGAAATGTAATATTTGTAATTAAACAGATCTAGTGAAAGTTTAAGGACTTACGCCGCGTTTGAATTTATAGTATAATGATAGTGATACTATTTTAATTTTGTGTGATTTAATACGCGATGTAAGTAGCAGCATAGCAGATTCTGTTTTGAAATGCCCAGGATTACAAGCAAATTGCCAATACCCGACGAGAAAGCAATTTAGGAAGATTTTAACTTGTGAGAATTAAAAATATTTAAGAATTATGAATGTGGCTAATACTTACCTAATTACAAATTCTTTATGTACAGTGTATATAATGTATAAATAATCATTATTGTGGGACGAAGTACTTTAGTACATGCTACAGGTTACAAAATGCACTATTGAGTATTATATATGGCATGGTTTTTGGTATTTATATCGAAACTATAGTAAGCGTTAGTAATAAGAACTATCATTGATAGTCTATCAATAATATGTAAGTCTATTATTTTGACACTCTTTTCCTGGACATGATTAGGCTGCTAATTTCATGTCCCATTGCTACGATTGCGATCTTCAAACCATGTAACTGGAGAAAACATATAATACCGGAGATGTTAGAATATGAGACATGTAACAATTCGAAAAGACTATCTACTCCAAATAATGCTTGTTCTGAGTTTATCAAGAAAACCATTTCGTAAGAATAAAACATATTTATTACAGTCAGTGTGGTATATATATGATGTGTTTAAATATTATAGAGAAGCTATTATAGTGTTTCGAAAGAGTGTGATAGCAATGAGCGAATGCAGAATAGGGAAACTAGGCATAGCAAGTAATGAAGCAAACTATTTAAGTGATGACGGAATGAATCCAAGTGTGAATCCGTAAATCTTCACTGGAAAATAACAAATTAATTATAATGATACTATTGAACTGAAGGGTGAGAAAGAAAATATATGAATGCAAACCGTTCAGAGTTTTGACAAAGTGTATTCCTAGAGTGCAAGATATATTGTGTACATAGTGTAGCTAATTATACGTCCTTAAAGAATGGATGAATGGATGGATAAAGAAAGGGGTTGATTGTTTTATGTGTAAATGTAAGTAAATGAATGTAAGATTCAACATCTTATCAGTATCGCACATATATATTTTCTGACTGAAAGTTTATCAGAGAAGAATGGTCAAACCGAAGAATGTATGTCACGTTAAAAGTTGATACATATAGCGATGATAATACGATAAAATATATATATTACCTAGCTATGAATAAAATAACCTTGTATTACTCAACAAATACTTGAATAAAAATATTTTGTGTGAAGAGGAAATGCATGAGGTTAATCATGGCCCAACTCTTTAGAACATTTAAATCATTTAAATAACTCACGAAACAAAAAAGATTATTATTTGAACCAATGGATTTATTTCCTTTACAAACAATGACAATCTATAATAAAATATCTAAACTGGATAATATAATAATTTATTTCGAAACTTCAGATTTATCCGTTGATTGCTTATAATAGCGATCTTCAATATCATTCAATGCTGAAATAGAATTGTGAATAAAAAGTTACAAAACTGCAAGATGACAAAATGCATGCAATAAAAACATTAATATGAAGATACGATGTAGTTTCTCACATTCCCCCGCTTCGATCCTTGCCATGATATCTCCAGCTCTGGCTTTGCATTCCTTAAAGTGGTTTTCCCGTTGACTGATCGGATACAGATGCAAACTGTTGAAAGGACACTTTTCTAATCCTTGATTCACCTTTGTCTCATCCTCATCTTTATCGGTTTTTGGTGTTTTACGCTACATGCAATATTGTGAATAAAACATTCGACATGGTAAAGGTTTAGCAATAATTCAAAATATTATATCTACTATCTACCTTACCTACCTTTTCACACTTTGGAATATGGCGCATTAGCTTATGAGATTTCATTACATGCTTTGCATCAAGGGGACACGTGCCAACGTCGCTAATATGTCCAACCCAATCACTAATAGGACGAAATTGATTTTTGACTGCTGGTAAGGGTCGCGAAGGATTTCTTGAAGCCATTTTTCATAGTATTCTAAAAAAAGATTTAACAAAAGAAAAAGCAAAAGTATTAAACACGTGTATTGCGTGTTCCAGATGATTAGACTAATGACTGATAATGATAGTATGCTAAGCTATACTGTCGCCAGAACGGAATGAACGGATGCTTTTCCAAGTCGCCCCAAGCCTTCCACAAGTATTGTGCAATATGATGATATGATGAAGCCTAAAATCCCTACATTACATTGACCTTTCTTCATTCGCTCGGGTTGTCTCTCCAAGAATCTCTTGATAGTTTGCTTTTCATTTGCAACAACATAGCTACACGTTTACAGTCAAAATTCCCAATGCATCGATAACTTATATCATGCATAATATAGTTTTCATACCAAACAGAAACATACTTTTAGCTCATTTCTTTCCAAAGCAAGTTTTGCATTATGTAATACAACTTGATTAATAGCTAACAAATTTTTGCCTCTGCAATACCAATACAATCAGCAACAAAGTTTCAAGCACCGTTCTAAAATCAACTAAGTAATTACTATAAATGTGCATCATACTTCCGTCCCGATTTCAATCTTGACATATATCCTACCTTACCTTACACAAAATATTCTTCTAAGTTGCTATTTTCAGTGGTAGTGGGTCTTCATCATCTACTAATAGCAGTGAACACGTTCGCTCAACTCTTTTGTTCACTAAATCAATTTTTTTGTCTATCAGCAGGTAAGATACATGTACATTTTCTGTAAGAAATCTGGCTTTGGTTTTCATGTGGTAGTTTAGCAAGCAACATAACACACAGGTAAAAAAAGCTAGGACAAAAGAAATCATTAGCAATCAGGGCCAGGCCAGAGCACACTCACCTTTCCGTACATTTTGATTGTGCAGCAGCGCACACAAAAGCAGGATGCATGTCTATCTTCCCAGCTAGTTTGCATGTACACGCACACACACATCCCAACAGCAGCAGATGATATGCCATTCCCCTGCTGCTTTTGCAACGTACATTGCAAGTCCATTGCAGCTGCTGCTGGCTCAACTGCTGATGATGACTGCTGACAACAATATCTATATTCGCTAAATAGACTTCTACCACTTTACTTGGCCATTTAACATTTTTTTTTCAAGGGAACGTCTCTCTCTGTATGCATTGTAAAGTGCATACTTAACTGTTTTGAAATACTGCTCTGCAGTTAAAATTATTGCGCATTGTTGTGGTGGTGGTGGTGCATTGTTGAGTTTGACGAACAGGAACAGAAGAGAGTGGTGGTGGTGGTTGTGCAAGCATATGAGCGTATGATGATTTTAAGCGAAGGTAAAGAGTACAAAGGCATTTAAGCAGTTGTTGTGTGTGTTGCATGATAAGGATAAAATGAAGTATAAAAGGTAGACCAAAAAACTTTCTCATTTTTCAATCATCTTTTAATAATAGCTTTGTAGTTTTAAGTGGTTTGATGTGTGCATCATGTACTATTAAGCAAGGGAGCACATTAAACTGTATGAGCTTGTTTGAGAAGGACCAAGGAGAACTGACATGTTATTATGATTTCACCTAATTATCCGCAGATTTCGGACAAATCAAGAAGCAGAGCAAGTAGGAACAGTGTACGGGAAGCTAACGTGATACTTTGGGAAGGTGTGGACTTGAGTAGCAGCAGCAGGGAAGTGGAAGGTCAACGTGGGATTTGTGAGCTACTTGAACCTTGAACTTGAAGCTGCGTTGTTAGGTAAGAAATTATTCTGTTTAGTTTATAGTTAGTTGGAGCATCCAATTAAAGTAGCTGGACCTTAACAGTTTGGTGTGATTATGTTTTGATAAGATGGATTGATTGATGTTGTAAATTTGTAGGATTTTAGTGATCTCGGTTATATAGAGTTACTCTGTCAAAAGTAGACAGTCAAGATGTCGTCACCCGGAGCTGGAAAGAGGAGGATGTATGCGGATGTTATAAAACTCATGGAATCGAAGGATCATCAGGTTACGATGCTGGATGGGCTAAACGAATTTTGTGTAAAGGTGTTTGGGCCTGTTGGAACTGCGTATGAGGGAGGGGTTTGGAAAGTGCGGGTTCATCTTCCAGAAAACTATCCATTCAAATCACCATCGATTGGATTTATGAACAAGATTTATCATCCTAACATTGGTAAGTGGGAATTTACTAAAACGCATTATTAGGTAATTTTGCAATGAATGTTTTATGCAGTAGGAACCTAGTTGACTTTATTCTGACTTTTATTTTATTTTAGATGAGGTGTCCGGAACCGTATGCCTGGACGTGATCAACCAAGCGTGGACCGCACTGTATGATCTTTCGAATATATTTGATTCCTTTCTTCCACAATTACTGACCTATCCGAATGCAACGGATCCATTGAATCAGAATGCTGCGGCCTTGCATCTTCACAAACCAGAAGAATACAAAAAGAAGGTGGCAGAGTACGTGAAAAAATACGCTACAGAAGAGCAAGTTCGGGAAATTGGGAAGGAAAAAAAGACATCAACGGATGATGACAGCAGTAAACCTGAAGCGGAAGATGAAAGTATTTTGTCAGATTCCGAAAGCTCGATGTCAGAATTAAGTGATGTCGAGCAAGATTTTTATTAGCAACTCTTCTATATCAATTAAATGATCGTTCGTTGTATATAAAATGATATTGATGGTGAGTTGTTTAGATCGGTGATTATAGATATAATATTGCAATGAATATTGATCAGTACCAAAATCTCAGCAGACGATTAAGTTTCAAGCGGGAAGTAGTATTTTTGTATGAACGTGAATATAATTTACCAATGATCACTCAATTAAACAAAATTCCTAGATGCTCTCAATTACTTTGGGCTATTTATGATTTGTAATGATCAATTTAAATTATAGTAAAGTTTAGTTGTGTACGAGATTTGGATTGGTTTGAAGTATGAATGTTGTATAAAAGATTGTTGATTGTGTATATTTGTGTAATATTATCATTGTTGATTTTTGTAATATATTTATGGTTTCCCTTTCTCGAAATATTGAAAACTTTAATGTTGATATCTACCAAAAAATGTATGAGTTCGCTAAGGTGCGTTTGTTAATACTAGTCGCAGCGGTACTAAAATCCATATTTGAATAAGTACTACTTGTACAAGACCAGTTGTTTCTAACTAATAGTTTACAATAATACAATGTACAGGTCTCGAACCTTCCGTACTTGCGCAGAATCCAAAAAAATAATCAATTATTACTATTACTATATAACGCAGTTAATTGTCGCACTTTATGTAGTTCTATACCATTGTCTTTTTGCGAGTTCCTCTCGATCTTCTTTCGTTTAGGGTACAGAGGTTGTAGTTCAAAGTTGTTGAAAAACCTAGAAGCGAAAGAAAGTTCTTCCTATTAATTAAGACAATTTCGTTGGTGTACAATTGTAATTTTCGCATCTAAGTTTTACGTAATTCATTTTGTCGTTAGTATTACATCAAAAGTATACGTAGTCAGCATATTTTGTGTGTTAAATACGCAATACGTATGAATTATTGGTTGTCTACAATGAAATCGCAGTTATAAATGTAAACTTCGTCGTGATTTAAATAATCAAGCTTGTTCATAAAATATGAATCATTTTTTATTTTATTTTTGAACAGTCAAATCTGTAAATAAAGCCAGTTGATTTGTGAATCGTTAACTCGATATTTACATAACTTTATCTAATTTGATGCATAATTTGCTTTGCTTCAAATTCCCTAGATTATCATTCAGTTATCATCAATGGAAAGACCATAGAAATACATACTAGTGAAATTTTAATTGCAAGACGCAATATATTATCTCTGTACAGTGATTTTCATTTTTTGAGTGCCAGAGTTAAAATTTCAGTTGTTAGTCCTGGTGTTCAGGAATATTTGTTTGAAGGATCTATTACCGTTATGGCGTCTGAAATGGGAACCGATGATTTACTAGTGCGTGTATTAAAATTATCAAGTAGGTGATATTTCGATAATTTACTTCACTGCCATTTAAAAATTGAAGTATTTTTGGTAAAGATTTCAAAGTGCCCAAGGCTAATTGAAAAAAGTGGAGATTCACCATTCGGAGAGTTCTTATCTGATGCATATAGCTTGGAATTATTGAAAGCAGAAGATGTAGATGACAATGAAAAAGCTGAACCCATTCTCAATAGTCTGTATGAGTTACCGACACGTGTGAGACTATAAATCCTTTCATACTTACAAAATTCGCAAAATTGCATACCACTTTAGCAAGATTTTTTTTGCATAGATTCGCATAAAAATCTGGAAGTATTTAGAATCGTTAGACCTCCAATCTATCAGTCAAACATGTACAAGGTTTTGTCAAGAATTATCTTCATTGAATGCCTCAGAGGAATCTTCTGTACTCTCACCTTTCCAATCTTTTATACATGTGAGTTTTTTATGCCAGTTTCATATTCCTATCTATCCCCTAAATCATATTTAATTATACGCTTAAATAGATGCTTCCATTCATTCCCTTGCATCGCTACTTGGATGCAACAAGCAAAAAGTCAATGCGCCTCGTATGTAGGAGCTTGAAAACTATCATGGACTATCTGGATGAACAGGATAGAAAGAGGATTGAAAGACATAGATGGGGCAACAGGGACATTGATACTCCACACGAGAACTTCCTCGAGTATTACGATGATGATTTATTTCGGGTAAATGCCCAAGCCCAAATGATTCACACACCCAAGTTTATATTTAACCTGTAATTCAATCGTCTTTTGCGTTTTATTTTATAGGCAGAGGATTTTAAAAACTCCACTATATTTGACTTGAATATTCAAGTAAGTCAGCTAAAAACTTCCAGTTTTGCTGGTTTAATTTAGTTTTTACGATTTCATGTGTCCAAAACTTTTTAGGATTTGAAGAGAATATTTTCACAACTTGATGAAGTTGACCAGAAATCCGTAAAGAACTCATGCCTCACATTTAATCGGATTATAAATGACCTTGTGAATCAACCATTTGAAGAGTTCCGTGAGAATTTTGCTCATATTAATCTTATGGATTTACCGTTTGAGGTATTTATCTTTTCATATTCATGAATCATGATACAAAAATGCCAAGCAGAATTGACAGGTAATATGTATTGCAATTTGAAAGGTACATGAAAGAATACTCAACTTTTGTAACTCAAGGGATCGCCAAAGACTGCGTTTAGTATCAAAACTGATGCAATTTCAAGTTGATACCCTTGCGGGGGTAGAAGTTTGCTTAAATGATTTAAAATGGGGCTGGAAAGGAAACCGCATTTGTGGCAAGCTTCCTCCAGCAAGCTCGTTGATTATTGCAAATGTTGAAAATGGTCAAGCAGTGAAATATTTTACAAATGAAGACAACTCCAAGCTTCTCACACGACTAGTATTGGATGGAAAATGTCCTCCGCACGTTTTTCTTCACGTGTTGGAAAGCTGCAAGAATCTAAGGTATATTGGATTTACCCATGCCCTTCAAATGTCTTCGATTGAAGATGAAATGCGGAAAGCTTTCCCGATAAAGCGTTTACCCCTGGAGTTGCACTCTTTAAAGGCAATCAACCTCAAGATACAAGATAGGGATGTTCCATCCGACAATATCTTCAG
This sequence comes from Entomobrya proxima, assembly GCA_029691765.1. Taxonomy (NCBI): domain Eukaryota; kingdom Metazoa; phylum Arthropoda; class Collembola; order Entomobryomorpha; family Entomobryidae; genus Entomobrya; species Entomobrya proxima. The sequence continues at coordinate 2,100,980 of CM056170.1, forward strand.
GGTTCACTCCTGGACTTGGGCTAATGCTTTTGAAATTATGAAACCCGGTCTGTTGTACATTCCACGATTGACAAGCTTTTACTTGTGCGAAGAGTCTATTGTCACGCACAACCTAATGTACGAAGTTGCTGAAAAAGTGCTGAAATTCGTTTTGGAGCATGCACAAACTCTAAAATATGTTTCAATAATATTGAATGGAAACTGTTTACGCTCCTGTGGCTGTCCTCCGTTCCCGTTTCGGGTTAAAATGACTAAAAATAATGAAATTATTTCAGTTTCATTTAAGCTAAAATGCAACTTCATAAAAATAAAGCAAAAGCTATAATAACTTTCAGATGAACGAGGTTACTGCAAAGGAACTAAGGCTTGCAAAATTTTGCCATGATTGCGACTGGAGAATTAGTCGTCCTTTCACCATCATTTTAAATGCACAACGATCATTACAAGAGCTCACGTGTTTTAAACTCTCGGATTGGGAATTTTATACTGGAGTGATTTTTAACAATAGACAAAGCTTGCGATCTGTAACAATCGAAAAGAACTTTGCCCCGATAATAGATCTAAATGCATTTTCGGTCTGTACAAATCTGGAACATCTTTCAATATCTCAGTATGGCTTATCCAACTCTGGTCAGAAAAACTGCTGCACTTACCTTCGCAGTATTAGGGTTGACCAGCGGTTGACCAATTTGAATGCATTGCCTACAAGTCTAAAGTCTCTTCATATTTTGGACCAGACAGTGGATTCAGCTCAAATAAAGACAATTCCGTACAGGTTAAAAAATTTGGAAATTTTGGATCTTCAGTTTTTGGGCAGCTGGGATGGAAAAAGTTTTGGAATGGAGACAGAAACCGTTGGAGAAATATTGGGTTTAAGAAAATTGCAAAGCTTGTTTTTGGAAGAAATTCGAACGATGGATGCATGCTTTACGCACTCCCTTGAAAGTGCGCTTGCAGAAGTTAATTTAATCCCAATGGAATGTTTGCAGATTATTAAAAGTTATGGTTGCATTGTGTATGGAATCCTGATAGCGGAACGTATTCCAGATTCAGACTTTATGCCGGATTGGCAACAAAGAGTTTCTTCCTATTTACACAATTGTGAATGCTTTGATGAACCCTTGTTGCTTCCCGAATTGTCTGAACAAAGTGAGTCGGATGCAGAATCACCGTAAAAATTTATTTCCATTGTGAGAATGCAAAATGAATGAGAAATCAACTGCATACTTGGTCAAATATTATACTGTTTTATTTTACTCGATTGAACTATTATTTCACAATTCAATAGTTCAAAATGCCAAATTAATTGTTATTATTATCGACATATTATATATGGACACTGTCCTTTCTACATAATATATTGAATAAAGTTACGATAGACAATAGAGGTTGTGGACATGCATCTTCTTATGTACTTGTAAGATTTGTTGTGCTTTTTGTTTGACAAGTTGACAATGGGCACTGTTTAAAAATACACTTACCGATTATTCTATTTTGAAACAGGATTTTATGGAACCCACATTACACCAGCGTACTTTATTTCAACGTAAATGCATAAAATATACTCAGAAACAAACGTGTACAGTGTAAATTTGATATGAAATGGGGAAAAATGTTTTTGAATTTTGAAAGCTTCAACCAAACGCTACTTTAAAAAACATATTTTTTATCCACACTATAAACACAATCGGTTTCTGTACGCAGCAGTAACAGTAATTCCATTTTGCATTCATTCCGGTCGTCTGGTTTCTCGATTTTCGTTACGTATCATTCACAATTTCGAGCTATTCTAATGTCTATCTTTACTTGATAAAACCATGTATTTATAGAATGAATACACATGTTTATGTACAGGTTTATAATAAATACAATAAAAGCATAATGTTCGGTTCCAAAATTTTCTAATACATATATATATACTTGACAATAAATAACTAACATATTATTGACATATTTTATTAATTCTGTGTCATAATATTGAGATGCTTGATTATTTCTTAAATACTTTACAAACAATTTAGTTCCCCAGCCTAGTAGGAACCTTTTGAATATTTCAATATTCTTCAAAAACGAAGAAACAAATCAATATACATCTCATTCGTAATTGGGCATCTGGGCATTCTATGATGATGAGATCTTGAGTCTATTTTTTAATACCTGAACCCAATGAACCTGAAACTACATATGAAAAAATTTCGAAAATATTTACCTAGTCAATCGATAATGCAATTTAAATTGAACGTATATGATTGTATTTTAATGTTATTTTTGACACACAAACTTTAAAATACTTTGTGTAAATGATTATTGATTATTAATTGATATATGTACCACTTGGATATTTAAAATATTGTAAATTTGTGGTAAATTGATTTTCAAAGCATTTTGCTATCGACGGATTATAATTAATTGTGTAAATACTGAAAACATAAATTTCTAACTTTAATTTATCCTGTTTCACACCAACGTCACAACAGTTGACAGTACTTGACAATTAACCATATAGCATTTAAAAAACGAGACCAAAAACAAAAAGGCAATATAGATATAATGTTAGTATTATTATATGGTATTAATTAATTGATTGTTTGGTTCAAAGTCCTAAAAATACATTCATAACAACTCTATAATAATGAGCTAGTGAATTTACCCCAACGTTTCTTTGCTTCATACTTCATACACGTACGATTTTTTTACATTATCTTATCTAATCCGTCTTAGTACAGATCTATATTTACCTCCAAGAGGACGAAGTTTGTTGTTTTTGTGAAGCACGCATACTACCTTCATAAAGCAGACAAATACCGACGATTAATATCATTCGGCCTTTGTTGCAGATTTACTTTGTTTTAAAGAAACGCAGCCAGATTCACATTATGGGTTCTCATTACGTTTTGTAGACTCATGTACTTTTAGGTACTCACTGTACATGGTCATACAGCAATATTTTAAACTGTGTATTAAAGTGAAATCCTTTACACTATAGTATAGCTCTAATGATAGGATAAGGATAAACGTGGCTCTGGTACATTATACGACGAATGAATAAACGAGAGTTTCGATAATATCGAAATTATCGTACACTTAAAATTAAGGACTGGACGTGTCATGATTGAGACTGTCATCACTTTCCAGGTATGTAACGTAAGAGTCTGTAGAATCGTGGTGACTCAGATCTGTTGGGGTTTGTGTCATGTCCATACCGCCACCACCCCCACCTCCACCTCCGTTGTGCATGCTGATGTCATATCCGTGCATCTGAAAGATAAGGAACAAAGAAAAAATATAAGATACTAGTTTCAATGAATATATGACAAGAAGGCATTCGTCGGACCTGACCGTTGACAGCAAAGGAAAGTTTAGCATAAAATGTACATTCATAGAGAAATCCTCTCTACTGGAATTCCACACTGAAAAGTTTATTTAATTTACTAAATTCTACTTTTCTACTCCCCCAATATGCAAACATGGTTAATTTTACAAGTACTCTGTACTTGCTTTCATTCATTTTATCAGTATGAAGTTTTTCAACCAATGATTTACATCCAGTTTTCAAATATGAACATGTTTCATACTACACAAACAAACTGGATGCATACACCCTCTGTATTTAAACGCAACCGGAGATTCAAGCTGCATAGTTGTTTTTTAGCATTTCATGCTCATGCCATAATGCAATTACCTCTACACTACTTACAACTAAAATCTAGAATTGCCATTGCATTGCCCATGGGCACTTATCTTATCTTCATCATCTATATATTCTATATAATGTAATATTACGTACTGTGTGCTTGCTTACAACCAGACAACTTGAGCTTGAACCGGAGAAACAGTCTAAGTTTATCACCCTGAAAATCTCGAATAATTTTGTTCTGGGTCTCCTATTGGCTCCGGGAATATGAAGGAACAGAGAAAAAACAAATATGTACAAATGTTATCTAGGGAGACCCACAGGACAGGTATGATTACAAGTTATGCTGTTTGGTGTGTAGGTTGGTTTACTAACTTTTTTATACCTACCTTGTGCTGATTAGTATGGTCATTAAATGTTTCTAGTTCGCCTTATGAAATAGACTTTTAGTGCCTTGTTATATACGCAAACCAGTATTATTCTCTGTGTGTAGGTTTATATGCTATGTTGTCAATCTGGATTTCATTTTTTCCTCGAGCAGCAATCTTTTCTCTTTTTCGATGGAATTGAAAAGCAAACATAAAAGTACATATCTAGCTGGACCTTTTCCTCCTGTGCTAATCGACCTACAAACATCATCAAAATTTTGTATTTTGCTGACTTCTTATATGATCAAGCTAACTGCACAGGTACATTTGATGGTAACTAAATTGATTACTACTATGTACATATGGATAGTTTGGAAAATAGTTGTCTTAATGAAATTAAGGGGAGACCTGTTACAAGCACTAAAACCTTAAAAAAAATATAGAAGGCAGAAAAACATTTTTCTCTTTTCATTTGGTCATACCAATTTAATTTAGAAAGATGACTGAATCCAAAGTTATAAAATGCAAGCATTGATAACGCTCAGTTTTGGATTTGAATTGAATAGACAAGAGATGGTTATCCATCCTTTGAGTGGCAAGCAGTTTGGAAGTCAATCATTTTGATCATTTTTTTGTAACAAATAATCCGGATCGAAATTAAACTAGACTGACAAGTTTCAGATGTGGTCAGTCCGTTAAGCTGACAGTCATTGTAATAAACTGACAATCTTACAACTTGTGTACGTAAAAAGCTGGGGGAATGAGCGCGTGTGCTTTTGAAGTTTAAGAAGTCATTTTTATTTACCTACTACCTACCTGTAAAGAGATCAATGTCTAGTTAGCATGTACAGAAGGCTGAATTAATGTCAAAATTCTGTCATATATTGCTCCGATTTTTTGTAATGATTGATACACTGTAGCTGATCGAATGAACAAATACAAATGGGTGGTCCCCATGAAGCAACTTTATTTACATGGACAAGAAGAGAAAGAGACCAGCATTAATGATTCGCATTTACAATGCCTAAAATTTAGATTCCAAAGGCAAGTAACGTAAAGTATATGCACCACTTGTATCATAAAAGTGCACCAACTCTGTAATAATTCGTTTTATGGTACAACAACTTTAAAATCTCAGTTACATAATTTAAAATCAAGTAGTTCCTTCCGTTAACTTTTGCTTAACACTTTTTTTATTTCAATGACTAGTTCAGTCAATCAATTAGTTTATACGAATAAATTCTCATCATAACGTTTTCGTTAGTATTTATATATCAGTAAATTACGAATATTATCCTGAAATTTTATCCTTTACCTTTTTAAATATTTGTTGAGCAAATAAAGTAAGATAAATTTGCCTATTTGTTAATTTACATATTTATGCTAATTTCAAAACTCTACTGTTGAGTTTATTTGAGAAGATGAATCAATGTGGACTTCTTATAATGTCTGGCATGACGTCTTGCTTCTGGTGACAAATGCGAATGGTGTCAATCTCACATTTGTCATTGAGGTCCTAAGTTTCACACGTGGTCTCAAACGAGTACTAATTATGCGAGTAAAGTAATAAAAATGCGTAAAAACGGTAAAAACTTAGCGCTTAATGCTCGGACTAACGAGTCAGGAATGTATTGCCGTTTTTTCAAATGAACCTTAAATCTTGTCACCTGCATTTATCGCTGTTTCTTTCATTGCTCAAGTCACCCCGGATGCAAAAATATATTGTTTTTAATTTTAAAGCCCGAGCTCAATTTGGCTTGGTTTGAAAAAACTTGCGATATTCTCTTGGGACCTACCCAACCCAGAAAGTTTATAGAGATACACTTTTTATCATCCCACTCAATCTTCATAAATGCAACAGATATCTTCATATACCCGTTTGTCAATGATCTGGAATTATTGTTGTTTCAATAACGAGTGGTGCATTGTGCAACATGCAACCGCCTACGTGCATCATTGTTGATAATTCGTTTTGCTCAGTGTTATCGTTAGATCTTCTATGAAAGTTCCTCCAGAGAATTAGTTCAGTACACACGCAGCCATGTCACGATGATGGCTAAGCCACACTTCCCAACTTTAATATTTATGAAAGATATCAGCATATAATATGCTTATAGAAAGGCCTTTTCAGTATTATACACTTGTACAAGGCATTGCACCAGCTGGAACAAAGTGGAACAATTACTAACAACTACTTACTACTCAACTAAGTAAAAAATAAAAACTATCCAACTTCCAATAAACTTCTGTTTTCGGTAGTTTTTGTTTTTATATTTTATTTACTTATAGCCCAAAAAAGGTTGACAACGTGCAACAGCATAGTGTCTACTCTTTCTACATCAAGACATTTGAGAGGAAAAAATGAAATTTTATAATTCTTCAATGAAACATTAAATGCAGTCATTTGTATTACCTCAACTTTAAACAATTTTCAATGATTCTCCTGTGATTCCTGATGATTCCTTGTGAAATAAGTATTCAAACTAAAGGTAGCAAAAGTTAAAATTAATATACCTCCACCCAAATGTACGTGCTCTTAAGGTATAAATGCAGTCATACGTATCGTGTGAAAGAGTACTACCCCTTTTGAGTTTCTCAGAAAATCCCTTTGAAGTGTTGACTTGCTTTGACTGTAACAACAACGACATGTAAGTCGACATATACGGCAATCAAACAGTTGTCGTGCTCGAACCCTTGTATTTCGATAAAGTCAGGTAAACAACCGTATATAAATTTTTTATAGAAAAATGCCGACAAAGATAGTGCCGGCGGATGAGAGAGAAGAGATCGTAAAGAAGAACTTGTTGAGTTAGTGACATTTAGTGACATATGCACTGATGTCGTCTGACTGACCGGCTTTTACTTATTTTTTTCCAATTTAGTTAAAAGTAGAGATACACTCTTGTGTTGTGCATAACACACTCAACTGCACACTTGCAGTTAGGAACTGCTATACAGACCCATCTTCCTAACTGAAATGTAGAAAATACTTCATTCATTGGAAAGCAATGAAAGCAAAGCCGCGTAATAAGTTTTATGTTTATAATTTAAAAGCATGGTACAATGATACTTTTCCAAACGTGGAAACAGGGTGGTGAAGCATTTCATGAAATCTGGACGTACAAATAATTATACTAAGGCCAATATTCAATGTATCTTTAAATCTTGACCATAAACAACAAAATAAACAGACAAATTTAGCTTATCTTGGAAAAACCTGAATGATGAATGGCTCAAGTAGCCTTAAATACGAATTGTACATGCTACAAATCTCTTTGTCAAAAAGTTATCGATTGGTTTCTTGTGAGGTCAGTTGAAGATAATAAACACAAGAAAACCAAAATGGACATTTGAATGCTGATTTTTTGACACACACAAGGCTTCATGCAATTGCTGTGTAGAGAGGACAACAGAAACCACTGAGAACTGACGAACTCAAGAAAAATGGCAACATCACGTTTGCAGGCATATTTCTTGTCGGTTGTCAATCAAAAGTTCAGTTTATTTTAGCGATTGTAAATCTGCTTAAAAATGCAACATAAATGCAAAAGCATATATTTTGCAAGACTGCATATAGTATTGAAGCGATTCTTACAGAAGACATATTATGTTTACAACTGTTCGTACTACATCTGCATTTAGACAGGTAAAAAGGCATCAATTTATCAAATTTTTCAAGCAAGCAAGCGGTTCAAGTGCCTCAAGTCTTACTGGTTCAAGATCAACTTTCATAATATATAAATCTGAAAACCATTCCATGACAGGTGAACCAAAACAAAATATGAAATAAAACAACAGACCAAACGTTATTCTAAACCTGAATCATATCACCACAAGTATTTTGCTGGGCTTCTAGCTATCAACTCATCCCCAGATATAGAGTAAAGCTTAATTTTCTAATTTTTATAAAAACTGTATTTTATAAACTATAAACGTTTAAATTCCCGAAACCCACGAGCTGATAATCACCGAAAACTCACACCCCTTTATGTTTTTGTTAAGACTTTTTTCAACTGACATGACACGATTTTACATCCAATAATCATATTACCCTTTGCTTGCTTGATCCTCAATGAAAATGTGACTTAAACACTGGTCACACTGCTTATTGAATAAAAATGAATTGAGGATTGAAGCATAGATTTTCCATTTTACAGTTTTCCATTCACAAGTACATTGCTTTAAACTGTATAAGCTGTTTATATTATATATCATGGTGTATTATGATCATGCTCGTGCTTTTCATTTTATCCATTCCGCTTCATAAAAAACGTAATCCTTTTAACCCTCCCTCTTATTCTTCTATTCGTAGCCCCACACTTCTGTACAAACATGGTATACTATACGCATGAACAAAATTCTTCATTTTGCAATCCACGAAACATGCACAGACTGAGGTTCAATTGATTATTAAAATGTAGTTATGTAGATCCCAAAGTTTCAAGTTTTAAAAATATTTTTTATATAATCCCAATGTTACAAAAAAATGATACGCCCATTGCAGAGTATACTGAGAGAAGAAAAACGCACTATGATGACATAATTTAGCAATTATGTTTGACAGAGAATATTTTTTGCCAGAATATGCGTTACTCCCGAAGCTGATATAACAAATACAGATACAGCAAACGGGTCAACTTTTAAGCTGGAGCAGAAGTAAGCTTTCTCATCCCAAACATTCCTAGAGGGCAATGAATAACTCAATGATTATGGGAAACAACTGTGAACTCATAGGATTATGGGATTATCACCAAAGTGTACTATGTCATCATCACTTGATATAAATTCAAAAAGTTAATGAACTTTCATGTATTTGTTTCTCCGAATGACACTGACAATGAATGGTAAAGCTAAAAAACATTCAGTGTGTATATTTCATTTTATTTACTAAGGCAGATTCCGTTTTACACTCCAAATAAAATATAACGCTTTATATTGTAGAATCTGTTTCACAAATGGCCTAGCATATATAAAGATGTACAAAACAAAAACCGCTCATAATGTGACTAGAAAATGCTTTTATTCTTTAAATCTTGTTTTGAAACGCATGCAAGTGTCGCAAATAACAATGCACATGCCTCATAATGTACACATCTAAAGCATTTCCTGTTTAAAATTTTCATATCTCCTATTGTGGATTACAAGTGTTATTCATCACACTTGTTTCTGAATACGTTAAAAATTTTGTGTTCACTACTTCCGACAGTATATCAGCTTATATTATTATTTAGCAACGGCATTTTACCTTTTTGGTTCAAAGGGGTATCATATATGCATCGCATCGCAATCATTTGCAAATTGTTGGAAAGGCGAAAAACAAAAGAAATTGTTAATGTACACGGGCTCTTTGTTGCTTCTTTAATGTTCAGGAAACTTCAAAGACTACTCGAATGATTAAACAACTATGATTACTAATTGCTCCTTTCTCATAATACTTGGTCGTGTATCTAGAAAAGAACTATGCTTTTTATAACCACATCAAAACATGCCGAGAAAGCTTTTACTTAAGTAGGCACGGCGTAATGATCATCATCAAGAAGATCCAGCCAACCAACCAACCCTGTCTACCTTTTAAACGCTCTCCAACAATTGACGGAGCACGTAAAAAAGCAAGCATACTACATACTTTTGAATTGTGCGACTCTCCCATCATCTCATTTGAAAAAGCAGTAGTAGTGAATAAGCATTCACTTGATTCATTGTTGAACCCTTGTTGCCGGTCATAATAAGGTAGACCCAATAAAAGAATAAAACAAAAATCCCTCTTTATCCTAAACTGTTGTAATTGCTGTAATTATGCCCTTTCCCCTTCCTTTCCAATTACGTCAGGAAAATAAAAAGGAGGATAAAGTATTATAAGAACGTGTAATGATGAAAGGTTTTTTCTCCGTTTTTAGTCATCAGAATCATTTCATGTTTCAAATATACAAAAACGTCAAGGAAAAACTTCAGTCTACTTTTTATAAAAAGCAGGCACCAAAGTACACAAAATTATTCGTCGGTGGTGCTCTTAACATTTATATCACCTTTACCGACCTGGCTGAATGTAATAAAAGCGAAAAACTGCAGTTTCTTTTCTTTTTCCCTTCTCTTCATGAACTGCTTAACTATACAGGAAGACATGTGCTCATTGAGAATAATATTACCTATATCATTTCTGGAACTTAAAAGGTATCTCATTACATCATTACCAAGTAGTAATGAAGACTGTGTTGGCCCGTCGGTAGGATGTCCATATGCATCGCCATCATCATCATAAAATAATGGCTGTTGAGATTAAAACACTTGAATTACAACACTTTAGTTAAAGGGAAGTCATTCAAGGTTTAGCCTTTTGTTGTAGTCTGATAGGCAGAATCTTATGTAGGTAATTTCCCCCCATAATCCTATAATATTCCATTTTATATACACTTCTCCTTTGCCTCTGCATAAAATGTGAAAGGTATGAATATATTATATATTATGTAATTCATGCACACATATTGGAGAAGTATACATTAGTATTATTTTTTGAACTTTGTAAATTTTATATTTTCCATTTCTCTCCAAACTGCTTGAGTTATAGTAACTCTGCATAAGATGCTCAGAGTTAACGAGTAATCCAGCCATTAAAACGAGGAGCAACCAAAAACTGATAAGATAACGGACTTGTTGTGCTGATGCTGATGATGATTCTCGTAAAAGAGAATATATTTTGAAAAGACAATTTGACGAAAGGATGCGCGTTTGTGTAAAATTCTAAAAAGTTTAACTAAATTGGTTACAATGTGAGGAAGAAGCTGAATTAGTTTGCCAGAGGGAATAGGGGAAATGATATGAATTCCTGAATACTAATATAATCCCTCGTAATGAATTTCATTATGATAACGTTATCAGTGATGAAAGGAAGACAGCACAGCAGAGGTTGTAACTGGACAGGCTTGTATCTTCCAAACTCTGTACCACACTATTAGTTAAGTATAATATATTATATTCAACACAGTTGAAATTTTATAGAGAAAAAATCTGAAATAAAGGAATTGCCGTTAAATTAGATTCTATGCGTCTTCTCTAGCAATAAGCATGAACTCTATAAAAACAAAAAGACGATGTTGTCGTTGTGGCTTTTTAATCTTAACTAACTGCCTTGTTTCAAATAAATGAGCAAAGCATCTGGCCGGCGCTCATTAGATAAGCAGAGTATTTACAACCACTACTAAGAATCCTTCCCTTTTCTCAGCATGCATATTTCGCTTTATTAGAATGACTTTGTTGCGCAGACATAAACTTTGTTCGATTGGATTTACAAACTTGCTATCATGAGTTATTATTGAAGTACAAGTGATACACAAACTCTTCTTCTCTTTTACACACATAGGCGTTCCAATTTTCAATTAAGAAACCGACGATATAAATGGTTCACCAAGAATGGAACATTTCGTAAAAATCTTTTTGTAAGGAAAAGCTTAATGCATTTGTTCCCAACATCAAATATTTTTGCACCTGTTTGGGTGTTGACCCTAACACTAGCCACCAAGTTGAATTTTATCTGCTTAATTGTCCACGTTGCTTGATCAGTGCAGTGTTGGAGCTTTATCTGTTTAATCATTAATCCTATATATCTGTAATGCAAATGCTCTAACTGCTTTTCTAATAGTTAGTGATAATATGATCAAAACATTATTTCTACTGTAATAATATCTTAACATTCAATAAATGTTGGTATCTCTATCACATGTCACTGCTATCATCGCATTTATCGATCCAAGTTACAGGTATTGCTTGCGTGATATCCACAATTATTGATTAATTATTGTCAATTGATGAGTAAGTATTTCTCGCTTTTTGTCTAAAGAAACAGGTTGCTTTCTCTTTGCTTGCCAACTGTGTCGCTTTTATTTGGTAATATAAAAATTAAAAACAATGAAAATGCAACAAACCTGATTGACAAGTTGCTGGAAAGGAGGTGCGCCCGTGTCAATTCGGTCAAGGTCGGTATGGAGAGCAAAGTCGGATAATGCTTTCCACGGGGGCTGATAGCTCTGAACTTCCACAGGATTCATGCCCAATGGGCTCTCATGACGCACAGGGCTTGAAGCGATCATCGGAATACCCTGCATGCTTCCATAGCCAAGACGCTTTCCCTCCTGCGTTTTGAAAAACACAAAAGGTCAGAATTAAATTACACGGTATGCTCGGTTGAATATCCGTAGTGTCATTACAAGTGTATCATGTAATTGGATTAAGACTCGTTCTGCACACGCACACCAAGATTTGTTTGTCCTTGTGAATTTGATACCGGGGAGTAGCAGGACAAAATAGGCTAGCATAAGTCGATTATATCATAGATATATGCTTTATTGTCAGCACTGCGGAAATGTTTTGGGGGAACAACAGAAAGCACTAAAATGCGCAACATAAATAGCTTTTCCTCTTTTCGAATCTCAATCTCTTTGCCCATCTTCGCATGATCATATTCATAAACAACCGTGCCGAGTTATGGATTGTTTCATAATGCATGTTTCTAAAAGGAAAATAGCAATGCTGGCTGCATGAAGTGAATACGCACAATTTCAAATTGTCCTAATATGTTGATACCAAGGAGTATGTATCCTTGGTTGATACTTTGCCTCTGTTCAAACGTTGGAAATTTGGAGCTAGAGTTAGCATACTTTCAAAAATAAGTTTGTTTATTGTCAACGTGTGGACCCACTGCTACGAGAGGATGAGAGGGTCGCCTGCCACCCTCTAAGCCGACCTCTTTAATTGAGTTGTCTTTCTACTTATTACTCTTCAACGATTCCTTAAAAAACAATCACGTACATGCAGGAAGCATTCCCAAGTTGACAACATGTGTTCATGCGCTTTTATACATGGTTCACAGTAAACGTTACAGCGTTACATAGGCTCCATGTTATAAGTTGACTATTCAAAATTGTATAAAATTTGGTCGTAGAGAGCCTTCCTTTCTGTTCATATTTCATGTTTCTCTTTTATTTTCGATTAAAAATTGGAGCAAGTCTCCCTCGTCATAGCCCGCTGAGGGTGATACATTAGATTCTGAGCATATGAATACCTAAATCGAATTAAATGATCAAATAAATGGAAGACAGTTGGGAAATAATTCGCTTATGATAATTTAATTGTACCACCCTGTAAGGATCATAATACATGGATCTATCTCTCATGAACCATTATTACAATGCCCCAAATGAACGAATTCTTTTTACATCTGAGTCCTCCCTCCCGAGTGCCATTTGGTGGTTACTAGTATTGCTCATATCTTTTATCTAACAACGCAGTAGATACTGCACCCGAAATAAGATACTTTCAGACTTATCTACAATTAAAAATATTTTTTAGTAAAAGAAATACCAAACTGTCAAAAATGAATAAATTTTGCATTTGCTTTATTTGAATCGAGAGGAAGTTGTAACTAGATAAAGGGTATCCTGTCAATAAGATAATTTTTCTTGAAACTAATATCCTACTCAATAAACTTAACAACCTGTTTTAGATAGAATTTGTTGTAATTTCTTATATGCCAATAATATGCTATATATATGTGTATGGGGCAAAGAAAGAATTTGATAGATGCAGACATTGTAAAAAGGCACGAATTATTTGTAAAGTAGAAGTATTTTCTACTTCAGGGTAAATGGGTTTACGTTACTTACTTGTGACATTTCTACTTGAATCAGTTTACTATATGCAAAAATAAAAACTTTTGTGTATGATGCATAATATTGTATGGATCTGAAACGGTTTTTTCCAAAGTCCAAAAGGCACATTTGAACAGCAAAGTATAATAATGATAATAACGCCAACGAAAAATACACTATGAATTATGAGAGCGATGATGACAGCATATATTGTTAAATAAACATTTGCCCAGAGATCCGCAAAACCCCAGTTACTTTTTGAGCCTAGTCATTGTGTGTCCTTATATATGCTTATTCTACAATGGTCTACATGGATGGAGGGAGGGAGAGGAGAGTATTATCACTATTAATGATATGTTTATGTAGGGATGTTTTCCTTTGCTTAATCCCTGCACAAACTTTTCTGTATTCACAGTGGATCCGATACTAGTGGTACACTTGGGATGATATAATAATCATTAAATTTTTGTGGTTTTAAAATATCTTGGCATTATTGGCCACAGAACGTCATCAGACAAACATAAATTTACAACTACATAATATATTGTGCGATAATAAATTATACTTTTCTTGCTTGGAAATTCACCACTGACTTTTGAATTAATATCATTCAATGCATTTTTTGGCAAATAGGTAAGTAGTTTAAGTACATTAAAAGTATTTGATTCTTGACGTTTTAAACAATTTCGTCACGTAAAGTCCCAATCTTGTCTTTCCAAAGTTAGATTAATTACTTCAAACACAAGCTTGTGCAAACGAAAAAAAATGACGAAGCAAGGTAGCAAAAGGTATGTGGTATGTACAGGTTTTTGTGAAATAGGATATGAAGCAACATTAAAATATACAATGCAGCGTGCTCAAAATTCAGTGCAAACAAAAAACAATTACATACTGTGTTAGATATGTTTAAATACAGCATTTATTTCAAAAGTCAAAAAATGTTATCTACAAAAAAATTTGCAAACCGCAACCTGTAAAGGCACACATATATTCATGTTTCGTTAATTTGCTGTATCTTTACTTATATAAGCATTGTCCAAGGGTGTTTTGTTAAATAATATACCAACAAAAAAGATACACAATGTGTCCCCAGGTTAATAACCAATCCCAACTTTCCCGTGTTTTTAAAAGGCACTAATGAAATAATACTTTAAAGTTAATTTCATACATTATAATTGTACAAGGTAGGTTCAGTCTTATAATTACACTACTGTAAGATATTACATATTATAGCTCACCACACAACAAACACAACACAAAATGGCAGCAGCATAATAATCAATAATAATATGTAATTCATGATAGCAAAAATGATAATTAGTAAAAATGTCATTTAAAACCCCAATCAAAGCTACGAGTAATCACTAATAAATCGGGATAAAATATTTAAACAAAAGAGGATTTCTATTTATTCTAATTTAGATGGATTTATAGGAACTAACACCGACAAGAAAAAATTGTTAAAACTATTTAGTTGCGCTGATGGAAAACTATTATATTTAGTACATACAAGATACTCTAAACGCGGATCGGTTATTATTGTGATTATAACTATTGTGGTGATGGTGTCGATGATGATGATGATGGTGAAAACTATGTACCTTTTCTTGTTGCTGCATCTGTTTCATGAGAATTGCCTTCTTTTTATCTTTGCACCGTTTATTTTGAAACCAGACTCGAATGACACGAGGACTGAGACCGGTCATCTCTACCAACTGTTCCTTCATGAGGGCGTCAGGCCGTGGATTCGCGTTGTAGCATGTCCTCAGCGTGTGGAGCTGCTTCTCGTTAAGAACAGTCCGCACTCTGGTTGGCTTCCCTTCACCGGATTTCCCATTCCCACGACCCTCCCGCAGCTTGCCCGTTGTTGGCGGTCCGGACTCGGATGAGTCTGTCATGAAAACCAAAAGAAAACAATAATCATATTATTTCAGTACGCCACTTGAGTTAAAATGTCAACATTTATTTTGATTTGGGCTCTCTTCTTTCGGGAAAATGCGTAACAAGGAAAGCGGGAGAAAATGTTATAAAAACAGTATGAATATAATGTATGGAATACATCCCATATATACATACTTGTACTTTTGTCATTTTTAAATGCAGAAAGAAATCTGCCATCAATTCATCGATAAACACGCACATATCGTCCTGCGCATACCTCTCAGTGAGTCAGCTAGATACAGTCAGTTAAAGTAGCACAAAGAAAAGAGAATGAATCAGAACAGAACAGAAATTATTTCAGTTTCGCATAATCATATCAATAAAGTGAATTAACTGAGGAAAGCAGGAGAACGTCCAAAAAGGGGCAGTAGCAGTATAGCTTTGCTGCAACAATATGCACAAATATAGCATGGTACACAAGCATGAAATTCAATTTTCAACTTCCTTTTACATGTAAAATTCTTTTCTCTTTTATTCTAATACCACCCTCAAACAAACGAAGTCTCTTTCTCTTTGCTAGTTTCACAGCATCATTCTCTCGGATTCATATGCATAATGTTATCATCTGCATTGAAAAAACATTCTGCGTTGCTTTTACTACTTATTCTAAAGCTTGTCCCTAAAGTATAAAATACTCAAAGCAAAAAGTGTCTCTTTTGCAAAGGGAACGAAAAGCGGCACTTACACATTCATACAATACACAACTCTGTTGAAAAGGAAAGGTACCTTCTCTCTAAACCCGAAACATGTGCTCAGAATCAGAGCAGCATAGCATTTTATTCAATATATATTTCTGGAAGATGACAAGATAGGAAACCTAATTTACCGAAGCTTTTAACATCAAAATCAAAAACTTGGAGCAAATTGAAACATCTGATCTTATTAAAAATACAGAGAATTCGGTATAAAACAGAACATGTGCATGCATTTGATGCGAGACAGACAGTTTTTGAACGTTTCACTGTCAAAGGAAGATCACACATATGCAGAGTTTCCAACTTAAACTGTAAGTATAAAAGGAAAACATTAGGGTCTCACTTTTTCCTCTGAAAATATGGATGAATTATAGACGGCAACAGCAAATATTCGACTGCCAAATTCTATTGGATTCAGTTGTACATGTAAAAAACGTGAATGAAATTTGAGATTACCAACGGGAATAATAGTAGGAATATGAAGGCGCTTTTGCAAAATTGGTTAATGGCCTTCGTAGGTAAGCTTCTGGGCATTGAGATATAATAATGCAAGCTATATTGATTTCACTTGATCACGTTTCATCTAAAGTTGGAACTGGGGGCTATTTCTTTAGTTTAAGTTGAAAATATCATTAAGACAATACAAGTAACATGATTGCTAAAAATGTGGATGCTTGCATCGTTATATGTGGCCTTTTCCGTGTACCTACCATATCGGCTCACCCAGATCGTGTTTTTGTCTAACAGTTAGCCTTCCATGTCATTTCACAACTCAAATCATTGACATGACATAAGGGTGTTATGAAAACAAGAGAGATCAAGTTACATCGTTTTAGCTTCAGTATCACAGCCTCAGCAACAGTAGCTCTGCAAGTCTGACTGTTTTACGATATACAAAGTTAATGTTGGATTTTTTACTCAGCTAGAACAAAATATAATGTTTCATGTGTAGTGGCAGTGCTGCTCCCTCTAAGCATGAAGAAAACCAAGACTTAAGGCAAGTGAAATTTAATAATTATTTACACTGACATTTTGTTATGAAATATCAAAATAAACTTATCCAGAATATTATTGGACGCAATGCGTCCGAAAATAATATAAGCATTGATGCAACATTGCATCAGCAGAACGTAAACTTCGACATACATCATATATAAAAAACGGTAAATACGGAAATTGGATGGGATGTTGTACCATTATGTTTGAACAGATAGTTTGTTGTAGTTAGGATGAAACATTTGATCCAGTTATGCATACAAAACAATGGATCCAATATAAATTGAATAACGGCAATATTATTTACGTACGTTCTACTAAATAAGCCCAAGTATTAGTAATTAGTATTCAAGAGTGCAAAACTGCCATACGATTTAGACATTTTAACGATGACCACCATTTTGACACTTTTTTACTAAATAATTTGTTCCTTCTCAGAAATAAGTATTAGCATTACAAACTGCATATTATTATTGACTGAATTTTCGTGTTACCTTTTGCTTGCTATTGTTCAAACTACAAGTGGATAGTTTACAGAAAACCGATGAACCACACACACGCACAGTGACACGCGCTTTCATGCTCTATAAAATCCAAAGCTAAAACGTTGTGCTGTTAAGTAGATCTTTTGTGATAATCATGCTTAAGCACAAAAATAAAAAGGATAATGTCATTTTATATATGTTTTTAAAACGTGCTTGACTATACGGTATTAGCTCCAAAGGTATAATAAAATACGCAACTATTTACCACTGAAAATATCATCATCGTTCTATCAAGAGGGAACAATTAATGAAATGGAATATATTGATTGACAGAAGCTCGCAACAGTGAAAACGTGTCAGTTAGAGAATGATATGAAAGTAGAAAAAGTGGCAGGAGACACTCATGTATGCATTTATAACAAAAGAGAGAACTTTACAAACGAGTTCAACAGAAGCAACTATATATTCTGTGTGTTTACTTAATATACTACACAAACATTACAGAGAACATTTACAATCTTATAATATTTTTTCCCGCTGTCTTGTTTGCCTATTTTACTCAGACATGGGCATATATATGATAAAAGATTTTTGAAACTCCATTTTATAGATAACTACTAAACACGTAGGTAATTCAAGCTAAGAAGTCTTATCAAGGGGTAAAAAACGTGTACACGTAATCCATCATGAATATCGATTTGAAGCATTATTTTTTTGCAACTTACAAATGTTCAAAACTCAAAGCAAATGGTTGGTCAAAAGACGCATTTTGTTCTAATGGTCAGTACTGACATGAATCGAAAAAGTTGCTTTAAAGCATAAATAAGTATGTTTGATAACATCTTCCCGCAAAATATTCAATGCATGCGGGCCTCACGCAAGAATGGTATCATGTCAAAAATATTCACAACAAGGAAGGAAAATATTAGCGACAGTAACAGCAAATCAAAATGAATCCAAAAAGTTACGCTTCATTTTTATGTCTCGTCAAAAGGGAAATAACTTGTGAGCTCATTTCCTCTCGGATCAAACTGAAAAGCAGTAGCGATAACCTCTGACCCAGTATCGAGGCATGACATGCAATCAGGATATAAATATCCAGAGAATCGTCCCTATCTAATAGTTATATCAAAACATGGTCATGTATACAACATGCAAATGCAAAAGTTGTACTTTAAAAAAAACTCAGGTACATAGTACAAAGGTACCTTAATTAGTGTATTTATATATTTTAAACCACTTTGCATATATAAAAAAATACAAGGAAAGTAACCACTAAATTATAAATACTTAAAAGTAGACTGATAGGATAGGGTTGGAAACTTGTTTGCTTAAAATGTGTACCATGGTTGGAAATGTTCTTTATTTTTGGAATCGTATTTTAATTTCTTGTTTGAAATTCTTAGGGCAAATGTTTACTAACATCTTATTTTAATTGAACATTTTTAAAATGGCAAAACTAAAGCAGAATCAAACAATGATGAGCTTGTAATATATAAAGAAAAACAAAAAAGAACTAGTGTAAAGTTCCGTACAATTACTGATGTTAAAAAAAGTGTACGAATGAATAATAGATGATGTGCTCTACATTTGTGAGCTTTTGTTGATGAACACACCATGAAAAGGCTGACATGACGTGACAGACAGGAAAGACAACATGCACCTCAATACTACGTGTGGAAACGTTTCAACCCTTTTCTTTTTGTGCCATGAAAAGTATTTTCCTTTCATGCCCTATATAAATATATGCATCCATGCAAAGTCCTCTGTTGTATCAGTACTACACTGGAACATGGTAATCACAAGGGAATTTTGCTCATCGCAATGATCAAGACAAAATACACACAATAACATACATTTCGTTTCTTGGGCAAAGATTGCTCACCACCAGGCCACGTTAAACGCAACTTTGAAATCTTTCTAAAGGGAATACCATCAAGGGACACACTGGAGCATGAAAAACAATGATCTATTCCGAAGAGGCAAACAAACAAAAAAACTAAAAGCTGAAGTGGGCACACGGAATTGAATTGTTGGAGTAGTGACTGACTCCTGAGAAATTTAGGGGCATTGTTTGAAACTTCACCAGTTAGTTGAAATCATGAGGTAGTCTAATGTGCTGTGGAGTTGACTTTTTTGTTTTTCTGTCCCCTTCTAACCCAAGCTGTACGCATTGTTTACTCTAGGGAGAATGAGGGAATAATGGTGATAATAATGATGATGATGAGGTTGGATGATATATTATGGAAAAGTGGCTCAGTCTCTTCATGATACTCTCCAGAGCACCAGTGCATTGTGTATTGGCTTGAGTTTGTGACTTTTTCATTCATAGAAAATCATGTTATTTCGTTCTGCCTGTCCACAGAACAGGAGTTGGTAGTAGTGCGGTGTAGCGGTGATGGCTCAATATAACGAGAGAGAAATGCTGTTCACAGGCCCTTGGGTGCCCTTGCACGAGTCAGTGGCAGGCTGCGTCCAGAGTACAGATGCGTGTAAAATTCAATATAATATGCTTTGCTTGATGGTAGAGGAGGGTACGACGTGAACAGAAGAATGTTCTGAAAAATCAAATTGCAGTGCATACTTACTCTATCATACCATGTCCCTTTAGAATCACAAAAAGTCCAGATTACCCCTTTTCCAGGTTAATTCATTCATGTAAAGCAATGTAACCAAAATGATCAAATAAAGAAACTTTTCAATTTGGCTGAAGTATTCAAGTGAACCGGACCTCTAAAGTTTGATCTAGGGATACTTTGCACTGGTTCTGCCTTAATTTTTAGCAAAGTATTCAAATTAAGAACTACAACTTGTGCTTGCCATAAGTTTTTAATCGGACAAATGTTGCAGCGACACTTTAAACCTCTAACAGAAAGCTCCTCATGCGAACGAAAAAAATGTTGCAACATCACATTTTTGTCAACTCTGTACTCGAGGTCAAATATCCCCCAAATTACATTGTTGGCATTGAGTTACGTTGTAAGGGGCACAGGCTAATGACAATAAAGCGTGTCACTCAAAAAATGTTCAGTTTACTTTGCTTGAAATACAAAATGCACAAAGCTCATATTTAAATTTGTATCAATGTTAATATGCCAGCATGCATATTAGACACACACACTAGACGATTCAATATTTTGTGGCAGCTGCGCACTTTATCTACTCATCCTGTCTGCGAGATTATGACTCTGACCCGCTGACATCACAGCCAACTGTTTGCTGTCTTAAACATTATCCTCGTTTTGCTTTAATCGTAAAATTGACAATTTTTAGGAACACAGAAACATTTTGCCAGCATTCGTGGTTTAGTTAAACAGTTCACTGTACTCTGTTTTTAACCCTTTCGAAAAGTATATATTTTGCTTGTATCTTTTTAAAGCTAAATGAACCCTTTTATTTTCACACCTACTTATAAATACATACAGGTGTAATGATGTATGAAATTGGGAGCAAGTACTTAGGTAATTAGTTTCGCAGCTGGTGCTGGAAATAATATTCAAGTTCAACTTTGTAAAATATGGCCAATTGAAATCAGTGTAAATTCTTTTAATTTGTATTGTTTTAACCGATCAAATCTTGAAGTCCGAACAACTGAAAATTGCAAAAAAGTAGAAAAGAAAGTAAAAAAGTCCATGATTCTGTTTAAATTTAAGAGGGATATATTCAATGTGGAGTTCATAGTAAACACTCAAGTTCGTCTACCGCATTGAATATCCTATGTCTTTTGATGCTTCTCTCTTCTTCTAAAGTTTCTAGTAGGAAAAAGCTCTATCCCACTGTCCATCAGTGTTGTGTTTGGTTATACTGTAGAACTCTAGTATTTTTACACCAAATTTACTTACACCAATTTATAGGAATATTTCTTGTAAGACCTCTTTGGAGCTCGGACCTATGTATTGCTTCTCAAACAATGGATTACGAGAATATGAGAACTTTGTATTCTGTTTGTGTGTGGGATACCGTATTTTTTGCACAAAAAGCTGAGTTTGAAAATACATACGGTTTTGTAGCAGTAACTTCTATATTTCGTATTTTTACATTCGTCACAAGTACTTGAACTGGTCTACCGCTCGCTCAATGTTCATCTTTGAAAGAGTCACCAGTCAACAGTCATCTGAGCCTCAACCATGCTTTCAAAATTCGGATGATGATGTATGAGATATAAAAGCACCACTCTTACAGTCTCAGTGGCACTTGAGTTTTTGAAAAATCATATTCTTATTCTGGGATATCCTTTTTCATAGGTTTTTATAAAAACCCAATGTGAAGTGTTATTCTATTCTGCTACGAGAAGAGACATGTTGACTCCTTGGGTTCTTGTCAGGGATAAAAAAACAGACAAAATATTTCCTTACTACGTGTGTGTAGTGTGTATGTATTTTGTATTGTATTATTTACTATGCTTTCAGCAAGAAGTGTATTTCATTCCTCATGGGGACTCCAGAGCTTTTTATGTTTTCCGTGTACTTGCACCTCATCTCGAGTAATAAGCCTCTTAAAGTCCATTTGACTATATTTTAAGAACTCCACAGCACAGATCCCATATTATACAAAAAGCCCGAAAAGGTTTTTTATGCATCATAAAGGTCATGTAAGCAAGACGACGATTATACAAATACAAATTTCCACTCCAGCTACATAGCTGTTGGACCGAACCCTACCTGCACACACATTTGTATACATACCACTTATAAATATTTTACCTAAGTCAAAGTAGGATGACCATTTGGCGTGCATGTAGGTAAAGCTGCTAGTCGGAAGCTTTTGTTGGTTTTTTGAGTCTTTGTCAACAACGAGGAATATAAGAGAAGAGTAACAACAATGATGATTTAAAGGAGTCATAAGTAATAACTGTCTACTTAAAACCAATAATAAATATGATGATTATTCTTTGCCTTTGTACGTGCATTTGGTTGCAATGATCACACAAGAGTCAATCACTCAATCCTAGCGCAGGTTCAATTGTAAATGAAATAATTCTCTTTTGCCGAAAAAGGACTTCCACGTGTAGGCTGTTCAAAGTGCAGAATGTTTTATTAAATGGGAACCTTTGTGGAAACCAAAAATTGAAATCCTTACTTGTTATAACTGCACTTGTAAGAATTTTGCCGCGTCATAACCGCAGATAAAAAATAAGCTAAACCCGTGCCGCCGCACTACACTGATGATGTCGATGTGTGTGGTACTACGTCTATCGGAAATCACTTTTGCCTTTATGGATTTCGTTATTTTCATGTAAATCATTTCAAACGAAACATATGCTTTCCTGCATGAAAAACCGGAAAAAGAAGACCAATTTTTAGTTTACTTTTTATGGTTGGAAAGATCAATGGGGGATGGGTTGGACGCGTGTTTGTAATTTTTTTTACATGAGACCACAGACTGTGTTTTCAAGTATAAAGCAAGTAAACATTTACAGTAATTTAAATATTTTTTCATGCATAATAGTAAACCTCAAATACAACGTTCTATTTTTAAAGCAAATATTCATTTCAAAGTTGGGAGTGAATTTGGTTGAGCATGATGACTTTGATCCTTTGATTTTTATGTAAACTAATTTTGCAAATTTAACGCAGATGTTTATTCAGATAAATGAGATTTTTTATTCGTATTCTGTCCAGCATTTTACCAAACATGTATGGATGTAGAATTCAATAATTCATTTTTTGAGCTTTTCAAATGCCGATTTAATTCATGACTCATAGTGCAATATGGTCATATTTTTGTTGTGCTTATTACACAAGTCATTTTGTTAGTATTGATATAATAAGCATAAAACATTTTACAACTGGGCTATTTTCTCAAGAAAAAAGGATGAAAATATCCTGAAAATCAAAAAGTTGCAAGAAATCGGCAGCCAGCTCGACAAATGGGAGCATTTATGTATTAAATATTCTTATAGGTTGTATTTGTGAAAATGCAAGTAACTTTCCTTGCAAGAGCATGTCAGATTTTTACACAGTCTATAAAATGAGAGGAAGTCATAAAATAAGTCTTTAGTCTCGTCACAAATTCAATATTTCCCAAGCTTGTGAAATTCTAATGAGAAAAAGGCGTCTTCTAGATCTGTCTTTTGAACAACTTGCTACATTGAATACATTGAGTACACACACACGAGTATATTGTAGATAAGCATATGCCAGCAAAGATTGCAACGAAAATAAAATACAAAAAAATATTTTATTTTATATGCACACACTACTACACACCTACATTTTATACATGTATTCATTCAAGCATTCAAGCATAGGATTCCTTTTAGCCAATCCGAATGTAAATCTTGAGACCTCAAGTCAAATCGGCTTCGGCAGAGTTACCACTACATACTTTGACGATACATTCCTTTTGATGATGATGGTGGTGGTGGATGGTGGATTTGTAGTAGGAGTTTTCTCTCTCCCTCTGTCTTCTCTCCTGAATGCTATGTGTGCGGCCATAACAAATTACTTGTGCTTCTCTAAGCTCGCATTATTACACTGAACTGAGTTCAAGCAATGCTTGCTGTCTCTATGTGAGGGCTCAAAGTTTCAAGCTATGAACCATGTGTTTAGCGTACAAAAACGTACAAGAAAGTAGAATGTCTACTGTGTGCACGGGTATATCTAAATTTCCCATTTAATAATAGTATTTTCTTTCTTAAACAACACACGGTCGTACACAATATTGTACAATATATTGTTTGAGCGGCCAGCAAAACAAGTCAAGGAAAGAGATGAAGTGAGCCAAAAAGTCTAAAACAACAACTGTGAGTGAATGCATCATCATCACCATCATTTCAGTATATTATGTAATGACAACACACACTCACACAAAAATGTGTGCTGCATTTTATATTGATGATGTATTTTTAGTACAAGAACTAAATTTACAGCGCAATTTTAGTACAACTTACATTGGCTCCTGTTGTGAACAGACATGCATGCATGATATTTTTCATGCTAGTACATCACGTAGCATTTTATTTCTCTTTTTTCTCGGTTATGAAGAGCAGGCCAACAGAAGTAAGTTACATACATATTTTGGATTTTGTAGCTGCATTTTATTCGGCTTCTAGAGTTTTTGTGCAAGACATAGAAGATCGACGTTAGACTTTATTTCAAAAAAGGGTGGCTGCTGCATAATATTGTGCACACTCCACACATAAAACTTTTTCAACTGAAGCAGGAAAATTCGTGAGATTCTCAGATACGTTCATCTAGGTATATATAGAGAATACGATATGAACAAAAATGCCATTGTAAAGTCACACAAGTATATTGTATGTGTTTACGGAGCCCGAGGATCTATCGTAAGCTTGTCTTAGCTTAACTTTCATGATATTGTTATCCATCCAGAACGGTATGTCCTCCTCCACTACTGCCAAGCCACGAAATTTTGGAAAGTTGCATAGACAATATAGTAAACATATAGGAGTCATTTATAGACATATAGGCATTCCACTGCTGCGTGTACATATTGTTATATGATATGCTGTAACTTCATCATCATTATCATCTTCGTCAGCAGCAGCTCGTCGTTCATAGGAAAAGAAAAGGGAGAGAAAGAAGAGCATAGCAGTAAGAAATGGAGGGAAAGTGGGGACGCAAAATAGAGCGGAGGGAAGTAGAGTGGAAGTAGAATAGTAGCTTGATGTTCTGCACTACAGCAGCCACCATAAAACCAGGAAGTAAAACTATTAGACTTTCTCATATTACTCATATGAAAGAAGTCACACGAAATGATATCCACATAGGTATTTGATAGTAAGTAGAAATGCTAAGGAAAGAGAGAGTGAAAGAGACCATTATTCCAGATATGTTTCCCTTTCTGCATCCAAACACGCTGGTTTTTTGGTTGCATTATTTTCTCTTCCCTTTCTACAATTTTTCCCCAGTCGAGAGGTATAAAGTGTGCTGCTGTTTTGTGTACTTTTAGAAAAACCAAAACTCGAGATAGTTGAGTTGAGTGAGGGAGTAAAAGTAAAATGCATCTAGATTTCGATAGTGGTTCGTCGTGGACCCATTTTACACGTTTTATACAGATAAAACCGGAGTGAGAAAAACAGACCTTTTGCTTTACCGTTTACCATTGATTTTTCCATCTGTGCAGCAGTAGCATTTTCATAACACAAGAACTTGAATACACGAAGTAGAATTGTTGCAACAAATATTCTCTGCTTTTCAGTGCCAGTCATAACCACAAACTAGTCAAATTGTAGGAAAGAGAAAACGTATAACGTGTACAATCTTTGGCTACTAAAATCCGCTGATTCATAGCATAGATGCTCATGCAATGTGACGATTTAGATATGGAAAAACGTAGAAAAAGGTAGAGGCAATATTTCTAGCACTAAAGTACATATAGTCATATAAATTGGGGAAGTTATCTTTTCTGCAGAAAATATAATTCATTCTTTTTTGCGTATGACTTGATTAAGCTCATGCAATATGATGTAAAAAGTGAATATAACTATTTACACAACAAAACGCAATAATTTGTAAATTAATCTCTCGTTTTGATTAGGGCAATATTTTTGAAACATACAAGATATGGTACTGAAATGCTTAGATCATTCATTTATGAAATTTTTTCAAAGCTCCATTTTTCTTTTGCCACAAGTCAACAATGTGAACATTTCATTTCATTGTTGAATTTGAGCTATTTTTAGGTAAGCTTCCAGGATGAGCTTACTATTTACACAATTCGTATTGCATTACTTTAGCTAAAATATAAACATAAGCAGAGAGGAAACATGAATATATGTATGAAGATCAGGCAAAAAATTCTCCACCACCATCGCCACAGTTGTAATGTAATGTTCTGTGTAAATAGAGAGCATAATGTAATATTGCGCTTTTAAAACGCATCAAGGCTGCAACAGAGCAGCGCAGTAGCAGCTATGAAACCAACACACAACACAGCACGTGTTTGTAAGGAAGTAACTACATACTGTTCACACATTCAATAATAAAAATACAATGGAAAAAGATGGGAAGTAGTCGTAGAATTTCGTGAAAGCATGAAAGCAAATAAGTTAAGTACATATAGAAGCAATGAAAGCGGTAGAAGGAACTGAAGGAAGGAAGGGGAAAGTCAAGTTTTGACTAAAGACTATCTTTTTTTGTCACAAGCTACACATGCAACATAAAAAATACACGGTTTTTGAAAGAATAAGGGAAGCAAAGAAGAATATGTGGACAAAAAGTAAGCAGGAACTCGGACTTTTCATAGTTTTTCTCTCCCTTTCTATATTTTCTTAGCTCATGTTCCTGATTTTTCTTTTCTGTGAAAATAAGATTACTCTCTCTCTTTCATGCTCACCATCACGAGATGACAATGTCTTCAAAGTAGTTTAGGTTTTCTCTTTTCCTTTCAAATCGCCTTTGAAACATTTCTAAAAAACGAACTCTTATACAAACCGAATATATAGTGAATATACTAAACACTTCAAAATAGAAAAAAAGTTTTTGACATACATTTTGTTTTGTTCATTTAAAAAAAACAAGACAAGGTATTTTTCCAACTAATACTGAACATAACTCATAAATCTTGAATATATAGGCGTGCTATATTGACTTATTCATCATCGTGTAGGAACAAAACTCAGACAAAATACCTGACCTAAATGATGATGATATAATACACGCCCGCCCGAAAATCTGGAGTTGTAATCTAAAAAACAGAAGAAAAATGAAAGCAGGAAAGAGAACGAACGCGAGAAAAGTAATCGGAAAGGGAAAATACTCAGAAAAAAGAATGGATAATCATGGGGAGAACATGCCATTCGAATTTCGAATAAAAAACTGTGGCATGGTATAAAACACGACGGCATGCGTTCGCTTTTTTATACTTTTCATTCGAATATCGCTCCGTACAAAAAACATACCTATTTGAGTAGCAATGTAACAAGACTTTTTTGTGTAAGAAATGCACTGGAACTAACACGATGTGTGCACTTTGTAGTACAGGTATATAAAAAACTTATATGAGCGCACAGTTCTACGTGTATGAAATGAATGAGTGAATGTAGTCTCAAAGTGATTGTGTGACTGTCATAAAATGAAACAGCAGAGTGGAGAACTAACGTTCTCTAGAGTAAATACGCCTTTCTTATATATACAACAGACATTCTTAACAATAGGAAACAATGGCCAATTGCTTGATGCAATGTGCGATACTACTACTTCGGAAGCGTAGTTTTAGAAGGGAAGCAGAAAGCACGAAATGAAAAGTGGAACATAGTCACTATAAACACAAAAAATTGTAGTAGATGTATTATTACAAAAGGCAGACAGACAAGTACAAAAAAGGAGGTATGCGCTAACCTGAGTTGGAAGCTTCGTGATGAATAGGTGTGACGGCAGGCGGGGTGTTCAGGGACGAGCCGTTCTCTCCATTGACAGCCTTCTCAAGAACATCGTGATCGTCTTTACAAAAAAGCCCATCCTCTCGTAGTGCAAATTCGTCACCAGGCACGAGCTGCCTTTCACACGCAACACACCGGAAGCAATCCATGTGGTAAATTTTACTTCGGGCCCGCATCACGAAATCGTTTTTATTGAAGCTGAGTCCACACTTTTCACATTTTGTACCAAATAACCTGTGTGTGCGGCAGAAATAATGATTGCATGCCATTATTAAATGTTCGAACAAAAGCCAAATTTCGACAAATAATATCTATCAAAATGAAGAAAAACACAAGGTTATGTATTTGCTTTAAACTCCTTACCTAACATAATCTCGTTTACAGTAAGTTTTTCCATCTCTCACAAAGCACGTGCAATTTTCATCCAGAAACTGGTGACACTCGGCACATTTAAGGCAGGCAGCGTGCCACTCTAGGTCAGGTGCCACACGGAGGATATACTGGTCATGTATTTGGGATCCACAACCGACACATAGACTCAGCCGCCGCTTCTCTGTAAAGCAACATACCACATCTAATACTGACTGATTATCTTATTGTAATAATATATTTTCGTGTATAATGTCAATAATTTAAAATGGCTATATAAAACATATAATGAAATGTCCTACATGCTAAAAAATCCAAAGTGACATCAATCATGCTTTTTTATTCACGTAGTAATTTCAAATTGTACTAGTTCCAATTATTTTTTATTCTTTTTGTATAAAGAGCATCAAGATCAAAGGCAAGACAAAGTATATAATTTTTTACTTTTCCCTTTATTATCAGCCGGGTTGGTCTTCTGTTGTAATTATATACAAATCTATTACCCAAATGCGCGACAAAGAAAGATCAATCGTCAGTCCAACTGGGCTGGGTAATTCATAACATTAAAGTGAAACGAATGTCCTAATTAAAAGGCTGGCATAATTAGTAGTGATTGATGAGTGCGTTTAGATCCCTTCCTTTTTTGATCTAGTATCATATCATAACCCTGTTTATCTAACACCAAAAATCATCAACGTGTTCTTTTACTCTACATGTAGTCATTGTATTTTGTATTAAATTCGTTTCCAATCCCTTAAGCATGTATCCACATTACTCACGGATCAATACCTCCTTTTTGAGTATTGCTTTTCCGCAATAGATGTGTGTATATCCTGCTCGAAATGTGAAATCTATTTTTATTAGTCGCAACGTATTATACGAAGCACCATAAAACATTCGTAAGAGAGGCGAGGGATGATCAAGCCATATTTTAACACAAGGTGGAACGAACAAACTAGGTAATCTTCGCCTGGTTCAAGGTAATGACCCATACAATTTTGTACATTCATCTTCATTCAAAAACTGATAAGTTCTCTATATGAACGAAAATATCAAGCCCGAAGCTCCCTTCAAGTTATATTATTTGCATCCTGTGTAAATGCACCTTCTTCATGTATGCATTTTACTTTGTCCAAAACCATAACATAAAACTAATCTTCCGCACATGAACTTCAACGAGTTACCTTTGGTTCCTACTAAATTTGTTCCTCTGATTTTAGATTAAATTGCTTGTCCGTATGTCACATTTAAATGTTGGAGTGATGAGTTGCAGCACAAGTATAAATGTTGCGTCATGCCATATGGTGTCCTTTCATTTCATTCAAATTTAGAATGATGCACTATTTTTATCGCAGATATATGAGCTGTTCTCCGATCAGTGTTTATTGAATGAACTTCATTCTGTACCAAAAACTCGTAGGTTTAAGCAAGATGATAATGAGAGTATATAAAGTACACATCCGCTGCTTTTAATTTGATTGAAAATAGATTTTGGTGGAAACCCAGTGCATCACTAAATGTGAAATGTTAGTTTTTTTGGTATCCGATTCAATCTCTCATCAGAAACGTCCATAAGAGAAATATTTTGAGGATTGGGTAAATAAAGGTGTAACATAGTCTCGTCTTTACAAATTGGCAGATCAAACGTTCCCAAAGAACTTAAAGTACCTACTCCCATTACTCGTGTAAATTGCTCATTTACGTGAAACTATTAGCTGGCATTTATATATTTGTTCTATTCATGTAGCTCCTCACTGGTTTGAGCAATTTTGCTCGGGTCAATAAATCACAGAAAATGAGTTATTTGGCATATCTCTGCAATTTTCACCATGAACGTATGCTTTCATGCTGTGTGTACTTCCGTCCCAGTAACCTTTACAAAGTTTTATATATGTCTAATCTGGTACAAGTCTAGTGCAACAACAAAAAGAGTCAAATATCGGCGATGAGCCAATTTCGACAAGGGTTTAATTCACTAAAAAAGAATTTTGCGCTCTGAACCCACACATAACCCTTTCATAGCATCCAACTTACTTACGTGATAGATTAATAAGTTACATTTATAAGTACACAGTAGTACACTGAATAGACATTGGGAATTAGCGATTAGTAAATATTATCTTAATTGAACTGAGCAAATTGCTGGTATTGCCCCAAACGAATAAAATATGGTGCTCAATGCAACTGTTCAAAAGGAGTATAAACTCGTGTCGAATTGCTCCATTCTCCCAAAAAAAAACCTTTTTACAAATCAGTCGTGTGGAAGTAAGTCTTCTTTTATACTTGTGCACTTTTGTTGGCGAGAGAATAAACGGCATCCTGTAATATTTCTTTACCTTTGCATGACTACCTTCTTTGTTGCTGCACAAAAATAAAAGTATGCTAAACTGCGTGGCATAACTCTCTGGTGTCTGGGATTTTGGCATGTGCCAGAAATTTTTTTGAAGAATTTCACGTGCTCTTAATTTTCATACACTAATATACAGTTTCAAAACAAAAACTGTTGCAAAACCAGGTAAATTACAACATGCGCGTGCAGTAGAGGGGTCGTGAAGACATCAATAAAACTTTAATTAGTGCTTAGAGCCCAACACAGTTTCCCTTTTAAAATTCAGCAAAAGGATGTATGTCATCATGCTATCACGATAACGAATAATTTGCAGCTTTATACGTTGCTGGTGTGCTAATTAATTAATTTGTCACTGAAAAGTAATCCTTGGTCCTTGTTTCCATCATAAAACAATTTATCTGTAGTAAAAATCAGTGCACCAGTCTGAAAAGGAGAATGCATTGATAAATTATTATCACAGCAAAGTTGTTAAAGATAGCGTGAAAAATTCGGGTTAGCCCAGTCATGCTACAACATCAATCAGTGATGAATAGTAACTCAAGAGAAAAAAATGTGTATAGAAATGGGGGTGTGTACAGCGTGGAAATTGTAACAGATAGGCACTTACCCACGCCACTACCAAACAAACAAGTTAGAAATTTACAATGACTGACATCAGCATAGATGCATATAAAAGTTGTGCTGTTTTTCTGAATTACTACTCTACGACGTTATTTCTACTTGAGAAAGTAAACGCTAATCATGATGAAACAACAAAAGAAGCAAAACTGCAAATAACTTTCCGTGTTCTCTTTTTAGAGTGGCGTATTGACAATTGTCAACAACAATGGCAGCACAACACAGTTCTCATCCACCAGAGTAAAGTCGTGTGCATGGTATGGTGGATTTTTGTGTTCATGTCATGCACAAAATATGGATTTGCTCATTGCACCACACAAAATCAATCCAAAAGAACTGACTTGAAGTGTATAAGCAATAAAATATATCATAGAGATAGGATTGAATCTATACAGTACAAATAATAAGAGAGATGAGAAAAATATATTTTTTGTCTTTATATTTTTCTTCTCTTTTCCATTGTGTGTGACCCTGTGTCTCCTACCCATTTTCAATGTTTTGATACGTTTGAGAGAGAAAAGGGTTGTAAGTACGTAGCTGACGTAGCATGATGTGATGATGAGGCTTAACGTGCTGTTTTTGTGAAAACGAGAGTGGAACTCTGGGCTTTTTTTCTATCTTTTTCTTTTCTCCCTTTTCTGGGCCGGAGTGCATGCACTCCCTTTTCAACTCAGCAAGTTTTAGACAATGCAATGATGGTGATGATGATATACATAAGCCTCACTTATAGAGATTAATACAGATGTTTTTCTTTCGCATGCATGCATGAATGAATTG
Source organism: Entomobrya proxima (assembly GCA_029691765.1). Taxonomy (NCBI): domain Eukaryota; kingdom Metazoa; phylum Arthropoda; class Collembola; order Entomobryomorpha; family Entomobryidae; genus Entomobrya; species Entomobrya proxima. The sequence continues at coordinate 2,133,199 of CM056170.1, forward strand.
TAATGCACATAATTCCCTAAAAAATGTAAGCCCTTCGTGGATGCTGCACTTTTTGGAGAAAGGCTTAAGTTACTCTTAAAAATGCTAAGCTATATTGTATTAGACGAGTGTACGCCTTAGAGCTGCCCTCCAAAATCTGGATCACGGCAGAAATAAAAAAGTTTCGGAAGACTTTTGGGGAAATTCTTTGCTTATATTGGTGTAAAAACTTGATTCAAGTAGGAAAGCACTTTTGATTAAAGAAAAATAAATTTTGTGCATTTGTTGGACAAATTGTATTCAAAGTGAAAGAAAAGCGTAGGCATATATTCTTCGTTACAATTTTCACAAAGTTAATGTTTTTATTTTTTCCAGAAAAAGAACTTGACACTTTTCTATTATTTTTATAAACCGTTGGTGCTGCAAGTTATGTAATGCACGCGTTTATAAATGCTTCACTGACACACTAGCCATGATTGTCTTTGTTGCACCAACAAGACAAATTTATCCGCAGCAGTTAACAATTTGATGCTTAAACTAAAATGCAATTCGATTAGTTATAGAAATCAGAAAGGATAGTTGAATTACTTGTAAATAAAAAATTAGCAAGTATTCTTGTGAGCTCGTTGCATTCTGAGCTCTCGGATTTCTTTTTAATCCAAATGTAAATGGGCTATTGTGCAAGCAATTGATATCGAAAACAGAACACTCATTGAATACGAATTTGCTACTTAAGTTGACTCTTTTCCAGTCTTGCTAATGCTTTGTTGTGCTCACTACTTATTGTCCTGTTTCAATGTTATTCACTGTAAGGTACACGTAGTACGTGCGTACAAAGTGTAGTAGAATAACAAAAGATACGGTTGCCGGTGAGAGCAGTGTACTGTGTAGTATATGGTGTCGAGTAATGGGAATGGGATCCACTAGCAATAATAAGATGTTTACACGTAAATCGTAGGTACTGTTAACCTTTCAATGAGTTTTAGACGGGGAGAAGGTAATGGAGCTGCGTGGTTCGGTACAAAATTCGATACTTGATCCCATTCAAGTCAAAATGGACTGGTTGCAACGGGAGTAGAAAAAAAGTGTAAACCTAAGTATAAACGATAATCCTAAGCAGTTTCAACCAAGGCTGTCCTGTCGCCCGGACAAACAGACATTCAGCACAGAACAATGAAAACGCCTTTCTTCTCCTCATAAACAGCCCATTGTCACACATAAATAGGAACTCAATGAATTGGGAATTAGTGTTTTCTTCTATTATTCCCAACATTGTGCGGTTTTACTACTCTTTTCAGAAGATATCGACTTTCAATGAGTACATTATTATTTTCAATGGAACTATAAATTGAGAAGCACATGCCAAACCATTTTGCTTTTGTGTGCCTATTTAAAAACTCTGGGGAATAAAAACTTTGTTTGTACACAAAAAAATGGTTCTACCTACAAAGTCATCATTTGAAGGGGATGCATTCTAAAATGCAGTAGACAATAGAACCTGCATGCTTACTTTTCTGGCGTCTCCTCTTTTAATCATTCCAGTATAAAAAATCTGCATATTAAAGTCTTACTTGTCATTAGCAAATCTTGTCACATTCAAAGTTGTCTCCGCCAAAAACGAAAAATGTCCGTTTTAGCATAATGTTTTTATGTCTGTGCATCTAAAGCAGTAGATACATAAGGATTTATGCTGTTAGTCATCATCAGCAGCGTATTACAATAGATACACCTGCTGTACAGCCGCACCTGGACATAAGTAAGTTTAATGACGAGTCTTGCGTGAAAGGAATCCCTCCACCCGGCGCCTCCATCTCAAGAAAAGTTGTCAAGTCGAAGTCGACCTCGTCCTCAAGACAAGAGCTTATACAAGCTTATAGAGAAGTGTTTGTCACCACCACTCAATTGTAAATGCATTGAAAGCTAAATACATGTACGTGATGTTGGCACATTTTCCTGCATTATAATTAAATGCGCAGACTTACAAGTCTGCATTCACATGTGATGAGAGCATTTGGACAATAAAAGAGGATCACAAAGCCTTGATGTTTATTTGTTTTTGTCGGAACTGACATATAGACACAAAGGACAGTCGGGTGGGTTTTTCGTTTGTTATGCTCAGTTTAATGATTTTTCTTGAATAATCTATTTTGCTTTCAAACTGCCACACGCTTCCAGCCGTATAAATCCTACCTATCTTATATTCAATACAACTTTTTTAATATGATAAAATGCCTTGATTAAACTTTTAAAAATTGTGGATTCGTTAATTGTACAGAGTTGTTCTTTTAGAATAGCAAAAGTAATAACATGAATGCTTTGATGGAGAAAAGATTTCCCAAAATTGACATTCTCTTGAATATCATTTTAAAAGAGTAACCTTTCCTACCTTTTCAATTATCAAATTATCCATCAAAATCTATGTATAATATTGGTGAAGGACGAAGGAATGCGATCATTTCCAATTCTACTAAAAAGCATAAACCATTAAATGAAATATGAATTGAGTTTTAAGAACAAAAAAAACAGTGACCGTGAGTTTTTATCTCCCCCACGTGTACAAAATAAAAGCGATACTAAACAAATAGTCATAAAACAAGAAAAAGAAAGCTGAGACGAGTGTCATGAAAAATTAAAAATTCAGGAGAAAAAGAGTTCCAAACCATGTTCAAATTAGCAAGTAATAAGACCTGACTAATTAATAAGGCTTTGTTGGAACTTTTTCTGTTTTAATTCATTCATGAAGCACCGTGACATGCCATCAATTCTCATGAGATATAACCGGGTAAAAAAATACTCAGCTACCATGTCCTACCACCTACACTCAAAAAGGGGATAAAACTACAAGTATATTAAACTGAATTTTCTACTACGTTTCCAAATATCTACCTAAGTAGTAGCAAAATCAGTCTAATTATAACTGCATTTTAACTACTCCAGATCCCATTGAGAATGCTCTGTGTGTAAAACCACAGCTATGGGATTTTCCGTTTTAGTGCCTTTTTACACAGAACCTTTTTATAGGTATCTTAAAACAATGAAAATGTCGTACCGGATCTGCCTCTTTGTTCAAACTTTTCAATGAATAATATCGTGTAAAGCGTGTCTGAATGTTGTTTAAAAATAGGCTTGGTCTTTGCTTTAATGGGCAGTATTAGCAGCATACAAAATGTTGTTGTTTCTAAATTTAACAACATAGGTATAGGGTTTACAGAAGGACATAATAACGATACCACCTGCTGCCCAACTTCAATTTTCGATCAGCCTAATATATCAATCTTTGGAAATATTTACGAGTGGCAGAATCTATATGAGCCCATAAAAAAGTGTTCGAGTATTATTCGGTGCTCGTCATCATCACATCTGCAACATATATACTTTGGTTATACACAATGTGTGATCTAAATAGGGAATATTTGAGTATTTTACTACTACTACTACAACTACATAATTTTGTGCAGAAGCAAACGACAGGAGAAATACCACTGACTGTGGTAGTAACTCGTTTATACTCATTTACTCTCCCTGTCTGTGTGTCTGATATAAAGATAAAAAGACAGACACTAGGTGAATGAGCTGAGTGACAGTGGGTACAAAGACATGCATTCAAAACTCAAGTTATAAAACGGGTATATTATCTAGTTGTATATTCCGCGGATCCCATATGGACACACACGCACCTACATAAAAAAAAGTCAGAGGGTGGAAGTAAAAAAAAACGACTTTTGCTCTATTATTGGCATTACCAAAATGCACAATGATAACAACAACAAAGTATTATTAATAATGATGATGATCGGTGGATCGAGACATTTATTTTCCACACTGAAAAGGCATTAAATATTATGACTCTCCTCTCGTTTCTCTAATTTTTGTTTAAATAGACACGTAAAAGTTCTACGGAGAATTTATATAACATACACAGTTTATAATGTATGGAAAGCCGTTTTCTTTTATATGCAGCATCTGCATTACGTATTGAGAATATATTACTAATTCCATCTGCAATTTATACATTAACATGGAAGAGCCCATACTTTACCCCCGCATGATAACGACAATAACGAGGGGTTTTGCAACAGCAAACTAGAAAACTGGACAATGTTTTGTCCAGCCATGGATTCACCCGTGCACCGCATCACCACACAAAACAACCGTGGCAGATGTGTTGTAATATTTATCGATCACGGGCAAATGCTATGAGCCTCCCATTAACTGCGCCAGCCAAACTGACTTTTGTCACGAGAAAGTCGATCAGGGGATGTATCTACGATTAAGCAGTAAAGATATTAAAGGACCATATGAAGCTTTAGTTTTCAGCAACATATATTCCAGTACGAACAAACTGTACATTAGTAATGAATATTGGTAAGGATTGCATTTTAATGATCGATCTTGGTCACTGACTTGGGCGAGTATACAATTCAGCCTTTCTCAGAAAAAAACGTCATTTTCAGCAGAAATGTGTTTAAGATTTTGGTTTGCCGAAAATGAGGAATCTGGTAGACCACAAACTGGTTTAATGCAACACTAAAAATCTTTTGCAAAGATTATGTCATCAGTTAAAAGGGATATTAGAACTTAGAACCCACAAGAAAATACCGGTGAGAACTTTGCTCACCAAAAAGAGCAGCAGAGAGCTTTTTGCCCACTCCAGCACGTCTTCCAGTAATCCCTACTACTAATTTAAAGAAAAACGTAGTCTATAGGTTTAAGGTCATTTTCTCACTGTATGTCCGCGTTATGCTATATAAAAGAATGATGGAGACCGATGACAAGATTTGATCTTCTGTTGTGGCCTTGCACACACAAGTGTGTGTTTGTTTAAGGATTAAAATGATGATGATCAGCATCAGGAAGATCTAGAGACATCTATAATGTCTATCTTTTTACTTTTTCCTTGGCTCAGTAGTGTTTTTCTCCCTTCGTGTGTGCTTCTTCTGATGAGCTTACGATTTACGACTGGAAAAACTGATCGCTGTCTCCACTTCTCTAGCTAACCACAACAATCAGTGGAAATGAACAAAATAATAATAAATCCATAATACTTTGGTTATGTGTTTATTTGTTCATGGAATCCCTATTAGGCTTATCGCCATCTCAAATAATGACAATGAAAAGGGAAACAACAAAGGGATTTATTTGGTCTTTTCGCCGCTGCTTAACTCAAATGAAATTGATGACGCTGTGTAGATATGTTTTTTGGCTCTTGTGGCTTTTTACAGTGTAGAATATTAAACTTATGATGTGCCAAATTGGAACCATCATTGAAGATGCAATTTGCTATTATGGCAAAACTCAAAAATCATAAAATAGGTATATTTTTACTGAATTATATACTCCTACTACTTGGATATTTAAAAACAATCCTACCGGTCGCTTCGATGTCGTCAAAACAGAGGTCTCATGATTTTAAACACAGACAGGGCGACAAAACCAAAACTACCAGGCTTGTTGAATGATTGCTCTAGCAGGTTACATTCAAAGAAATGTTTATAAACATTAAAATAAATTTCCCTATTCATGAACACTACGCGTGAAAACGTGAGACCGTGTTTTAACTACCGTTTTGATACAGCAATGTGTCAAACCAAAGTTTATCTTCATCTCCAAGTCATATAACCGACCTATTGTCGCACCCCGGATGAAATTGTGAATGATGCAAGAAAACGTAAAGAACAGTGGCAAGTTCCTTTATACAGAGTAAATGGATATGTTTTCACTATTCTGTTTCATCAGTTAGGTGCCTACATCAATCCTTAAAAAATATATGTGTACAAACAAGTGACTCTTCGTTTCTTACATTTATGATTGCATATAGGTATATATATTCCTATTTATTATATTATATAACAAATGACTGTTTAAAAACAAAAGTTTTGGAACCAGCCATCGCCGTCCTCATCTTCATCACACATCAACATCATCCGCTAAAAGTGTAATAAACCAGCTTCACACCACGGCAGTCGGCATCAAATGCAGCTTTAACCAGCAGCCAGTCAACACTGGCAACTGGTACAAAGTTATATATTATTCTTGCCTACCTATGTGAGCGCGCTTGGCAATAGCTCAGAGAAAAGAAGAAGGTACAAGAGGGCAGCTCACAGCAGTAGTTGTTATTTTACTACATTACATCTTAAATATACATAAATACACATACTGGGACAAGTAGGAGACGACGTTTCGGTTGTCGTCGTCGACGTGGTCGTCGCCTCAGACCCGATCTTATCTGACCTCTGATCAAATACAAGAGAGGGAAAGTCCCTTGTAATAGCCCTTTAATGACTCCAGACACAACCTTGTTTTGCGTACTACTACATGTTTACTGCAAAGAATAAATCCTTATTATAAAAGCATTATATATCCCTTTCGCTCATTTTCACATCAGTATTATACTTCAGTTTTACACAATAACCCTTATTGTTGCATTGCATTTGGTAGGAAATCCAACTACCTAATATTAGGCATACTTATGCAACAAAAATACGTTGATTTTTACTCACAGCAAGAGTTACATGCAAGTGTCCATTTATTGCGGAAAACAAACTTGTAGTAAAAAATAGATGATATTATAAAGATTCGTTTTCTCACCGAAATTGGCCATTGTTTCTGTGCAATAGGGTAACCTTTTTGCTATAAGACAATACACTTTGTTACACCAATCAATGGGATAGATATAATAAACTAAAACCTTTGCAAGAACGATTGCGTACTCTACTCTTATTGTCCAACAAGAGAACACTCTACAGTGAAAGTACAAAGTAATCATTGTAATCATAGCATAATAAAAAAACTCAAGAGCGCAGAGTACTGTTTCCCTTAAAACTTATCCAAATGTCTTGCTTCACATTTTAGAAAATGTTGCTATTGTGTGAATGCTATTGCACTTGTCCCGGCATTATTTCAAGTGATGTTTCTTTTGAGGTGTAGTGGCCAAAAAGTGGATTGAACTACCATTTAAATATTTGAAACGGCTCAAGAACCAATTCTACTAATTGTTCATTCATGCTCGAGAGGGAGAAACGCTAATTGTTATGTGCAGATCATTTCTCACGCATTTTACTTTCTTCAAATGAGGGTTTGGTCACTACTTCCTTCACTTCCACACTGTCTTTCCTTTTGTGTTATTGGCAAACAGCACTAGTACTACTATAAAAATGACCAGAACTATTATTACGTGCACTTACAGAAGCTCAATCAGCATTAATGCCCAATCCAATTCGTACAAACCCAACCTCACTTTTCTATGCTTTCATTTCCAAACTGTATAATATACATGATATTTATATGATTAGTTAGAAAACTTGTAGATATATATGCGGACAGTCAACAAAAGCCCAACCCTAGCTTAACGGAAAAAATATTAAACCAAAAACATGGCATTAATATTTAAACATGAACACCTACTCATTGCCATGCATGCTAGATGCTCTATCCAAAATTCAAACTAATTTTATGAATATTAAACAGTACATAGCAGAATACTGTTTGGTTTCGTTAAACTTGGCATAAAATAGCTAAAAATCATCTTGTACAATATTTTATTTTATTTATTGCTGGCATTATGCAACATCCCGAAAAATTCAACATTTGAGATTGACCAAAGTCCGAAATCCAAACATGCAATACAATTGACCAAAGCTTTGTATGACTGTAAGCTTGCTTGCATGCAGCGATAACTTCCTTTACATAAAGCAATTCTGCATGTGTCCTAGAAAGTCTCCAGTTGCTCGTTTCCGTTTTCTAGGATTCCCGACGACGACGACAGGAATGAGAGCTCGACGGTGTGATCTTTCTCGATAGGTTGTGATGAGATCTATGTCTACTTGATACTTGGTCATAATACAGATTTTCACTCTTGCTTTTTCATGTGTGTGTGCTCAGAAAAAAAGACGACAATCCAAATCCAAAAACTACAGTACACAGAGTCGTCGTTTAGGGAAATAGGTATTTTTAATCTCACACAACAAGCGAGAAAAGACGCAAGCTATATATATAAATGGAAACATCCAATGTGTCGTCTGTCCGTCGCGGAAAAAAGGATAGGCAAGGCTCGTGTGAATGTTCATTCTTTCTAACTACAACAATAACTCCCAAAAACTCGTGATGTTTTGACAAGCACAAAATCCTTTTTGTAAAAGCACTTTCGTGACTGCTCCTTCCACTATTGCCACCAAGCCTGGCAGACACCACCACCGCCACAGTTACTGTTAGTTTTCTACTTGCAATGTTCTATGTATTAATGTGCCTTAAATAGAGATATGAGTTTGCTTGTATGTATGAGTTGACTTTGGCACGGCTCGTTTAACTTTTCTTGCTTGAGGCTCCCTTTTCCCTTTTTACTTCCTTCCTTGTTTTCCTGGTTTGCACGTTTTGTTATTCCTGCTCAGTTTGATGTTGATTCTTAATAATAATAAAGCTAATTCTCTTTCCCATCACTTTTACTATTTTGCTCGCTTGACTTTTCGGTTCGATAGCTGGATTCGCTCATTTCAACTTCAAACCATATTCTTGGTATAGGATGATGATGAGCAGTAAACTGTCTTTTTTTCCTAAAAATTAGATGGGAAATACTGAACTGTTTATGCTCAAGTTGATTTACAATGCCCAAGTAATCATCACAACCGTCAGCCTGTGGTCTAGTCGATGCCAATAATCTGTCATATCATGTCAAAAATTATAACAACAACACCAAACTGTTTATTTACTTATTAAAGCCCTTCACAATGCATAAAGAACAACACAAGAAAGCCTAGAATAGGAACAAGACGGTTACACACAAAACTTTGGAGACTTAACCAAGCACGCAAACAAAAAACTCTACAAAGTTTCTTCTTGAAGCATTTTTGTATGAACGTTTATACCTAAAATATATAATATGTAAGGAATGACATAATGAACTTCTTTTCCTGCATTTTGATACCCAATAATAGTTAGGTATGCATAAAAATAGCACAGATTAAATATTATATAATGTGAATGTGTGTACCAGGCTACTAGCAAGTTTTCATCATGATTTTGCAAATTCGCGGCTCAAATAAGAATTTGCGAACTTTTGCTTTAGCTAAAAATAAATCTAAAATATTTTCTTGTTAGATTAATCCTAAAACTTGTATAAAAGAAAGACCCCGTAGAGAAAAAAGTTTTCGTACATTGTTCGCTGCGGTTTTATTAGTACGAGATTCCCTTAATCAGATGCATTTTTATGAGGAAGGCTAATAAATTATTATAATCATTAAAATCAAAAAGATATTTTATTCTTTTACCGACAAGGCGAAGTGTGATAAACACACTGTGAATTATACACGCTGGACAACCGCAGCTTTACAAGTGTGTATTTTCATTAAACATCTTGTACATTATATCCTTCTCACCAAGCTCAAATTCATATCAATGCACTTCCATGCTGCAGAGTGCTGAACAAACACACAGGTTCAATCGGTGTATTGGGGTATTGTGAAATATAGCTTGCTTGTGCAATGCTTAGGACGATGAAGGTGAAGACGTCTTAATTCCGCTTGTTCCGTTATGGATGACGAACTCCAAACCTCATTACAAGTTGGTTGATTTTTCTGAATTAATTTAATCACCTCTTTTATTTTATGCTGCTTTGAGTTTTTCTACATATTTCCAGTCACATGCACGAGTAATTAAATTTCACATAACATAAAACATTATTACTATACAGTATAATAATCACAGTATGCTTTGTATAAACTACCTATATCGCCCATGCAGATAAGAATAAAATATGTTCTCAATGTTGCCACTGTCCTTAACTCTGCGTTGAACTCTCAATATACCTGCGTTGTTTTAATTCAATTTTCTGGTCCTACCACACAATATAAAAGCATTATGCTTACCTATATATTTATCTAAATCCCAGTATTTTAATTTTTACAAAAGCTCGTAGTGTGGTAGTCCTGTTTGTAGAGTAGTAGCAAGGAATACCACAATTAAATTCAAAACAGTGGAAAACATTGTCCTTTGTCGACCCAATATTAACCGATTTCCTTAACGAACAAAAAGTCAGCAAATAATTCAATAAGAACTGGAATTGAAGTAAAAATATATTAATTTTGTATATCAAACTGGAACTACATATACACACCTCTATTCGTTTTTAAATAGGATGTAATGATACTTGTGAAGGTTTCATTGAGTTTTTTTTTCTTTAATGATGTGTTAGGACTGTCCCCTTCTGTTTGTCTGAGAACAGGACAATTACAGAGAGACGACAATGCCATGATCTGATGACGGCACCCTTTGCTTTGCAAGGTGTGGGACACATAAAATTAAACTTGGTCTTGTTCTTTCTTTTATAGTGGCTGTGAAAATGGAAACTGGACTGGATATTACGACTTGTTTCTGTCCACTTTCGGCTTTTTCATGCGCCAGCCAAAAAGCAAAGCAAAGCATTTTTAAGTTCATGGATACTTTGCACGAGATCACTTTTCTATACGTAAATTTAACTAGGAAGGAAGTCATTGCGGCAGAGGAGATGTTGCTATCAGTTAATCCGAGGGAGAAAAGACCTTTAGCGCACTGGTAATCAAATCGCTGGTTATGTTGCAAAGATTATAAAAATTAACGCTGTCGCCTGGAAGACGTTTTTTTGACAGAGTCAGAACCCCACCGAAACCCTTATTTGGTAGCATAAACAATTTACTAGAGATGCTGGATGTAGAAAAAATTGCGACGATGGCCAAGATTTGATCACTTGCTGAGTTCTGTGCTATGGCATGCCTATGCAATTAAGAAAGATGAGCAAAAGGCTCTTTATACTTTTTAAACTTTCCATGAAAAGGGAGGTAAACGTAAGCAGCTAGGTTTATGTTAAGGCGTGTCAAAATTTATATTCTAATAATCTTATCACTTATTCAGACATCCCAATAAACTTAAACACAACAAAGGAAATGATACTAAATAAATACATTCTGACTGAGCTTCATCTTCATGCAATCTAGTGTTATGCAATTCCTTAGTATTCCAGGAAAATGTAAAAACATACGAATTGTGATATAGTATATAAATTGCTTATCAAGTCAGCGCGGCATTTTTTAAGAATCAGAATTACATTTATCTGTTGACATTCGCCTCGTATGAACCGGACCACATCATGATAAGTAATTGAAGGATAAGGTGTATGTCAACGTGTTATCACATTGCTTACAACTTTGTCTATTTCTAGAATTACAATAATTACAATTTAACGCAATAAATCACCATGTTGTTTACAAATTTACATTGTCTATTATCAAAAGTTTAAAACAATGGTAGCATTCTGCATGAATTGATAAAGATGTGTATTCTCCTTAAAGATCATGATTGACAACCGGAAAACATTATTTTCCGGTCAACACAAAAATAAAGAAAAAAAACTCTCACGGTTTCTTGCAGTGAATAAATCGACAGTTGAAATTGGAATAGAGAGAGTGTAAATGGGAAAAGAAGTAAAACGTGAAGGCAGTCTCTAAAGCCACCACACAACTCAGCCCAGTCAAAGTCGAACAACTCCTTTTTGTGTAAATAAGCAATTAAGCCATCTCATTACGAACCCGGAGCACAATCCTTCAAAAAAGAATCGCACTCTGAAGGGGAAAAATCCTTTGCGTATGTTTGTACGGGCAAACAAGCATCAACGGAACAACATTCATAGGTAAACATAGTTAATAGTAAGAGTCAACTGGGTAATATTTTGAAACAAGCAGATTCATATTGGGTTACCGTTTTCTGCGTATGTGTATTATTTAACATTATTGTAAATGGTGGTTTTTTTTTACAAAAACTGCATATAAATAAAAATATTTCAAATTCATCATCACTTGTACTTCCGATTCTAGCAGGTTTTCCAAATGGTTAAAAATGTTAATTAGCCTTTGTGTGTAATGAGTTTATATCAGCGGAAATTTGCAGAAAAAGAACATGGTAAGCAACACTATATAGCAAAGCAACAACAAAGAGGTATTGCTATATTACGTGTGGGCAAGCAAAGTTGGATAAAGTACTGGTATCTGCTTTAGGTTGGGGTTTACGTTTATACATTGTACTCACGTTTGCCATTTTTTCACTTGCATCAGTTGAATTGTGATGATGAGTTGATTTATGTCTCCGCGTTTAAATTGCAATCATATACATTTCACAGCTTGAAATAAAGAAATGATACCGAACATGGTTGCTTTTAAAGCGATAGAAGCATAAATGCGCAAACGTAAAAGAGTAAACCTACAGGTTTCTCATGTACTCCCTGCTGGGTAAAATTGCGTACACACAGAAGCTCAATCCACTTTATTTTTTCTAATTAGCCATTTTCCTGGCGCTAATTTATTGATACTAAGCGATGAAAAAACTTGAGCTTTACGTGCAAAAATGAAGACGTTTTTGAGGGATTTAGTTCAGAGCAGCTGCATACTTTGTATATTTCACACGTATCACATTTTTTGAGTGTTCAGTTTTTTATATAAGGAAACTCAACGCAACTACTAGCTAGAAGTAAAAACAGTGCACCCATGCAAACGAAATACGTGATGTATTGTCAAATATTTCTATACCTTTTGATAAACCCAATATAATACAGTTCCCTTTTTTGCGCATTATCTTCATAAATATCTTTAATGAATTTATTATGCTTATTAACAGACAAAATATTGCTCAGAGCACAAAAAATATGCGTTATAAAGCATATGTTCTCCTTGGCGTCATGCGTATCTACTTAAAAATGTAAACATCTCAAGAAACACACTGCTACTTGCATAATAATATACCATCAAGATTTTTTTATATAATGAGTACAATGCTAGCACAGTATACAGACAAGAGTGTGTGCAGAAAAGAACATTTCCCGTATCAGTTGTTTTACATTTTTATTTGGGTTCTTACAATTTGCAACTTGCAAAAATAGTATACAAGTTTGCTGAAACTCGCAAAACTGACTCCCAGCAATTCACCGCATCGTCAGCAAATCTCATTTAGCATGATCGACAAGCACGTATTATCTCTATTCTTGTTCAAAAAGGATGTGCATCAGCATAATAAATGTTAAAGCATTTTTTCAATTGCATCAAACTACCAACCAGCAGTGGCTTCATAGTAATGTTTTTCTTTAGTAAACTTGTGTGTGTCTGCGTGGGTGTAGGTTTCTTCACAAACTGTTATGCACATTTTAACTACAAATGCACAATCGTAAATTTGCATTAATTGCAATTGTTATTGTTTTTTTACATGTAGGTATAAGTTCCCTATAACACATAAAACGGCAACAATATAGTCTATGTTACTACATGTAGACAGTATCATTTTCTTGTTGATACATTCCATCACCATTTTATATCGCAAATATATACCCTCCTCCTATGATAGCTATTAAACTAATTGCTTGGTTGATCTTGAGTATATTATGATGATTAAAGAATAAAGCAGCGGTGCGTTGGTTTAAGCTATAAAGTGCATAATGGAGACTGACCTAGGAAGTTTGTGCACATGGCTTAGTCTAAAAAGAGTCTGTTATGCACGTAATATTATACATGAACATAGAACTACGTCTTAATCTAATATAGTAAGTTTCATTACGCACATCTTGTCTTAATTAAGTTTAATGACTCCGTTTTAGTAGCTTTAAGAGTTCACAACATTGTTAACTAGATCATAATTTTGCTAAAAAGCACAAGCACGATCTAAAGGCAATTATTATATTCATTTAAGACTTCCTTTTGCTATTTCTGGGTTGATTAATGGAAGCTTTTGTGATACCGATCAGGATGCTACTGATGATGATAATGATGCTATCATGATTAAGAAAAGCAAGCGGTTTTTCTTATTAGTATTCATCCGAGATAGTTACCCGAGATAAGCTACTGTATTGTTACGAAACAAGGTTTAATACCATTTAATTTTCATCAACGCTTCATGTAATTTCTCTGTAACGCAGGATTTTATAAATTTTAATTGGTAAAAGTATAAAGAACTTATCGTCATCTTTGCTTTATTTTGCCAACAATGTATGCAGCAGTGCATCAACTTACAGTTACAATTATGCATTTTAAAGTATATATTTTGAATTACGATTTTTTAGGAATCATCTCAATCATATTACTTCAGACAGATTACTGTCTACATTGTAAACCTTACACTTATCCAAGCATAAAGTTAAAGATGTTAGCTTGATCTTTATCAGAAACAAGCTATCAAGGCTCATTAAACAACAAAGCTTACCATATACATTTATGATCCTTGCAAATTATCATTTTATAGTGGTATATATGAGAATAGTTTTACTATGCAATGCATGAAAGATTTAAATCTTCTGATTTTAAAGCTAGCTAACAAATCAGTTATATAATTACAAATTACGGTAAAAATGTTTTAATATCACTTACTTTGCGGCAGGTCTGACATGTCGTCGGCCTTTGAGGGAGAAATGTTGACAAATGATTCGAACAACAGTTTGAAGGCTTTTCTAGTGCACGACGAAATTCGTACAATCCGTTGGATTATCCAGTTGGATAGTTTTTTCTTCCTTCTTCTTTGCTGCTCCTCTACTTTGAAATAGCCAAAGAAGAAAAATATGGTGTGAATTCAACTTCCCCTTCTTGATGCTGAACGTTTTCAATCGATGTTTGCTTTTCAACCTTTGGATCTTAAAATGACTTTATTTTTTATGAAGTTGCACAACAGTACAAAGCGAGTAGACTTCAGTTGAAGCTTGATTTTTCTTCTCGTATTGATTTGTTATGTATTACATTTGTAGATAACACAAGTTGCGGGTTTTCCTCTTATCAATTTGAATTCTTTTCAGTGTTGGTGGCATATCTAGATTATATTTCAGTAGAAAATAAATGATTTATTTCGTCTCATATGGATCTGGAGCAGCAATCAAAATCATCCGCTTCTCAAATATACCCAGTTTGGTAACGTATCCGTCAGTCGGTGATCTATAAAGGAATAAAAAATGAGACTTGATCGAATCATCACATGCATAAAATGTATACATATTATACTTGCTCCAAGTCTGTCAAACAAGGTGCATAAAGATAAAGCCACAATTAAGAGCCTATACACTTTTGTTTTGTGGTAGGGTAATCAGGATTTAATTTAGAGAGCCGCTCTCCTTGAAAACTACATGCATATTAGTTTTGATCAATGCTGATTTATAAAGTGGTTATCACATTCTTGTTACCTGACTTTTCTTGTTCTTTTCAATTATTAGTTTTAACTTAAATAATAAGAAATTGGTTTTTCTTAATATGCGGTACATAATTTTACGATGATGCCATCCATAATAATACATTTAGACCCAAACAGAACCCGAGATAATTCAAAGATTAAGTTTCAGCTGCATTGACTCCAAAGAATATTAGTGTAGAAAATATGATGCCATTTTCAATGCATACTAATTTATCAATAGCTATCGAGTGAATGATTTCATTTGTTCGTTTCGAAAACCGTCATGCTCAATACACAAACACCTATAAATTAGTAGCCAATGTCAAATGTGACGATGAAGTTGATGGTAGATTTATCGATATTGATTTTTCGTACTGACAACAACAACTTTGAGCTAATGATAGTTTTTATGCTTGTTAATATTTTATTTTATTACTTTTTAGCTCTTTTGAACTCTGTATCATACAGGATTCTTCAATTCCTCGTCTGTTTCACATAAAAATGATGACCATATTGTGTGGTACTCATAAAATATTTATGGTTAACATCTAATCCTAGTAGTTTTCCAGGTGGAAGAAAAGGCCAAAATAATTTTCATGTTTTATTGCTCCTGACTTATTTTTTAGAATCTTCTTTTCATGCATTTAAGCGTAATCAATGTTGTAAGGCTCGCAACTCTATGGTCTAGTCCGAGCAAAAATATGCTGAAATATTTTGGATGACGTTTTCTCATCGGTGCAGAATATCAGTAACATAAATCACGTCACTAGAAATATCGTTCAGATAACGAGGCAGACACGTAGACCCAGAGCATAGCTAAAAGTATCAGTACTGCATGTGATAGCAAGGTATATAAACGTTCGTACAAGTTGGGTAACTTTTTATCTGTCCGTTTTCTCAATGCCCCAAGTATAAAGATACTTGATATACTGCTATACTTTCACTGCTCCAGTTGGTCAACTTGGAAAATTAAAAAAAATAGCTGCACATCTAAATAAGTAATAAGCAAATCGTACTAAACATGCAAACATTATATGTGACATTATTCTTGCTGAAATCGTAAAGGATTCTTAAAAGTAATAAATTTGGCACTGGATCTAGAAATGGCTACCAGATCATCAAACATACTGTCAGGCTATCGAGTCTAGACTCTTATTACTTATCTAAAATCTGCATACTGGTAACTGCGGTGGATACTAATCTCATTTTCTTTATGCATTTTAAACTAGATAGTGATGCCTCTGCTGCTATTAAAAATGTTAACCTATAATGAATATTATGATGAAAACAACACTAGGTTTTTTGCATTCCAAGAAAATTTATGATTTTTTTACTTTTTCAAGCATAAAATCCCAACGAAAACGTAAGTCAGATAAGAAAACCTTCCCATTAATTAAAATTTTCGTGTGTATAGCACACTTCAGGGTAGTTCAAGTTCAGATACATCAACACCAAATGACATGTATAATATGTATGTAGTAAAGAAATATCACATTCGATCTTTATATACATATTTTTTAGAATTTATGCGAATGATAAGAAGAGGACAGTAAAGAAATTAAAAGAGTTATTTTTTTCTTACTTGCTTCCATTTACAGCATGCACAACATTTTATCACTGTTGAAGTGAGGGAAGTCGCCTCAAGTTAACCTTGCAGCACTGATAGGGAAACAGGAGACCAAGTAGTAATAATTCGCCTCATTACCACAGAATTATCTGTTCATCCTTTTGCCACTTGTTGTAAAATATCCCAGAGTTTTATTATCCCTATTCGTCTTTTTCAGCACACCACGTCTCATATAATCTTTTTTTCTTGATGTTGCTCCTTGATCTGAGACACTCAGAAAAAGAAGTGCATTGATATGCAAACATGCATTCATGCGTGATATTATTTATATTCTGTCACCATCAAGCAATAAGTCTATGAGTCATAAAAATCACTGATAACCAAAAACTATCATCATGTACCAATATAGTGTCAATTCACAAAACTACTCAATCTTTTGACACACGAGGAATAAAATGTTTGTCAAGTTTGTCACGTACAAGCAATGAAAGTAAGGCAAACATTGAAAGTATATTAGACTCAATTAACACAGAGATTTATGCAAAAATGCAAATAATAATTATTACCAAAATATCAATGAATACACTGCACTGTCCTACTCAAAATTGCAAGTTCGATAAGCTTTTTATGCACAAAAAAGTTGCAATCATATACCAGACGACCAACTACAAAAAAAATTGTTTTCAGGGGTCAACAGTAATTACGTAGGACCTTTCTTAATGATGTTGAAATATTGGTATGTGCATATCTTTACTCCACTAACTCATTCCAGAAAAGCAGACAGTTCCTCAATAGTTATCAGTAAGTTGATAAAAAGAGTTTCCTCCGGACTGGCACTAGTGCAACGTGTTTTTTCACTTTGCCCATCAACGTTCTTTCTCCCTTCCTGTGTTGTGGTAGTAAGACACAGCTCATGTACTACTACTGTCACTTTTGCCCCTATATCTTCTACATAACCTGTATTATTCTTCGAAGGAAAACTATATAATATTTTTATTTTCGAGATCAAGGAAGTTTCCTGTAAATCCTATCACTAACTCGTACCAGTCAAATTGGATAATCTGGAATAAAAAACAAGATAGTCCACCTGCCTGTTTGCATAATATAGATAACCAGCAACCGGCAAGGACAAGTCAACTTGGTTTCTTCTAAGTTTCTTTACTACTATTCGGTTACAATATAGAATCCTGTTTTCTTGGATTCCCGTCTTTTATCTTTAGTAGTTTTGTCAGTTTATTTTACACAGGAGCACATAGGAGGAAAGAAATTGGAGAGACGAGTAGCGACGATGGCGGTGACAGGAGTTGATGAGATATACGTGAAGTATTTAATTAGCAGATAGAAACACAAAGAGGAAATATACGATGTTGCAGATATCCCTCTTCAAGGGTGCTAATGAATGACAACATAGATTGTGTTCTAATTCACAAAGTGTGTCAATCAATTAGCGAAAAATACGAAAACGCACATTGACAATCAATTTTTTCAACGATTTTCCACAATTTTCATGAAATTTTTTTCGGAAATAATCTTCCAAAACAACTCAAGGACTAATATATATGCTATGCAAATAGTCTCTTGTATATTTCAGTTTTCTGTAAGCACGTTGTTCCGCTTTCCACAAAGCCGTGTGAACAGGTAAACAGGTAAGTACACACTACTGGGTTTCATGCTACTTGCCAAGTTGCCAGAGTCGAAGGGCAATGATGGTTAGTCAAGTACTGACTGATGTCAGCTGAATGTAATACCAAGGGATACTACAGGCAAAACGTAGTGACTGCGAGAGCTTTTCGAGAGCGCAGAGCTAAGGATCATTCGCTAAGCCAACTCTCTCACAAACACAAAACAGGATCGCGTATCTCTTCGAGTTTTAGAGTAGACAAAAAAGAGGAACGAGGAAAATAGTCGCTATCTAACAAAACCCCGAGCGAGAGAGCCCAAGCCAGCAAACCCAACAACATCACATTCTCTTTCCTCCCAACAAAGCAGCCAGTTCGTAAAGGGCTAAACAACGAATGAATATCAGAAAAGTGAGTTTCAGTTCTCTGCAAAGTTGGGGCTGGCTGCGCTCTTGCTGAAACCACTGTTTCTTTAATGTTGAACCAAGTCAACTTTTCTGCATTGCATTCTCCACTCCACATATATAAAAATATACCACATTATGATGTAGACACGTATAATATAATGTACATATTGATATTATGCATGGAATCAAAAGGAGTATTATGATCACTGGGTATTACAGTGCACTCATCATCACGTATAAAGCTACTCTGGCTTGTTATAACGCTCTTGAGTTGCCAGAGTGCCTGACACTGACTGCTTGCTTGTCTAGTTGCTCACCACTGTGTTGTTGGTCCCAGCAGTTTACAAGATAATGCAAAAGTTGAAGTGCATTAACAAAGCCGTGCAAAATATAACGTTTTATTGGAGGATGCAAAATATTCTTTTAGGTATTTAAACTTTAATTTGTGGCAGATTAAAGCATAATTTTATATCAATTTTTATATATCATTTCCGTAGCTTGGAATCATGGCAAGTAGAGGAAAAAAACTTTTTTGATGAATGATTGAAAATGAAATAATTTCAAAATATTACTGAGAGCTCTGGCCAAGACTACTTTTTGCATTATGCCAATTCATTAATAGAATCAAGCTCAAGCCACAACAATTAGATTATGCCATTTTATTCAAAACCTTTTCGTATAAAATTTTGTGGTTTAAAAATTAGTTTCATATACTTGGCTAAATGATTAGTGATTAGGGTTCTGGACATCTCTATCCCTTTATTTTTTTATGAAAGGCTTTGGATATTGTATCTGAAGAAGCATCTTATCATTCAAGGAAAAATGCAAAGACGGAGGACAAGCGAAAAAAGCTTATTTACATAATATGTATGAGCACACACATGTGTACAATGACAGGACATGTAAGTTTGCCAATATAACAGTGGTAAACGGTCTCAACGTTAGCACACACAAACACCACATCATCCCATCTTTCCTCCTCCTTCAACCGTGACTAGTTGATCCACCAAGAAACGATCTTATTTACAATAAGCAGAGAGACTGTATAATTTTCATAAGAATAGTAGTACGTATACCAATTTATGTTATTGTAAATAAATTCTTTGGAAAACATCTATCTGGAGAGGTTATATGCTAGTACAATTGACAAGATTCTCCCACATGTTCATGCACATACATCTATTTGTATGCAAAAATGTTTTACGTTTTACTGGTTTTTTAATACGTAACTGCTACTAATCCTACTACCGCCTTTTACAATTAAACATATGTATGATTATGCACATGCAAATATAATAGACTTAGTGGCATTTTGCACGTATATCGTATAAACTTCGGACATATTCTTACACGTAAATTTTATGCGTGCACGTTTTACGCTGAAAAGCTCAGCTATCTTAGCGCCTTTTACGATTCAAGAGTACTTACTTGTATTAAAAAAGTCATATAACTAGTGTACTGCAGTTGACCGTGTTGGGCAAGTTATTATATAATACAGAACTCTAGCCTGGTACTCTGATGTTGGAGCGGAATCAAGATTTTTTACGCCTCTAAAGCTGGTGGTGTAAAGTAAAGGAGCAAAAGAGAAGCAAAGGAAAAGGGGAGAAAAAGATGCGGGGAGATGAATCTCTGTATGTATTGGAGTTGGAAAGTAGTCAACTACAAAAAGCAACTCTGCTCCATGTGAAGTGAATCATCAGCAGTAGCACTAGAACATAAGCTTGAGAGAGCCAGAGAGTGTATGAGAACGCATGGCTGGTTTGACTACGAGGTCGAGTCACCTCTAATCGTCAGTCGGGTCTCGAATGGAGCGTCGAATTTGGAACCAGGCTCCGCCTCGATGTGGTTTCCCTTTTGTGAGAAACAATTTATATATTCAAAAAGGGAAGGAAGGCTGTCCGCCTTGGTAAACTCCCAGTATCGTCAGCTCCTCCGTGTATTGTATCTTAAAATGCATGAGAAAATGTCCTACAACACTTTCTTGTTGTTGTGTCGCCGTCCGTGTTCCTTTTTTCTCTTTTCGTATAAGCGATATATATGCCACGGCAAGAATGAACACTACACAGAGAACACGATATAAAATATTTTTGTTTTTACGATAGGTTCCTATGATTCGATGTATTGTTGCTTTTCTTTCAAACGTATGTATGTAGTACATACTGCACCTTCAAAGTATATATTATTATATTATGCTCATACATACAAAGGAAGGCATATCATAAAACTCTCAGCCAACCAACCGACTTTAGATCAGATTATGGAGGAGCGTACTCTCCATGAGGTACGGTTATGTGATCCTGCTTACTTCAAAAGATTTTTTCTCCTGCTGTGCCTTCATAAAGAAAATATGGTTCTTTACTTTTGAAGATGTAGTTTTTTTTTATAAAATTGTAGATAGAGGTGTAATAATAATATTATACATGCCATTACAGCATTAGAAGCATGTTTTGATAGGGGACAAAAAACAGCAGGAGCAGTTGTAACCAGCTAGAAAAATCTTTTTTCTTTCTTTCTCTATCAACTACCGACTACCACACTGGCTTCAGTACATTTATAGAGGGAGCGTGTATAGTGTGCTCTACCCCGCTATTTCTCGTATCTTTGATCCCGGAAAAGTAAAGCCGGAGTAAAGAATTTGGTTGTGGAAATAGAATCAGAGAAAGAGGCGGGAGCACTATGACAAATGTATGGAGTCATGATGCATCACTCTTGTCTCTCTTTGCGCTCTCCATTTACTGCTTTTCTTTTCTGAATATGAGACCGCTTGCTGGCAACACTTTCTTTGGCTTGACTTATGATTAGGTGACTGTTCAGGAGTGCAAGTGAGTATATATGGAAAGTAGCGTTGAATATTTTTTATGATGTGCTTTTCAGGAAGGAAAGCGGTACGCGTTTTAGAGAGAACGAAAGAAAAGCTTTGGCTCTATACTGCTGTGCTTTTGGTACTCGAGAGGCTTTAGCCAAGTCAACTCTGCAGATTTGAAGAAATCTTGGACAACTTGCCCCATTCCCATTTGTCTTGTCGACGTATTAAAAATGGTGTATGTGTGGTAGGTGCTTATTCTCTATAGTGTTTTTGCTGTTTAATACCTTTTGCGGTTGGAAACCTAAAGAGATTGCATGTATGTGGATTTTAGGTGTAACAAATGGCTTCCTGGATATGATTAATTTGTGCCCATGTGTAAAATACGAAGGATCGGGTCCGTATATCATGTAGACTTCAAAAATACATCATATCTTTATTTACTTAAGGTAAACTTGCCTTAGTTGTAGTTCATTTCGTACCTGATGTTGCGCTTTCTCAAGTAAGTACTGTTTTATGGAGAAATATTTCGAGTGAAACTGCTTATTTTTTGCAAAGATTCAAAACTTTGATTATGAATTCTTCACAAAGAAAAATATTGAATAGTTTTGGATAGCTGTTGTTGTTTATTTCCGGTTTCACTAATCGCCTGGTTTTGTGCTCATAGCTTACTCAAAGTCAAAATGCATCTAATGAATAAAGTTTGTATTTTACTTGCTCTTAATGCAAGTTACAATTCTGATTATGCTATTCTCCAATAGAAGTTCCGTCAAACTATACAGGTTCCTTATCATGAAATACCACGATAAGAAAAGAGTGCACATAGGAAAGAGCAGTTGGTTCATTAGAAATTAATTAATTTCCCCGTAAGTATATACCTATACCTACTTTTACACTTTCAGAATATTATTCGTCTTACCTTCTTGGGGTGTTGATAAAACTAACCTTCCTCACCAATATACCGCCACTATTATATAGAGGTTTATACATGGTCATTTATGCATGCCTTCTTGCTTCCATTTTGATGTAAACTGTTGTCTGTCAGCTCTTCTTTTCCCTTCCTAGTCCATTCTCTATGCGTGGTGGTGGTGGTGTGTGGTCGATAAATGTTTTAAGTGTATTACACACCGTTTTACTCAACAAAGTCTTTACTATACGACAAAGATACTTTATAGTGGTGGATCCGTGTAAAAAATAACCCCAGCATATAGGGAAGGAAACGTACGTAGAGACTTTGCAAAATCGCACAAAATGAGGGAACATTGCATTCCCCAGAGCATTTCGGTAGTTTAAGGAAATAAAGCAAAGTTGAATCAAGAAAGAACCGAAAATGCAGGAAGGAACGGCATGAATGAATGAGTTCAAAAAAAGCTTCATGAATGTGGGTAATATAGGTATCGTAAGCAAACCAACTTGTTGCAACAATGCAATCATCACTAATGGATTTCTCCTCGTAAACTTGGAGTAGTAAATGTATGTGCATCGTCGTTCCAAATTTATACATCAAGATGACGCGTACACTGCGTACCCACTTCCTCCTAATATATTTATCTTTGGCACACTATCGTGTTTATAAGCTACTACATTATATTGACGTTCACCATTTTTCTCCCTGGATTAAGAATTTCTCAGCTCCAAGCTGCTTTTGCTATATAATACATTCCCTGATCCATTTCCCCCGTTTTATCATACCAAATTGCAAGTGCATCGCAGAGTCACAAACTAAATAAATAATACAATCAAAAGATGGAAACATTTAATGCAGAATGATCATTTCCATTTTTGACAACCAGAAGCTATAAATGCATAATTCGCATTGGTATTTGATGTAGCCAGCCGAATATTAAATTCTGCCTTGAACTTCACAACGATACATGTGCTTTTCCCAAGTAAGATAGTTTGGCAAAAGTTTAATTTTATCAGCCACTAGTCCCCTAAAGCAAGGAGTTAGCAATGTTAGCATGTCTTTATATGGAAAAGGGGATACGCAACTCTACATCTGGGGTCTTTTGAATGCTACTGAATTCTCAAGAATTTAATTTTGATAAGTACCATCTCTGCCTCGTATGAAGAGGATCGCATGTAGTTTTTCTTTGGTGTTTAGCATAATAAAATTGAAACTTTCACCTTAGTGTTTGAGTGTGTGCATATAGTATGCAGTTATGCAATTACATATTATGCATTGCCCGAGTTCCTTTATTTAAGAGGTTTACATACATATTATCATCATCAATTTAATATTATCACCGTATTGGTCTTTATAAAACCATATTATAATTTCTTCTCAGTATTTTCGGAAAAGTTGACAAACTTGAGTAAATGTATGCTAACACTGTGTTAAAACCCCACCAAGCTAACGCCCTTTTAACATTCCGCCATGCTAACACTGTGTTAAATCATCGCCATGCTAACGCCCTTTTAACATTCCGCCATGCTAACACTGTGTTATATCACTGCCATGCTAACGCACTTTTAACATTCCGCCGTGCTAACTTCGTGGTAAAACACTGCCATGCTAACACCTTGGTAAAACACTGCCATGCTAACACCGTGGTAAAACACTGCCATGCTAACACCGTGGTAAGACACTGCCATGCTAACACCTTGGTAAACCACTGCCATGCTAACACCGTAGTAAAACACTGCCATGCTAACACCTTGGTAAACCACTGCCATGCTAACACCTTGGTAAACCACTGCCATGCTAACACCGTAGTAAAACACTGCCATGCTAACACCTTGGTAAAACACTGCCATGCTAACGCCGTGGTAAAACACTGCCATGCTAACACCGTGGTAAAACTACATCATGCTAACATCGTGTTAAAACTACATCATGCTAAAACTCCGCCGTGTTGGCCCCGTATTAAAATCTAGGCTAACACTTATATAATCTCGCCGGTAGTCTTAAATGCACGTGGTTAATATTAAATACACGAGGTTAATATTAAATACACGAGGTTAATATTAAATACACGAGGTTAATATTAAATACACGAGGTTAATATTAAATACACGAGGTTAATATTAAATACACGAGGTTAATATTAAATACACGAGGTTAATATTAAATACAGCAGACCGTTAATATTAAAACCAGGCGGTTTATATTATATCCAAGCGGTCAATATTAAATACACTCGTTTAATAGTAAATACACGCGTTTAATAGTAAATACACGCGTTTACCAGTTAATACACGCGTTTAATAGTAAACACACTCTTTGTATTTATGTTTTAATACAGTTTGCATTTGTTAATATTGGTCATCATACGTATTAGGTGTCCCGATCTAGTTATCTTGCCGGTAACAGTCCTCAAACGGGCCGAACATCTCTCTAATTGAGATAATATATGTATTACTGAGAATTAAAATGGCCTAAATCATTATGCGCGCAACAAACATTACTTCAAAGAGCTATGCCAGTATGTCTGTAACATTTAAACCCACAGATCGCATGTTTGTCTGTGCGCGTCACTGATAAAGTTACACAAATTGTCAAAAAATCATAATAATATTAGGTAGTTTACAAAAAATTCCAGGTAAGACACTTCTCAAGAGGCTCGTTGCAACGATTGATTTTCACATGATTTTCAATTCATTGATTTGTCATCAACAACGTTGTTACGTATTGCATGCCGGTACTTGTGAACTTTTTTTGTTGTTTGTCATTTTTGTTGACTATTGACAGTGACCAAACAGAATAAACATAGTAATAGGGAATAACCAAACTATTTATTGATAAAGCTGACTTTATCGGTGAAGTTAGAAGTGCCGGCATACGTATTGATTTTATCACTTGACTTTCGTTTATTAAATGCCGACAGAAACGGTAAAACGAGTCTCTTTGATGCGCTTGACAAAGTCCATGCTGATACCAATAATAATAAATAAACCATTGGCAAATGGACATAATTAAGAATCGAAGATTGGTCCAAACGCAAGGTTAAATTTAACAAATGGACATCATATTTGTAATCTTGGTCAAAAATGGAATTAAAATCATGTGTCGCACAGCATATGTCCATTAACTTGAAATGTTTAACAATTAAGGACCCAAATCAGGGCCTAAATAGTTAAATTTTAACAAACAAACCGTAGATTCGTAATCCTGGTAAAAAATGGACCAAAAATCATGTGCCGCACAGCATGGATCCATTAAATTAGCGGATTCGAAAATTAAGGCCCTGATTTCAGGGCCTAAATAGTTAAATTTTAACAAACAAACCGTGGATTTGTAATCCTGGTCAAAAATGGACCTATAATCATGTATCACACAGCATGGATCTATTAAATTAGCGGATTCGAAAATTAAGGCCCTGATTTCAGGGCCTAAATAGTTAAATTTTAACAAACAAACCGTGGATTTGTAATCCTGGTCAAAAATGGACCTATAATCATGTATCACACAGCATGGATCTATTAAATTAGCGGATTTGAAAATTAAGGCCATGATTTCAGGACCTTAAAAGTTAAATTTTAACAAACAAACTGTGGATTCGTAATCCTGGTCAAAAATGGACATATAATCATGTGCCACACATCATAGATCCATTAAATTAGCGGATTTGAAAATTAAGGCCCTGATTTCAGGACCTTAAAAGTTAAATTTTAACAAACAAACTGTGGATTCATAATCCTTGTCAAAAATGGACCTATAATCATGTGTCACACAGCATAGATCCTTTAAATTAGCGGATTTGAAAATTAAGGCCCTGATTTCAGGACCTTACAATCCGAATTTTGACAAACGAAATGTGGATTCATAATCCTTGTCAAAAATGGACCTAAAATCATGTGCCGCATGATATAGGTCCTATGTAAAAATGTTAAACCGTTGGTGACCTCTGACCTTTCGAGTTGACCTATTGACCTGAAATTCAATAGGGTTCTGTCCGACCTCCACTAGAGTCTGTATACCAAGTTTGGTGGAAATCGGACCAGCCATCTCTGAGGAAATCGCATTAGGCCGGACGGACGGACGGCCGGACGGCCGGATCAGGATCTTAGTAAGAATCGACATTCTTCGATTCTTAATAATTCATAGTACAATTGAAGAGGCATAATTCACAGGATCAGACTGGAGGAGCGATAATAATTGTGCATTTAAAAACCGCAGACTACAGACTATGTAGATTACGTTTATATTGCTTGTAGTAGAAAGAATAGAGATAACATGCAATTGAATTCAATACTTTTACGTTTTTCGTTAAGTTGAAATTTCTGATTTAAAAATGCAAAGTTTTGGGCCATCAGTTTGAAACCTCCAACTTTCCTGAAGTTCCTGCCTCTTCACAAGTTCCATTATTGCGGCATAATTGAATTAGACAAAAGTATTTAGATTTAGCCGCTTAAGTAGTAGGTATTTTGTTTTTGAGCCTTTCCAAAACTGACTTATCACGTTTTCTCACTTACTACCTCTGTTGTTCGTAATCATAAAGAATTTTCACACTTTTTGATGAACACTTAATTAAATTACACTTGCAGCAGCATGCCCCAAAACTGGTTAACGTGTGTTAACTCTTTTTTTTCATTGTGTTACATCACATCACCCTGAAATGTTCCGAAATGCTCTTTGAACCTGCTTCCTATACAAAAAATCACATCTTCAAAGAGTTTTCAAACATTACTTGTGTGAGAACATTCACTTACTTAAGTACAAACAAGTACCTTTTTTCTTTTTTTATACAACTGCAAGCTTTTAAGTACATTAGCGCCCTTCCATTTAAGTGGGCTGGCAGAAAGAACGACAGGGTGTTGAAAAATATGCTCAAGATATGAAGAAAAAGCCTTTTAATAAAAATTGATACTTTTTTATCCTAAATTTTAATTCAGTCCATTGATTCCATTTCGGTTGTAGGATGCATTCCATTTCTTTTTTTACAACATTTTAATTCCATTTCTATTTCTATGCATTTTTTTTCTTTTTCCTAGTTCAGTCGGTTGATCAGTGATGAGATGGAGGTGGTCTAGATCCAATGAAAGCAACCGTTTCGGAATATTATCCATCTTTCTATGCTCAAGAATCCTATTTTAACACTTTTAAAAGCATCACTTCTTCATTTTCCCCTTCAGCTTCTGTCGGACTATGGCAAAGCGTACACATTATTATGAGGGGAATGTTGTCTACGTATGAGTTACTTCCACATACTAGTCAAGCAAATCAGTATTCCCGTTCTCGTGGGCTTTCTTGTGTTTTGTTGCATGTATGCCGATGTTTCGTAATGCGGTGTCATTCGCAAGATGATAAAGTGCATTAGCAACGACTCTACTTTTATATCTATATTGTCATACAGTTGCTGTTTGTTCTAGTGTATATGATTTCATAAAAAGATTCAAGATGCAAGGAACCAGCAACCCTATCATCTTCCTATAGCTATCAACAGTAGCAGTTAAATCCAAGAAGCTTTTTACACCCAAATACAAAACACTCAAAAAACACTGCAGGAACACAGACTCGCTTCATTTCCTTGTCCTTCTCTTCTCGACAAAAATCCTGGAATGATCATATATGTATTTCATAAAACCAAGAATGTTTCAATTTTCTCAACAGAGAGATGTATTCAAGTCTGTTTTGCCTGCCTCATTTCCTTCGGCAAAAAATCAAGAGCTTTTTTATCTTTTTTTTCAATATTCATGTCTTCCGTCTCATATAAAAACTAAAAGCATTACGCTCACACTCTTATAAAAAAGTATTATGCCTTAGACAATAACGTCCATTAGAAAGGAATTATGAATGGTACTGTACTTACGGTTTTTATTTATGTACATACTTAAAGATCATACACACACGAAAAATATTTCGACAATAAAATACGCTCAGCACATTACATACATTTTTTTAGTAAAAGAGACTCCAACTCTAGAACTCTTCCAGCAGAACAAGGCGGAACGGAAATTAAATACTTCCCGTTCCTTGGAACAATCAGAAATCCAGGTCTAGAGGAACGCAATAAGCGTATTAAAGGGTTTCGGTTATATGTCATTCCCTGAACTACAATCATAAGCAGAAATACTAAAAGACTACTCTAAATTGTGATGATTCCATCCGTAGCTAGCACTATGTCTCAAAATTCTCAATAGTTACGTTACATCTTTAACTACAGGCATACTTTTTTAATAATCTGCTTTACTTTTTAAAGATATAGGAAAAGAGACACATGCGACTTTGTCATACATCATAATATACAGAGAAAATAAAAAAATTACATGTTTTTTTGTTTTTTTTTTCAAAGTTGAGATGTTTCCAAATAAAAGAGTACCTTCTTACTTTTCTTGAAACTTCTAAATGGATTCTCCAAAGCATTTTGAAGATCTTTGTAGAGTGTCTTTGAGTATCAAAATATTAACAGAATGAAACGAGTACTATCTAAAAGAAAATATTTTATATTAGTATATGCCTAAAATACCTAGCATTTGTATCACTCAACAATAGTGCTTTTAGCCGGAGTTTTCAGTAGACGTATTTGAGTGGTATGAAAACATTTATGTTAACGCAACATTATAATGGTGCAACCGACAAGGACAAGACTGTAAATACGAATCATATTTGCTGGCTTCGAATTAATGGAACTATGTACCTATTTTCAACTTTTGGAATCCTTTAATGGAACTTTAGGAAAATATACTTTTTGCTGACTTTTTTTTATCATTGCAGCATTTGAGTCATTTTACTTCAGAGTGATTTTTTCTGAATTAATATGAAGGTCGGATAGAATGTTGAATGTTCTCCCTCACAAAAATATACCAAGTCATGCACTGATTTTTACTATATCATGTCGGAATACTTGGTCGTTACAAAATTACTAAAAAAGAAAATATTATGGACTGGCTCACTGGCTAAAGACTCATAAACAGAAGCGCTACATTTTGGTGTAGTGCTCACAAACGTGACTAAATACTAGGTAAAAGGTAAAATACAACAACTTCATCTTTAAAACAGTAGGTTATGTAAATGAGCAACCACATCCAAGCTTTATTGGACCCCTGGGAGCTGAGCTGAGTACTCATTGTGAATCTTTGGTGGTACAAAAAAGGTTCAAAAAGACTAATTGAGATACAAAATTCAGTCCTAGTCCTATGAATTTACCAGAGCAGTACCGAGAGCAGATTATATTGTACATTGAACAACAACAATGTAAATAAGCTTAGAGCAAGAAAAGGTGTGCTTTATAAAATATGTATGCTGTGTTTTTTTTTGCTGAGGATATAATTTATGTACGCACTTAGCCTTTTTTCAGCCACTATTTAACAGTAGCGCAGCGTCACGTTTTTATATGCATTCCTGGGTACTCAAAAGCTTGTATTCTCTATCGGCGGCTTGTAAAGCTTGGTATTTTGAACCCCAACAGCGAAAATAGTAAGTAGCTGCGGATGCAATTCAAAAGACAGATTTGTGCATTAAGATAGACAGATAAAATGAGTGAGCGAATGAGCGAATCAAAATGTATGCGTGTTGTACATAAAAACAGTAAGCAGGGCGATGGTGACGTGACTGTACACACAGCCTCGTTTATACTACAAAGCTTAAGTTTTAAAATTTCTCTTGTGTATAGCTTATTTAAGTCATAATACGTACACAACAAAATCTAGATTTCCTCACGTTGTTGTGATTTCATTTGTCTTTTAATGGAGAGGAGAAAACATTTTGATTATGGATCACTGAACAAAACAGACAAATAGGCTTACATTATTACTACGCGCACACAGACAAAGATCTTCTCTTGTTCCATTACTACTCAGACGGCAGGGAAATGAGCACACACATATAAATACTAAATACAAGCCATATTATAACCAGTTGTGTTTCATTCTGCAAACAAGAATTTGGTGTTTTAGCTTTCAAGTTTAGTTATCAACTTGAAAGAAGCTGTGGGTGAGTAAGTGAGCCTGCAGAGAGGAGAAAATGATAATAATGGTGATGTTCGGAGTACACTGCCTTTACGCTAAAATAGTGATGCTTTTTTGATAACCATCAAATTGTATCACGCATTATTGTTTCCTCTTTAAAGCTAAGAAGCTTCTTGTTGTTCCTCTTCTCAGAGAGTAGATAGCAATCTTGAGCAAATCACTATGTATCTTATATAAGGCCGCCTTTCTTCACGGGACACACTTATTTATTGTATCTCTAGCTTGAACAATGCAGATTTAACAATATCAGCAGAAAATGTTCTTATTTACTTGTAATATTTACTTTACGGATAATGTCATTGATACCGTTGAAGAAACATCATAATATACCATGCGAGTTTGAAACTTTCCTCGCGTCCCCACTACTAGCACACCCGAAAAACCATTAGCTCTCAATATATAATACTAATGGTGTTGATGAAAGGTACGATTGAGCTGGGAAGACAAATGATAAAAGTGAGTTAAGTAAGCGAGGCGTGTACTAAACACAAAGTAGTGTGCTGGAGGAATGAGTGTTGCTTTGTAGCTGAAACGGAAGAAGGACGATTCATCAGTAAAACTCATTTTGCCCAGCGGTTATTTTCGTTGAAAGAAACTTGAAAAGCTTATACTGTTTCCTTCTGTAGTGCTCATGTAGAAGTTTTGCTTTTTATTTGTAAAAATGTTTAAGCATTCCAAGCATAAATTTGTTGATGGCATCTCTGCATTGTCGGTAATTCTGCCACATTTAGAGTTTTTTTTATTATGCTCTAGAAATTCATCCAGCCAGCAAGCGAAGAAGGAGCTACCGACTAAAGTATAAAGTAGTAAGCAGAACTGTTGTTGGTTTACTTGATGGCGAAGAAAAGAGAAATGTTTCTCTTTTCACTAAAAACTGTTTACATGCCACAAAAAGGTGTTGTGAATGGGTGTTGCAAGAACTACAAAAGTGACAACAACAACGTGAAGCGACAAGAAAAAGCAGAGGGTAAAGCAAAGTAGTAAGTGTTGTGCATTCTGTATAGCTTGTGGTAAAAAGAAAATGGAAAAACTTCTTGTGCGTTGAATAAAAAGAGCAAATAGGTGAAATACATTTGTCGAGCTCTTCTGAACAAATTCAAACAAGCAACCAGCCATGCATGATGAGATATCTTAAGTTGACCCGACATTAGCTCACTTTGCTTAATGTAAGATATATTTTATTTAGCTCTTAGCGTTACAACAAGAACACTAAGTGGGATACCCTTACAACACTCTTGTGTAAATTGTTCAGCATGTTATTGTGAGCACGACAAATGTAAAGGAGGATGATGATAGTTGTAAAAAACAACATTAACTGTGCAAGCAAGCACATAGGCGAGCAGAATTTCAAAGAGAGAAAGAAGTGGTTTAGCTTACCTTAACTAGATTTATTTTAGAAAGGAAAACAAAACATGTTGTAAGTCTCTTTTAGGATTAGCTACTTTTGTGGTGTACTTTTAAGGTAATAAGTGTCAATATAAAGCATTATAAGCAAAAGTACAAAAAAGCGTATTGAGTTTGCCACACGAAATATTGTACATAGACTTTCCAAGAAGATAGATATGAATCTTAAAAAAGCAAATATTAAAATAGAGCCGTTATGTTTTATTTCATATTTTTTGATAAAAATGCAATGTCATGTATATGAGTTGTAGAACATGTAGTTTACTTACGCGTTGGCTTTATATGAACAGCTTGTTGGTAAAACATCTTGAATGACTTTTTCGAAGCAAATTAAATTGTCAATAGGTGAAAAAATGTCCATCTTTTTGATGAAGGATATGCTGGAAATGGGATTCATCAATGAAGGTAGTAGGCATCACGAATATGTCAGAGTTTCGGTTATTTTCAAAGATGGAAAGAAAGATATGGTAAGGGAGGTGACTGTGTGAAAGACCAATATTGTTGTTTACACTCAAAAGAATTTTTCTCCGCTTTTATAAATGACCGACAAATATTAAACGTGCCTTTAGTCATATATCTATAGGGCACTATCTCTCTCTGAAATGTTTTGAAATGTCTTAAAAGCTTTCTTCCAAAATAATATTTCATTGGGAGATTTCAATTGTGCTTCAAACCGTTTTCAGTATTTTTATATAGGCTCAATGTGGAATTGGAATATAACGTGCGTTATGGTTATGATTTCATTGTACATTGTATTGTTGCATTTCAGTTTATGAGCGATAGCTTTCTACATATCAAATTCCGAAATGCGACTGTAAAATTGAAAAAGGGTTTTACATATTTTAGTTGAGGTAGGTTGCACGCGGTCGCTTCCGAATACATTTTCATTTTTTAAAGTTCAAAGCATCCGATTTGTGATATGATACATGTAAAATGCCACATTTTTATACATTAAAATAAATCAATCAACTGTTAGCTATAATCTTCACGAAATATGGAATCTTGCGTCAATTGTTGAACACATTTCATGTATTTATAGATAGTTTACTGTGCTTGCAAAACTTAAAACACACACCAGCTAGGTTTGGTGGACATGAAACATGTTTCATACATAAACTGCATTTAAATGCTTTCTCGGATTTTTCTCATTTTATGGTAAAATTTAAACAAAAGACGCCTGTGCATAATGATTTATAGGCATAGCTTTAAACACAACCGGTTTAAAAGCGTTCAATCAAACCTTAACTCTGTCTACATTTGACATACACATTTTAAAACTTCAATACGTAGTAGCATAGCTCTGTTTGTCATGCCATGTACTGAGTTTCTGCTTGAACAGAGGCGGCGTTTTTTGCGTTATCTGTACCATTGGCTGTTATTGGGAAATTTGGTTACTAAATTCCCTAGGTCAAGTCTGTTTTTAAAAAATGTCAAAACAACTTGATGATTAAGTGCATTCTATTCTGAAACATTTTAAGAGAAAAGTCGCGGAAGGAGTAAAAGTATCTGGGGAAATAAAAGGTCGTCTCTAGACCAGCTGGCCTTTCTGGCACCGGCCAAGTGTCAAACAACTAGGTTTGACCCGAGGAAGCCGACGTATAACAACGTGCAACATGTTACATATATGAAACTGAAATGTGTGTTACGCATTTTTAAAAATAAAAACAACCAAATATCTGGATACGGAATTTCGTAACATTTAAAAATTACCAGTTCCCGTTCTTTGAAGTGATCATAAATATTATCACGAAATATACAGGTTTAAAATACTCTCAAAATGTTTTGACTACCAAAACGTAAATGAGCCATGTGGTTTAAAGTCTCATTTATTTAATCGTTCTTAGGCTAAGATGAAATAGAAACACATAGTAGGGGAAATTTGTGCTGCATCCAAAAGATAATATATTCTTAAACTTTTGTGTAAGTGTACGTTACATACAACATACATGTAAGGATTAGGGGCAGTATGAGAGCCAACTTCCAAATTCATATAACTGCAGTACAAGGTTTTCTTGATTTTTGAATTACGCATCAATATATTTAATCATTCCCTTTTCAATAAACAGTCCTTTTTATTGAGGGCACAAATTAGCCACACTATTTCCTTCTCCACTTTTTAATGAACTTGCCACAATTTCCCACAACTTTTCATAATGAATGTATATAGGGTCTTCCCGTTATCATCGTTGACCCTTCAGATCCGCAACCACCATCACGTCCGTAAGTACGTGTGTCACGATAAAAAATAGTGTTCAAATGATTCCGCTGCGCTCTGCAGTAAAAAAAGAACGTGTGTCAAAGGAAATCAAGCGTCCCATTTATGAAGAAATTAAAGTGTTTTAGGCACTGGTTAACACCTTCTCTCTGTTGTTATAATCATTTATAAGTTTGAATGTACTTGTTCTCCTCTACCATGAAATTGAAAAAGGCCATTCCAATCGATTAACAAATTAAAAAACCCAACTCATATGCATTCGCTTCACTTGATTTGAATTGAATTGACACGGAGGGAAGAGGCACAAGTTTGATCTTTGGTGGTGGTGGTGGAGCATCTACTTTTTATGTATATTCCGCTGTACTTTTTGTTGTGTAATATTAAATGTGCACAAACGAACTACATATTTTGTTAAAAGTTTTCCCATAAAATTGTGTCATTTGAGCAGTGTATTTGTACGTGGAGCTCTATACTTCAGCTTCAGCTCAGTTTTCTCTTTGTGTACACTTGCAAATGTTAAAATCATGGTTTTATTTTGAAGCTGGCTACGCTACCACCACCACCCCTTACATGAGAAGAAAGGCAAGGAAGGGTGAGTTGGCTGGACGGTGTGCCTTTCCCATTCCTACCCGAACCGTACAATATTACGCCCTTGCTTGCGTTGTTGGTCGTTCGTTTTTATGATAAACACGGTAGCAAAAATATAGAAAAAAAAGTATTATAATCATCACCAATGATTCACTGATTGTCATGCTGTCGTACGTTGTAAAACCACACACATTGTTCTTGAATGAAAAACTACGTTCTATATAGGGTATATATAAACATCACAAGTTGAGAATATTTTGCCTAAATAATTTACCCAAGCAAGCGATGCGGAAAGCACTTGAAAAGTTTGTGAAACATATAGATGCATAGTACATTGTACCAAAACCTTAATTCATTATGAAAATTCCATACTACTGAACAAGATAAACAAAACTTTGATGATAAAAGAGATTTTAATAATGCTGCTTTTATGTCTACTACTTTCACTGTTTTAACAAAGAAATGTGCAACATCACTCACTTGACTTGATTTTTTGATTCATGGAAGCAATAATTCGACACGGTGGGTAATAAATTATAAAATCAGACTCGTGCCGGAAACATAGACCATACGCTACCAACGTTGGTCACAGGGATGAGTCTTGGGAAGCAACAATGACTTGGAAGAAAGGTGTACTTTTGAAATCTTTCAGGGTTTCTGTAACATAAGCCATGTACAAGGCACACATATTTTTAGCGAACTCAAAACTAGAGAAAAAATGTACATGACTTTGCTTCGCGATTCAATTCAGTTTTATAGAGCAAAAGATTGTTGGTTTCAATGTTTAAAATATAATATGCAAAAAATATTTTTTAAATACAAAAAAACAACGATTTAAATATGAAACTCCATAATTTCGCCGAAGCATAATAAGCGAAACGGTTTATCATCATAATATGAGCTTTTCTTTTATTTGCGTGTTTTCGTTTGCAGCTCCAAACACCAGAGAGAAACGGCAATCGCGGAATGAAAGTACAATAAACACGCGTAGGGAAATAAGTAGAAAGGAGCTCTAGGTAAGAATGGACAGTTGATCATTCCGTGACAGCATAACCAGAGAAATATACTACAAGAGAACTCTGATCACATTAATGTTATACTACCATTTCCACAATAATAGGCTCAAAAACAACTAGGTACCGGAGAAACTTCCGGTCTTTTTGTTTGGACAGACTTCCTGAATGACTTGTGTTTTCCCGGCTCTACTTTGTAGGGTTTGCATTATTGTTCCAGTTAAATAAAATAAGACAACATTGAATTGCCACCGTCAATGAATACATTTGAACATGTGAATAATTACGCATTTCGGTTTATGAACATGTACAAAAGAGTGAGTGAAACTGAAAGTCATTTCTAAGAATTTTTTCGGTTGTTATTATTGTGAGCATGATTTGATGACAGTAGTGAGCGCAAAGAAAAAAGTCTAGTTATGTACAATACGTAACAAAATGCGCCAGTAAAGATATGAGCTAGTTGTTCATATAAAAGAACAATGAATTGCGGTCTTTGCCGGGCTGTTAAGTAATCTGAGTAATAAAAGTGGAGGTGGATTTTCCATACTAGATGAATTATTATTGCACTTTGCGCGATAGTAAGTAATACTACAGTAATAATAGCAGCAGTACGTACAGTGTACATTATTATGTGTATCAGTGCAATGGTCGGTTTATTGAATGACTTTATCCTGTTACATCTTTCGAGTAGTTTGTAGTTCGTACTCAGCATTGAGACTGAATTCTTGCTTTCTTTTCTTTGGGGGATTCATGTACAATGTAGTTCATGAGCGTATGCATGATAAAAATAATGTGGGAACGGCAATTTCCTTGCAACAGGATACTTTTCTATCCTTTTTGGTCTGAAATTTTTTGGTGTCAGGCACTTACGTACTTCATTTCTAACATTTTGGATTGATGTTACACAGAGAGAGAGATAGAAAAGTAACTGAAACCCACAGTAAGTGATGCATTTTCTCTTCCGGAGTAATTATCGGGGAAAGAAATACGCATCGGAGGACACGTGACTCAAATGAACTGTTGGTCGCGTGCCGTGTCCGGCTCTACTTCCATCATGTTTATACTTTTGGGTTTTGTGCCACTAATAAATGGCACACGTTTGAATGGATGGAGTGGTAATGGTAATGCAGTAACTTATTCCGTGCTATGATGCACAATACTCCAAAAGCTGATCATACATACCTATCACATTCGTACAAATCAATGTTATTTTTTTGTTTATAGGAAAAGTGATAAAGTTGCATATTAGAGCTGCGTATGGCAAACACAATTGTCTGATGATTATACTCATTTCCCAAGAGAGCTTACTATGGTATGCTGCTAAATTAGGTATCTCACTGTGAAGATGAATGGTAATAGGATTAAGTAATTTGCACCAGTGTCTAGATCTGATTGAATAGTTAAAGTAAACTCTGATAAAACGAGAGCCGGTGGTCCGGTTTGCGAAAAACCACCCGTTAATTGAAAAGTAAGGCATTGCATGTATCTAATACAGTGTGAATAATTGCGTGTAAGTGTTATAGGGTTTAGCATTTCGTTTGTCCCGGGAAGGGTTGAGCATTGCGTGCTGATATGGAGTTGAGCAATTTGGCGCGTAAATGATATCGGGTAAAGCATTGCGAATAGCTAAGATGGGCTTGAGCATTGCGTGTAGCTAACATGGGCTTAAGCATTGCGTGTAGCTAATATGGGCTGCAGCATTGCGAGTAGCTAACATGGGCTTAAACATTGCGTGTAGCTAATATGGGCCGGAGCTTTGCGAGTAGCTAACATGGGTTTGAGCACTGCGTGTAGCTAACATGGGCTTGAGCATTGCGTGTAGCTAATAAGGGATAAAGCATTGCGAGTAGCTAAAATGGGCGTGAGCATTGCGTGTAGCTGATACAGGGTCAAGCTATGCGTATAGCTAATATGGGATCGAGCATTCCGCGAAGCTATTTTATTTTTTACACATGGACAAATTTAATATAAGGTTAAGCATGGACAGTTGTAATATGGAGTTAAGCATGGGCAGTTTTTATATGGGGTTAAGCATGGGCAGTTTTTATGTGGGGTTAAGCATGGGGTGTTTTTATATGTTGTTAAGCATGGAGGGAATCAGAAAATTAACATGGGATTAATGTTTTCATTTGGGGGCACTTAATATTAAGTTTAAACGAAACGTTTTCAAACGCGGGAGAACTTAAAATTAAGTTTTCGCAAGCAAGTGGTTGTGGCGGGAGCACTTAAAATTCAGTCGAGTCAAAAAGGTTACGAAAGTGGTAAAACTTATTTTTCTGCAGGGCAAGTTCACCTCTCAAAGTGGCAGGTCTTAATAATCAGCTGTTTGTTGCTGACCTGTCTGTGGGAGAACTTAATATTCAGTTAATTCCCCCTGTATTTCCAACAATTCCCACGTGAACGGTTATTACCCGTATTTGAAATCCCCACATTGTAGACAACCTACTCTAAGGAAATTACCACGTTACCCCATTGCTACTGAATTATAATTACCACATTGACCTACATAATAATTAATTTTTTAGTCCACTTTAACTGCTAAAATCGTGTTTTAAGTACAATTTGAAAGGGAGAGAGAGAGAGAGGAGCATGGAGAGAACTAACATGGGGCTAAGCATGGATGGAATTAACGTGGGGTTAAGTATGGAATGAATTAACATGGGGTTAAGCATGGGGAGTTTTTATGTGGTGTTAAGCACGGGGAGTTTTTATATGGGGTTAAGCATAAGGTGTTTTTATATGGGGTTAAGCATAAGGTGTTTTTATATGGGGTTAAGCATGGGGAGCTTTTTATATGGGGTTAAGCATGGGGCTGTTTTTATATGGGGTTAAGCATGGGCAGTTTTTATGTGGAGTTAAGCATGGGGTGTTTTTATATGGGGTTAAGCATGGGGAGTTTTTATATGGGGTTAAGCATGGGGGTGTTTTTATATGGGGTTAAGCATGGGCAGTTTTTATATGGGGTTAAGCATGGGGTGTTTTTATATGGGGTTAAGCATGGGGAGTTTTTATATGGGGTTAAGCATGGGGGTGTTTTTATATGGGGTTAAGCATGGGCAGTTTTTATATGGGGTTAAGCATGGGGGTGTTTTTATATGGGGTTAAGCATGGGCAGTTTTTATATGGGGTTAAGCATGGGGTGTCTTTATATGGAGTTAAGCATGGAGGGAACTAACATGGGGCTAAGCATGGGGAGTTTTTATATGTGGTTAAGCATGGGGTGTTTTATATGGGGTTAAGCATGGGGTGTGTTATATGGGGTTAAGCCAGGAGTATTTTTATATGGGGTTATGCATGGGGAGTTTTTATATGGGGTTAAGCATGGGGAGTTTTTGTATGGGGTTAAGCATGGGGAGTTTTTACATGGGGTTAAGCATGGGGAGTTTTTGTATGGGGTTAAGCATGTAAACCCGGGACATTTTGTGCGTTTTCCCCGAAATGGCGTGAGGAAATTATAATAGAGGATTATAATCAAGCAGATCTGCCAAATCACACAGGTGAATTGAGGTTTGAAGGGATTGACTTAATAAAAAATAGAGTTTATTATTTTTAAATAAAAGTTTTTTAAAGACGCAATGGATAGATTTGTTGATAAATTTTGGAGTCTTCCCAAGCACATAATATTTATTGTAAAAACCTTTCTATGTCAAAATATATTGTAAAACATAGTTAACTTTGAAGCAAAAAAATATATACAGAATGCACACAGACTGTGTCTACTTTCACTGAAAACCCGAAGGGTTGCAGGCGGCTTTAAATGTTAAACAACAAAGAGATCATTAGTTGTTTCCAAATCAAAGAATGCTCATCAAAGGTTTTCGTAAAGGAAAACCAACAAGTTGTAAAAATTCCTTTATGAACTTACGTTTGTCACGCAGAGTCAATTGATTCTCTAAACAATGTATTTAGTAGTGGCTGCCGTGGGGTTGCCTACTGTCTACCAAGAAGAAAATTGGTGTAATCGATACATGAATGTGTATATACTTATTCGTAAACGTATTTTACAAAACCTTCGTTTTGACATTTTATTTATTATAAAATCCCTTCTGTAAAAGAAGCGCTTATATAACGGTTAGATGAGCTGTAATGCAATATATCAATATATGAATGGAGTTGCCTTTGAATTTCTACTCTCCGCTGAATGGAGCCAAGAAGTGGTAGACCACCTTGAAATCACTTTACTAGTCAATAAAATTAAGAAGACATAAGCGAGAGTGGGTATATAAAACGCAGGTTATATATCTATATATAATTCGTACTTTCAACACACAAGTACAAAGGAAAAGATCATCTTGTAAGTATTTTTATTTCTTTTTTACGTTCAAAACAATTGTAATGTGAATGCAACAGCAAAAGTCAATGAGTCACCAGTCGATGGGTCGATGGGTTCTCCGATGAGATGTAAAAAGGAACTTTTGGGTTCATTTGAAGTTCTCAAAATGTTAACAAAAACAGATTATTGTCAAATATTCTATATGTATACTAGATGGGTCTACGAGATGATTCCTAGTCACTAGTTCCTAAAATGCCAAACTTCTGATTTCATTTATTAATATGTATTTTAGATTTACTATATGTGAAATACATTTAAATTGCATTACATCCCGTTTGATTACACACAGTCACTTTCTTTTATTTGCTCAGAAAAACATTCTATGTAGTAGAATTATATGGATTTCGTATTATAGGGATAGAACATTTCAAGATATAGCCAATGAAAAACTTGATCAAGATTTTATGCAAATTACCAGGATAGAATCCGCTACATACATACGTACATAATTAGATATAATACGAAAAGTATTTTGAATCGTAATCGTAAATGACGGCTAAGTTGACATACATTGTGATTGTAGTTGGAGAAAATTTCTATAATGCCTAAAATTTTCTAACATTTGAATAAAGTTTACTTATACTTATTTTCAGTTATAATATTTCTATCACTCTCTAAAACAAGTTGTTTTAAACAACACTAGTGAAATCCAAAACGAGAATAATATACATGAAAATTTGATATTTACAATGTAAACGTATTCTTGCTAAAAACTTATGGTCTAAATACTTAAATGAGTAATGTCTACTAGAATTTTTAGAATTACCATTTTTAATATAAAAAAATTATCATATTTAAGTATACACTCTTTAAACCGTAATACATACATAAGTAATCTCATGTCAATGAAGTCCTCAAGTTTTCTCTTGAAGATACATATATTTTGGTAATGTGTTTTGGTGTATGATTCGTTTTGAAGTTAATGCAAGCCGCCATCACGTCTCACGTCATCACCACATATGACATACACCAAACAAACTCAACAACCCAAAATCAGACTTTGTTGTATTGTTTAAATTTTCTTTGCATGTCTTAGGCTAAGAGATGAGGCACGAATTAGATCCATTTCTATAATATACAACATCATTCTCACGTCACATCAATTTGTGTCACAATCACTCACCGTCATCATGCGGTTGGTGTTTTAAAAGCCCTACCACTGCCCAACCATGTAATTATTAGTAATGTCCATCTCTAATGGATTTCATCCCTCGAAGCAAAACCTAGCCAACCCACCTATTACTAATAAGTAAAAAGTAGACATCACGTCCATTAGCTGGCACAATTTTTCCTCTAAATATGCACGTTTCATCCAAAGGCAGTCTATTGAATGATGAAAAATACTATGTTACCCAAAATGACTTTAATGCACCACACGATTTTTTCCCATTTTCTCAGATTCTACAGTTACACGCACCTTTCATGTAATTCATATTCATATTGCAAACTCATGTTACATTTTGTCTTTCTGTAAGCAACGGTAGTAGTGCAAGTAACGACTAAAAGCAAAAAAACTAAATGTATCATTGCTATTTGTTGAATCGCCGTTTTTATTCATATGTCTGTAAAATAATAGGATAACGAATACGTCACAGAGGAGCCACTCGCCATTACCATTGCATTACACTGACGGGCGGCAGAGAGGTGTGGAGGAACATCAAGTACAAAATACTTCTACTCCTCCTACCCCACTAAACTCTGTATCAAGTAACCTGACCGGGATGGGACTTCCAATACACTTTTTTATGAACTTTTAAGGTTTCACAAAATATAAAGTATGTGTATCTAACTGCAATACTAAAACATAGCAAGATGTAATATAATTTTGTATGGTTCATAGTAGCCAAGAAGAAGCAATGTAATTTACATATAAGCTGATCCATAGCATTTCAGTTTTTAAACTTTGAATCAATGTACTAGGTAGATTGAGTGACTTTTCATTTTAAAGGCT
Organism: Entomobrya proxima; assembly: GCA_029691765.1. Lineage (NCBI taxonomy): Eukaryota > Metazoa > Arthropoda > Collembola > Entomobryomorpha > Entomobryidae > Entomobrya > Entomobrya proxima. The sequence continues at coordinate 2,175,147 of CM056170.1, forward strand.
GAAAACAATGTGAATTCTTAATTACTTGGTAGTGGTAAGGCGTTCTGCTTCAAAGGAAACGTTTTGAAATTTTAAGGAAATGTTGGTTCCGACACATTTAAATGTCTAATATGAGTGATAATGAAATAGCAGTACTTTCCCCCACATTTTGACAGTAGACAGTCTTTGGAAGCAACAATTAATGCTGATTTGGTAATGTTCTGTTACACATTAAGGACATTACACTGCTGACCGTATCACAATCTTCATCATGTTGTATATTAATATCTGGTATAATATTATGCCTCGATAAAACATCGAATTCCATATAGGTAGTCTATCATGGTTTCTTTCATAATTATGTTATATAAACAAACTTGCACTTAACAACACGTATTTTAGCCTTTTTCACTAAAACGATTTGTGATTTTTTCATGTGGTAGCTAGCATTCTATTTCGCTGCGCTTGCAAGTGTAAGCGGCGTTTCGGTATAAGTCAAAATCGTGAGACTTTGATTTCACACACTCACTAGTAGCCAAGTAGCGGATAGAATTGGAACACAAGAAGCCGCTGCTGAGCAGGTAGCAACTTTGATGATAACTTAGTAGTTAAATAAATATGAATCGTAAAACTGAAACATGACTCGAAAAGTTACTACAAAGTGAAACATTCATGCAGTGTAGTCATTAGTCAGTTCCATGAACCTTGTACTTATCTGTCACGCCTGGGTGTTTTAAATGCACAAGCACGTTTGGCAAAATATGATAAAAACAAAGTAAAAATATGAATATTGGTATGCGCAGTAGCAAAATATCAAAGATATCGACACTGCGATAAAAATGCATATCATGCTACCGTCACAAGAAAGTAGCTGAACAAGTTACGTAAAAATGTGAAAATTTTAGGCAGCTTTAATCAGGATTGTAAATCTTGTGAAATGCAAAAGCGAGATATCAGAATATCTATCAACTATAGAAATAGGAGCAAAATTCAAACACACAATATTGTACGAATTGTACTTGCTTGGCGTAAACTTATATAAAAATGGTAAGGAATCAAGATGATGATAAAGCCTAGGTACATGTATCGTAAAAACGTTATTATACAAAGAAAGGTAAGTTGATAAAAAAGAGCTGGTATTAACAATAAATGAAACATTTTTCGTAAGTTGGAAGAAGATGGTTTGTTAGCGAAAAAGGGGAATAAAGTGGACAAATGGCATCAAGTCATATTTGTATGATTAAGGCCATAAAATTATATTCGGCTATTGGTTGGGTGTCAGAGAAAAATCTAAACTTACTAATCCTGAGTCCTGAAACCACATAATATGTAATGATAACCAAGCAAGAGGACCATGCACTGTATATACAGCAAGTTTATATGCAACTTAATGCAACATAATATGGCGATTCCTTCTCATAGGAAAACCGCAAAAGTGGTAGTAGCTAGTTAGTTATACGATCATGACAGAAATTAATGGCTCTTGTTAAATTAGTTTATTGTTGTTTGTATTAGTGTATAACCTGCAACATGTCTCTCAACAACAATAATCAAAGTAATTTAAGAAGCTAGAATTATATGTGTATACATTTTCCTTATGTTAGATTAGAAAGTATATTATGCTCTAACAGATTGGTATAATAGATAATTTAAGGCGTATATTCGCTGTATTTTATGTACGCAACATACTTATACTAAACAAACAGGATTCAATGGGAACAAATTATCGGTTTCAGGCTACAGTAATTAGAATATTGCCGTTCTTGTAATTAAAACCAGATTTAATCTTACACTTTATTGTGTTCTTACTTTTATTGATGACTTCTACCAAATAATATGTGTTTTTGCACCAGCAAATAAAAAAATGGCAGGAATAAAGCTATAATACAGATGTATGTAAGTAGCTGGAAGACCTTTATTATTTTTGTTTCTCTTGAGTTTTCAAAGTAAGCAATCTTTTATAATATTATCTTAGCTTCACTTTAAAATAATGATAAATAAATTTTTAAATCTGCATATAGTATGAAACATATCCAGCAATTATTAGTATGCTTATAATGAACAATGAAAGGAGGCTGAAGTGCTTCCTGGCATATATTCTTACATGTGACAAGGATGATATGATGACATTGAAGAAAGAACTGTAAAACGAATGAACATCATTATCATTTGGAGCCGTCACCACCTTTACTTGCTTCTAGACAACAATAGTCAATAGTGGTCTTTTCGCTTTTTTGTAACATCTTTTGACTCTTTATGTGGCCTTCCTACTCTCCTAACAGCGGATTTGATCTCATGACTGATAAAAATCGTTTAATGTTCATACCTATGCTGCTTGTCATTGTAGATCTAAAAAGTATTTTATGGTTCACAGATTCTCGTCGCCTCATTCGGAGATATGTTGTGGATTTATAAAGGTGTAATACATCAACTAAAACTTTTTATCAAGAAAAGGTGCACTGCAACCCTGTGTACGTCAAACAGCTAAGCTACCATTGAACCACGGTGGTGTTCATCACAAGATGTTATACAATGTTTTCAGCATGGGCATGAATTTCACGTGTGATCCTGTATATATACTAGTTCTATTGTAAATATGGTCAAAATTAGACATAAAAATGTTGGCTACTCAGCTATTCTCGCAAAATCTAAGGAACATACATACAAGATACAATTTTCCGTCATATTAGCTATCAATCTTTGAACAGTTCTGAAAAGTACGGGGCGTGCTCAGTCAGAGTCCTTTCGTCATCAAATATGATATGCTTTACCCGCGGTATGTGAGTTAGTGTAAGAGGTTTGAAAAACATCTGAATGCTGAAGTTAAACTTTTTAAAAGGGAAATGACAGGAAAATTACAATGTTCAATCATTTGTAAGTACTATCACTATAACTTGAACATAATAGATCATAATCGTCGTGGGGCATTGATAGTAATAATAATAATAAAGAAGAAGGGGGGCAGGAAGTAGACCTTTTAAGTCACTTGAACCAAATTACCCTTGAGTAATGCCTTCGGACAACTTCTTTAGTAAAATGACAGCTATTTCACTTGCAATTGTATACTAGTACAATGATACTGAAAAGTCAAGTACCTAGTCGCAATATAAGCCATTTTCAAAGAATAGCGTACATACATTCCATGCGTACGTCCATGATATGTCGTCCGATACCTGCGGTGACGACACCACCAACAAAGTCTAATATTATAATATATATTGCATTCAGCAGTTCAGCAATGATTTTATGTAGGAATTGACCAAAATGAAATTCTTCATGCAAACTAATCTAGTACTTAACTTCTGATCTTCATGCGAATATAATATCGGGACTGGACTCCAGAGCGAGAGCACTTTGGGGTGATGTAAGGCATTGTACGTGTGCAATTCAGTTTAATAAAATATTCTGCTCAGCTCATAATTCACTGTTTTCCAATAATGAAAGTTGAATAGCTATAATATAATATACATGGCATATATTATACTTACATGTTATATGCCACACTTAGAGCCTCAGTTAACACTAGTGGCATGTTAGAGACTTTTGCTTGGTGTGGATGGAACGAAGTTAAAACCCCATTAGCATGTCCATGAATAAATAATAATAGTAAAGTGAAAAGCTCTGAAACATTAAAATGGCCAGAAAAGAACGGCAAACTTTGAAAAACAAGGTCGACAAAGAAATATACGGGAAATTCTATTAAGTTCAAAATACAGCTCAAAATTTAAACGATATGAGAAAAAAAGTATTTTACCTATTACTGCACTTGACATAATATTTGACAATATAAAAATTACATGATATAGTTACAGATAAAATTATAAAATATTATTCTGAATTTACATCTGTCAAAGTATATAGATGCAAAACACTTTATATCACGACACGACCAACAAACTGATGCGGGTTTGACCTTTAACCTATTGTTTGATTTGCTTGAATGTAACTTGAATAAAAAGAACAAGAGTGTATTAATTACTTATTTTTACCAAGCTAATCATATACAATATATACATTTATGAATGTTATCATCATTCTACATTCTGACTTTGATTAAAAATCTTTCACCATCTCTGATCACCTACTAACACTTGTATAAAATACAAAGCTCAATAAAAAGTGATCCAGTGTGCGTATACGATACAATACACCAACAATCGATGATGGAACACCCAAACAAAATTTACCTTCTGCCACAGCATAATATACACCCTTCGAATCACCCAACGTTTCAAAGATCAGTTCCACCACCTGGCCTCGCTAAGTTTCCTAAATTTTACACCAAACTGCACCCAACGCCCATTTGCGTACATAAGATAATCCCTTTTTTATGTTTCTAGTTGAATCATTCATAATATTTTTCTAAACATTACTCCCAACATTTAGGATTAGCAATCATTCCATTCTGTCAGTTGCGTCATCACTTTGTATCAATACTTTTCATACGGTTGAGTCACTAGAAAAAATGGAATGGATCCACTTACTCTCTTATGAATACCTAGGTGCATCACAGCAGAAAGTAGGATTAAAAATAACACAAAATGTCCTTTTCTGAACAGCAAAAAATCATCCATTTCTTAACAATGTGTTTTCATTTGGTACATGTGTGTTGGTATTAGTGCACAAAACCATAAAACACTAATAGAACAACCAAAACGTGGGGTCACCATAATAAATAATAAATATAAGACCAAACAAAAACTCGTAAATAGCCATAATCTATTATGGAATCATCATAATCATCATAATTGTCAAACTGGGGCATAACATACAAATTTATGTCTGCTTTTCCCCAAAACATAATCCAAAAAACGGGTAACCTTTGTCCCAAAAACTGTGAACACATTGAATAAAAAAATGCAACGAGAGTTTCTTGTATAATGGTGCTTTTTGCTGTACTTGACTTTTGGTAATATTTATTTGAGAAATTATACGTTCAAATTGTTTGCTAAATTATAAGGGCACCATTTATGGCAAGTAATATGGGGACAAGCTCAAATTCATAGGGTTTGGTACTTTGTTCTGACTTTTCGAAAATGCGAGAGAACTGATGTTCACTAATTATTCAACACATCAAAGCAGCAGCATGGACTACAATTGTAAGATTGTAAGCAAATGATGGTTGGTTGAATAATTACAAAAAAGAATATCTGCATTTTCATCGGTTGTAGCTATCTACTATTATTATCATTACCGTTTTTATTTACCCATATGTTCACAATTTTTTGGATACCATGATGAGTATACTATACTATGCCGTATATCTACACTAACTAATCATTACTGAAACCCGGACCGAAATGATAGTTTAAAATATTGATTTGATGTTTGCGTGTGGAAGGAAGCTCCCTATAAAGCCCCAAAAAATGAATACAAATCATATTCGTGTAATGTGATTGTACACGTTCCAAACACCTAAATAGAGTAGCTTTTAGTGTTGCTGGTGTGCGCTTATTCAGTTGCATGCAACTCAAGTATATAGTAATAATAAAAGTCAACCAGCATGTTCATTTCCGTTATGACTTAGACTACTCTGTATTCCACAGAAATTCAATGTAAAAAGTTGGCACAAGAAAATGAAATACGACCATGGCATGTTATAATGTTTTGAATTGGGCGTGGTATCCACCTATTACCGTGTTTAATAATTAGTACACCTGTTATGAATCAACAGATGTTTCAAGAAATACCCAACTATAGCAAGCTGGTCAAGGCAATGCTTTGAATGAAAAAAAAGTGCAGGCAACGTAAACCAAGTGGCAGAAATTTCTGCAACACTTACCTTGGTATTTGGGGCAACTTGAACATATCTTACACCATTACGACGGGTCCAACATCTTTTTATTTACATGACATTATATTTACAAAAAGTCATGCCTTTCATTAGTAGTCAGAATGATCTACATAAATAACCAAAGCTATGAAAACTCCTGAAAACATGATTTCATGAACAATTCAACACGACAGTTCAGCAAGTGGAGTAGAGAAAAATATCTCAGTTTGTTGCAAGAAAGATAATTCTGAATTTTACGACTTAATTTTGAATTTCTGGAATTGACGGTTCGAAGTATAAACAAGTACCTACGTACGTTTGTGTGAATGACGTTGGTACAATGAATAACTACAACACAACGTTATACCCGGAAATCATTGTGTATTTAGTATTTAGTAACTACCTATCTCCATTCAAAGAGTACATAGATTTTGTACAAAAGGCATAGTTTGAATGATGGAACAAAGTACAAATTACTACACAACATATTATAATATAAACACGGCTAACTTTAGCTTTGTGGCATGTTCTAGTGTTTTTATACATGTACATCTCTGAGCATGTATACTGTATTTCTCCTTCAGTTTTCAAAGTCCTTCATGTTAAAACCTAACTTGTTGACACAGTGTCACAAACATTGTCAAACCTCTCGTCAACTCAATATTGTTGTTGTTTCAGGTTGCCTATGTTCTTTAGCTTAGAAGAAATGGAGATTGTTGTGCTACATAGGTATATTCAGAGATTTGCTTTTAAATCACAAAATGTAGTACTAAAATGCTTTATGTGAAATTCACATTGTGAATTAAATGTCAAAAGCCGAATACGTAGTTGGTTAATAAATGAGGTAGGGTTTAAATACATACAATTTGTGCTATAATGTATAATAAATTTATTTTTGAGGAGCTCACATTATGCTTATTAATATAATGAAAATACAAAATATAAGCAATATGCAAAAAATCGCAAAATTCAAAGTAAAAGGTTACTAAATTGTAGAATTATTTTATAGGTAGTTGACTTTCCCCAGCTTCTATCATATCTACTAAGATAATATGAGATGTAGGGAGATGATTGTGATGAATATTCATGCATGTCAAACGTTTCATTCCAAAAATGATTTTCTTATAGCAGACAAAATCTACACCCGTGACGCTTAGGCAAGTCTACACGAATCGTGTATTTCATGCTTCACCTGTCCTATTGAAAGTTATACATGCCAGGCCGTAAACAAAGGAGAGGTGTGGGTATAAATTGAAGTGAAGCGAATGATTGATGATGATGCATCGGATGAAAAGCTAAGATCTTGCAAACTTCCCGGGAAAAGCATAATATTGTGCATTTTAAGCTCTCGGTTCATTTTTTCTGTATATATTTTATGCATTTAATGTATTACAATATTATACAATATTAGAACATTCAAGTATGACTATGACATGATATTTATATATTATGAGGGCCCATTTTCTTGAATAATTGTCACTTGTTTGTTGAATATATGTATATAAAAAAGTCTTGTAAGTTTTCGCCTTACACCACTGTTTCCTGAAATACTGATATGTATATCTAACTTCGTTTTCAGTAAGGATGCTAAAACAGTTAAGTATTTAACCTAATTTCTTTTGCAGGTTTGAAACTGAAAAGAACTCTATGAAAATCCAAATAAACAATGTACCTATAAATATGTGCAGCAGTAGATCTACATCATACATAAAAGGCTTGAATGTCAAAACCTTCGAGTATTAGCACTTTTCACGTACACTTATTATTAGGAATTCACACTTTCTTTCTTGTTTATATGATGAACGCCTAGTTTCTTTTTTGTAGTCAATACTCTATGATAGTGACAATACCGTACAAATATATTGTAATCCACGTACCCTGTACTTTCTCTCCTCTTCTATTTTCCATTCCAACACATTTCACTATTGTTTCGCATCAACAATCGTCATCATCATCATATCACTGTATTGTCATCAATGTATCACACCACACTCTCCAGATACCCTTGTCACCCAGCCTTTTTTTTACTTATTCTCTCATCAATGTCATGACTGAGTGAGAGCCGAGACTCTTTTTAATTTCAAATGGTGTGACCCTGCCAAGTGAAGCAAACAGAGATTTTCAATAAAAACTGCCACCCCACTCACTTCTTTTTTGAGTACATGCATACATCGTCGGTGTATGCTAGTGCATGCTTTCAAGATTATCATACTCTGTGATTTTTCTCTCATTTTCCTTTTTCTCTTTTCTTTCCAAAAAAAGCTCCCATTAGGAGTGCAAAGCAAAGAGAGTGGGATTAATACTCCTTCTTTCTCTCACCCTTCAACGCGTTTTCAAGAGGAGGCAGACAAATTTTGACTACATTTTCTCTACAATTTTTACATTTCACTGCCTCTGTTCTGACATTATAATTTTCTCAGGAGTGAGAGGTTACATAATATCCGCTTTCATCAATGTCGATCGATTTTGTTTTGTAGAGAAGCCAGGGTAAAGATACTGTGAGTGAATGAACGTGTATATTATCCTTCATCTAAAAAGTATCGCCGTGTGACTGTGAATGGAACGCTTTTTTTCTAAGAATCAAGCGACTCGTAGAGAATATTAAATAATTTGCTTTGAATGTTCTAACCTTTTATTGATTTGAGGTTTGAAATTGAAGTTTTAGTAAAAATTATGACAGTCTATGCCATATATGGACATTCTAATAGGTTAAGCAATCAGCGTTAGATAAAATACGTGATTCATGTATGTAATTGTCATTGCTTCTACGATACATACTTTTACGTAATATTGCACTTTTTTCCAATAGTATGTTCTGAGAACAATACTTCAAGAAATACAAGCTTATATCGTATGATATAAAGCGGTGGTATCTTAAATGCAAGAAGACATCTGCATTCAACAACTAGGTAGAGGCATATAATGTGTCAGGTACATATGGCAAGGCTCGAACATTTACTCACTGGATGACCCAACATTTTGTCATTTATTAGAATGGGTTTTTATCAAATATTTTACCCGCAAGACATGAGCATACAATCCTATTGTGATGAAAGCTTTGGGGATGTTCATCAGTAACTTCTGCTTTTTATTTATTTTATTATCAGTCTATGACTCATTTCTGATTGACGTGTCTAATCTGAATAATTTATCATTGTAAAATGGTGTGTTTAAGAATATTTTTTTGCTTTCTGAAAATCATCACTCGTTGCATTTGATTTGGTCAACAAAATGGGTTTTTGGTAGTGATGAGTGAAGGGCGTATGAAATACAAGATCACAAGGGCTTACTCATGTTTTGATCATAATACGAATTAACAAAAAATGCACAAAGAGAAAAGATGTGTTGAAAGCTTATGAAATATAATAGTTTAAACGATTTTTTTCTCGCGTCTATTTTTTGTAAGAAAGCGATTGGTTATTGTATTTAAAAATTGGAGAATTCATGTCAGACATTCACATTAGCCACCGTTTTGGAGAACTCATTGTTTTGAATAAATCAACTGTAGCAATTGGATAAAGCTTGGTCTCTAAGCTAGTCTCTACATTTGGATAAGACTTCGTAGTTGAGTGGTTTTGCTTGCGGTAACTGTGCACTCTTTGAAACAAATGGTAACGATGTAAGATGGTGACAACATAATGACGTTAAATGCAAAATGGGCACATTTACCCAACTAAATTCGTCAATTCTAGAAAACGGTTAGGCAGCCCAGGGAAAAGACACGAAAGGTTTATCAAAATGAGCTAAGCTTAATGTATAAACAAGATAAGCGGAGAAAATGGATCCTGTAATGGTAAAACATGGATTATCAGTAATTGTCATACATAATGTAGTTGTGTGTAAAGAAGTTTGAATACTTTGTACTTTATGCCTGATTAACTGCTACTCACACTAGACAGTTGACATTAGTGCTATCTTTAAATAGGTTTGGTAAACAAAAATGTGCTCTTAGTTCTATCATCATATTATGGAAATCATTCTGATACCACATTTGACGTAACTCAAAGTACACAATCGAGAAGTAGCACATACAAATGCATTATATAGAAAAACTGATTTTTTTCAAATGATCCGTGCAAGACGTCATGCATTGCTGTGTGATGCTCTGTAGCTTCAATAAATTGCACACATTCTACTCTGGTCAACCCTCTGGTCTGTAGGATAACGGAAGCTACGTTTCCGTTTTTAAAGAACTGACCCTTGGTCAGCATAATGCATGCATACAGATTCAAAGGCAAATAGTATGTACCAATACACGACAAATAATTCATTGACAATAGAAGCTGGAAATACGTATTAATCAATAAGTGAACAATGGTTGGCATTGGTCCTGAGTAATGATGAATCATGAATTCACTCGTTGGCGCAAGGCATTGTATTGTGTCATAAAAGAACGGAAACGGGATTTTCACAGGAAAACGCGAGAAATGTCGATCTTTATTTGTGTATCAGTTTTAATTGCTCGTTTGGCATTTTCACTTAATCAGTGCAGCATGAACATTTTTTTGCCAAATCGTATGCATTGTTGTACGAAGAATTTTGTCTTTATTTACTCCAATGATCATTTACAAGGTAGGAAGTTAAACATGAATCTTATATACTTTCCCTTCAGTTAGCAAGAACGCCACTAATAACCATTCCATTGGATGAATATTGTGGTTGATAGTTGTCTGAAAAAATCAAAACATAAAGTAAGGCAGGATGTAACGGTAAACCATTTCAAAGAATTTAAAATGTGTACCTGCGAATTCAAAGGGTGGGCTAAAGGAAGAGGTATATTTGGAGACGGGTGCATGATTCGCCAAGAAGGATTTCAAGCTAAACTCTCCTTCCTTCTTCTCCATTGCATTACATACACTGGGCCACCAGTGAACACTATTCATTATTTCACCGTCATGGAAGTGTACGGCTTGTCGATGGGCCTTTGATAAGGTTAAAATTGATAACAGTTCAATAAAACAGTATTTTTAGAACTTGTAGTTTGTATTACCGGCTTTGCTGTACAGTGTCCGTTGCTTTTATTGGACTCGTCAACAGTTGAGTTCTTCCACAAAAAGACAAGCTTGAAATCAGATGCCTTGGGACGTCTGCATTCCATCATCTTACCAGCTTCATCATGTGTGGTGAAACCGATAGCGAATAGCATTTGAGGCATTCTTGATCCGTCAGTTACAGATTGCCCCTCTTAGTAAAAGAAAATTGTTGACGATATGTAATAATATGTAATAGTATGTAAGAAGCTTGCTTAAATTTCAATTAATTACCCATGTTGCAGTTATTAAGATAGGAGACAGAAGATGCAAACGGTGCCTGTGCTTTGCCGTTAATTTCAAAGGTCATCTCAGAGATTTTCATTGCAACATCACAGGTGCGGTTGCTTATACAATTTTCAGTGTTACCAACACAAACGTGTTTAATAGAATAGCATGTGTACTCCATTTCTGGCTTTGCAGATGGATCTGCCTGCACTTGCATTTGTTCATGATGAGGATGAGGATGATGGTGATGATGATGATGTCCCATTTTGTTGGTTGTCTTTTGTACCCACTCACAGTGTCTTGAGGCTGACCCACACTCACTGTAAAATGCTTTTCGGCCATCAACAATATGGTAAGTGTATACTGGGAATACGGGTGGTTTTCCTGGAAAGTGTTGATTGTGCTGTCCAAAATTGAATCCCATATTTCCCCCGAATCCCATTGTCCCCATCTGGCCTAACTGCTGCTTGAGCTTCTGAGCTTGAGCAATTATTCCCATACCAAAATTAGCCAACCCAGCATGATGACCTCCGTGATGATGATTGTGAAACTGTTGTTGATGATGACCTGGAACACCAATTTCACCTGTCTGGGCGGGCTCAGGCTGAGTTTCCGCTTGTGGGGAGGTAGGGTTGGACTATACATTTGCAAATAAAATTTAACATTTTATGATACCAGTGCAAATTCATTTTTAGAAAGCTGATTTATTACCTGGAATATTGAGTAAAAGCAGTTAACTTGATGCACTTGAAAAAGTGCGATTGCAGTGGTTACAATAATTAAGAACTTCATTTTGCTTATTAGTGGCTACGCTGTCAACATGAGCACAATAACCAACCGAACTTTATAACTGACGACTATTTTATGTAAAATTTCAGATTTTATTTTTTACTACCACGTCATCTTAAAAACTGAAATACCAAGACTATTTATTAGGTCATCATGCTATGTACTTCCGGTCAATTATTATAGAACATGCAATAGGTACGTCATTCCTTCATAAAATCAATTGTAGGCTATTCAAACCTTCGCATTAATGCTACATAGATGTAAATGCAGATAATGAAACAATCAAAAGCATATAAAAAATAAACATATTTACTTAATTTCAAATTGCCATACATCATACAAACAGATTGACAACAATTTCAATAGACATTTTTGATCGACGAAAATTTGCGATTGTATAAATTTGCTATATAAACTACTTCGTGTGTGTGCTCATATAAGAACTACATAATCAACATGCAAAGTCATGTGTATATTGTCATCAATTCAAAAAGCTTTAGAATTGTCATTCATTTTGGTTTACATGTGTTTGGAACTAAAGGCTCAGGGATCTTGTATGAGCTTAAAATCTTTCCCTGTTCTCCTGCTCTCTTAACGGCCCATTAGCATTAACCTCAAAGAGCTTTATATTTTTGATAGCATATGCTTAAATATACATTAACATTCTTGACTTGAGATTACAGGATTTATTTTTGATTTTAGTTAATGTGCTTCTAAAATAAAAAAGTACTGTCAAAAAAGTATTGGTCCCGTCAAAGTCTAAAGTTCCAGGCTATCGCAGTCCTTTAAAAGAATTCTTGTGGCATAGGATATTGTTTGCAATCCGTAATCACACAAAAGCATTACTTTTACTACATTTTACTTTCCACTGCTCTTGTTGTTGTAAGAGAAAAGAGGATCCATTAGTCTGAACCTAGGAAGATAAATAGATATGGAAGGTGGAACAGTGTAAAAATGCTGTGCCAAACAGCTTCCCATTTGAAAACATGTAAATCGGTTTGTCAACAACCCGAAAATGCCGTCGTTAGTAACCATTTTCAATGTTTCGTAAATGAGGAAAATTTATTGGCAACAATATCGGTTTGCTAGTTTGGCACAGAGTTAGGCTTCTAAATACACAAGCTTCCACCTTCCTTCTCTATTTATCTTCCTTGGTCTGAACTCGGTTTTTAAAACCCGTTCCCCATTTTTTATCCCCAGAGAACCATGACAAATCATGATCATTTTTCATAATGTATAACAACAACATAGGCCAACAGAGGCACACACATAAAACACACACTCACATTATTTTACGTTGTTACAAATACATACTCAGTTTTTATATATAGGTAATAATATGCATCTCACTTTTAGCAGTAGTGCTGTTATGCATAAAAGTTATTCAAACTTTATCAGAACAGATAGAACACTCTTCTCTCTTCTGTTCCAAAAGTACACAAAAGAACGTAAAAGCTTTGCTGGAGAAAATGATGTCTCTGGAGACTACTCCACAAGTACAACCATTCTTTTCAGGATAACTTAAAAGCAGCGGCGGCAGGCAGCGATTCACCTCTCTCTACCTACACAGCTTTGCTCTCGTGGCTCTTTAAAAGCTTCCTCCACTTCTGGAGAAACCTAATCATGTTTTTTACCTTGTGTGATTACTACTACAACCACTACTACTACAACTTATGTTACACACTTACTCAAACAACAAATAAACACGAGTAAGATTAAATTGCAAATGACATGGTTGCATTATGACCCTCTTAAACCGCGAGCGATACATTTTTTCTTCTTCGTCTTAACTCTTTCTCCTTCTTGTCTTTCAAACAATTTTCCTCTTTCCCAACTCAAAATGGGATGATTACTGGAACACCACTCCAACCATTAAAAGAACGGAGCATTTTTAAAAGATGCATACGAAAATGGCTCATTTTTATACGCACAGAGACGTTGGTATCTTCATCTCAAGTTAGATAGTTGGCAAAGGTATGAACCATATAGCATCAAATTGTCATTATGATGGTACACTTGTCTGAGAGTATTTTTTTTCTGGAAAAAGGTTATTTATCAGAAAACCTAAAAGGGTTAATGATTGTTGCTTTATGGAAATAAGTGCTCCTGCGTTGTCATCTAATATTTTCTTATTCGTGGTAAAAAAAATATTGCTCCTCAGAGAGCTTTCACAAGCAGACACCTTGATAGTCGCAACAATTTTCTTAGGTCCGTGGAGAAATCAAGGGAAAATGACAAAGAAATGTTAGTAAAATTTTTTGGTGTCATTATGGTTCGTTGGATTAAGTTTTGATATGAGTAAAAAATGCTGCATAATGCATAGGTGGTAGGTAATACATTCATCAGCAAAATATCTTCCATTTTTTTGTGTTATTCCTTGAACAAATATCAGACCACCAAATGGTTGATATAACCATGTGTAATTACTCTTTGGAGACAAATCCTTTGATAGAACAAATTACCCATAAAATTGGTCTGTAAGTTAGAATAATAACAGCATTAAAGTGACATAAGGGATTTTTACAGTATCTTTCTTGGCATGATATGAAATACTGATTGCATGAACACCTCCACGATGTTTTATGTGCGCATTTTAACAAAGTCTCAAAACCATTAGAGCAGCTAGCAGTCGTCACTAACTATCAAAATTGTGATATTAACTAACACGATGTAACGTTTTTCTAAAACAGCAACTCTTATTGCAGTACAGAACGTAGTATGGATTATAGATGCAATATAATTTTGTCTAGGTATGTCAGGAATGTATTTTCTAAAAAGTCCCAATACTTTATGGTTGAGACTGTAAAAAGGAATTTAAAACTTGAGTATCAGACCGACCTCTTGCGATACCGTCAAAATATTGGTCTGTAAATTTGGACCCTCACCAATTTGATCTCATCAATGGGCACCAGGTTAACTGATACGTATAAAAGGGATGGCAGACGAAGGTAAAAGGCAAAAATTCATCTTTTTATGGCATTGTGTAAAGCGTGTGCAACGGACCTCCAAGGAAATTTCTTACTGCCATTCACAGAAGCAAGCACGGTGGTATCTTCTAGGTAGTAGGCAGCAGTGTGATAAAATGTGATTAAAAAGTGTCAGAAATCACAGATTGAATTTATGAACTCGTCGCGTCTCAAAAAAAACTCTGTAAGTCGTGTACTGTCTTTGACGCTATCTTTTAAAGAAGGAAAAACATTCGTTTAAAGGGTGAGAACGCGAGTGCCAACAGGAAATCTCAGGATGCCCCAACCAAAGCATAACATTACTAATGCACGTAAATTCTGCATATATATCCAGAATCTCTACTGCATTTTCACATAAAAGTAGCTTTTTGGAAGGAAATTTTGTCTAGAAAGTGCTAGTCCCGTAAAAAGAAACGCTGGTTACTTTTGAGACTTTGAACCAAACCGGGACGTTTTTGGAAAGAAAGCAACAAAGCCGGTAAGAGCAGAAAAGAGCACGGATATCCTTCGGCTTAGCAGGACATGGGATACATTCATGGTGGATTCTTGTAGTTTTTTTCTTCTTTTTATACATGAATATGTATATATCGAGTAGAGAATGAACTGATAATATATACATCCCGCATGAAAGAAAGCACAAAAGCGCCAAAAAGAAAATGCAAAAGTTTTTACAAAATTTATAACAAAAGCTTTAAAAGTTATGCATTGCGTTTACACAGGGTGTAAATCTTTTTTCAGCTTTTTCCGTTTCTCTTAAATATTGACAAGTATAAACTTTTGTAAAGGTTGTATATATTCTGGATAAAGTAACGAAATGGTCAATGTCCAGTCGGTCTTATTTGTGTACGTAAGTAAAAAGTAAATCGCTTATGGGCTTTGGTAAAAATTTACATGAAACTGAACTGAAGATGATGAAACTGTGCTCTGGTGTCCGGTTTTCTATAAATATATCTCTCTTCAATATCAGATTCAGGAATGGTGTGGTTCTTGTATCACTATTTGAATTTTTCTTTTAGTGACTTTTATTCCCGTACTTTCCTTTTTGCTCTTTTACCCAATAAAATGCTCATTTACACAAGAAACGCCAACTTTTTCAATGTGAATCATGAAACCAACATAATATGTATGTAATGCCCGCTTGTTTCTCCTATACCTATTAAATGACACCCAACCAGCGGTATTCATGTGTATTGGGTATATAGTAGACAATACAAGCCCATTTTTGGATGAAACAAAAGAGAAAAGTTTAAGCCACAAAAACTGGAAATCAAGAGAGAGAAAACATAGTGACTGAAATTGAATCTAGGAAAAATGAAAGTAAAATAAAAAGCCCAAGGGTAAACAAGTAATTCCCTGGGTATAAAAACATGCATTGTGGACAGAGTGGCAAGCTTGTGATGATAAAAGCAGTGAATTGTATGTTGACTTTCACTGCTACGTTAGATATCTTCTTCTTTTATTTTATATCATCATCACATCACATACAACTTGAAAAACTTAATTCCTAGTAGTTGTTTATACGTTTTTTAAAAGTTGTGATTATGTTTGTAAGCCAGTTTTGAAGATGATCTTGAAGGCTTATTTGTAAAACATCATTTTGATACGTAACCTTGTGCCTGCTAAATTCACGTGTATTGTAACTAAATTTGATTGTATAGTTTACATGTT
Organism: Entomobrya proxima; assembly: GCA_029691765.1. Lineage (NCBI taxonomy): Eukaryota > Metazoa > Arthropoda > Collembola > Entomobryomorpha > Entomobryidae > Entomobrya > Entomobrya proxima. The sequence continues at coordinate 2,191,580 of CM056170.1, forward strand.
TATGTCACAATATTTTATGTACATGTTTTTGTTTGAAATCGTATTCTGTTCGATATTAGAAATCAAAGTGGTAATGATTCTAGAAGAATGTAAACCATTGGACATCACCACCGACTGAGTCCATGTGGTGGGAATAGATGAGTGATGCGGAGAGAAATGACAAAACTTGAGGGAGTGGAAGACGAACAACGAAGGAACAATTACCAAGTTGCTTCTCTTGTGCCTACAAGGATGATGATGTGCATTATTTCCAGTCAGTATAAATGGGAGATGTAACAGTTATTTATATGGAACTTTTTAGAGGGTGACTTGAAAGTTGGGAAGGAAACATTAGTGCTAAAAGCTTGCAGCTATTCCGGCCGACACGATGCATCAATCGATCGCAGCTACAAGAGTACATACTTGCTGCTTTTGCTATATGATTGCCACTAACATCTGTACGTAGGTCGCATTGAGACGAGACGATGATTGTCTTTGCATCACGTTTCTTTATTGAATCATCACAAACTTACTAAAGATTCTTTGTAAATCTATCTATATGTTAGTTATTGTTGCGGGCAAGAAAAAATCCAGTTTTGTGGAGTATTTGCTTGTTTTCGAAATTAAAAGCAATGCTTTTACAGCTTAAATATTTTGAAAAAGATAACAAAAATTCCCAGCAAAACTAATTTAGCTTATTTAGGTTTAGTTCAATGTTGGTTTGTCAAATTCGTATAGTTTTGTATAGTTTAACCCAGCAACGTTGACCAAGTAGTAAGAAAATATAAGCTGTGTGATATTACTGGAGAATTAAAGTGACAATGATGTGGCATCTACACGAGACTTTTACGGAGACAAAGATTCTTACTGTCTTTGAATTACCTATACACGCTACTGCACACATCACTTTCAATACGATCTAGAATGAAATCGCGGTTGGGGTTTTCGTTAGTAGTGGAAAGCATATTATACTTTAAGTAACGCAAAAGAGTCCTCTGAGTGGGTTCACACATGCTTACCAAAGTTGCATTTTACCATTTTGTTAGTCGTGTTAAAAGGTTCACCAAACTACTTTCAACTTTGGTTACTTTTACTTTGCTCTCTTCACGGTAGTAAGGTTGTGTTCACTGTTCACAGTAGCGCTTGTCGGGGATATATGTAAAGAGATTGGTAGTGATGAGTGCTCAATGCTTATGATTCAATCCAGTTAACTGTATGAAAGATTTTAGTAGTGCAATGTGCTCTGATTTTCTTTCCCTACGCACGACAATAATATTATCTTCCCTTTTATTCCACTGGGAATACTAAGATATTTTGCGCGTCCTTTGTCCTTCTGTGAGACATATTATGATGTTATATATAAAGATGCGGACATACACTGTACTTTGCTCTCCTGAATTACTTGAACAGTAAGTCTGAAGCGAAAATTTGTAATGCTATACCATAATTGAATTTGCAAGATAAAACCAATCTGTCCATATTATTTATCTTGAAATTATATTCATATCTGATAAACACCAGCATAGTTGGTAGTACTATGTTGGAGCATTTTTTATGTGGGGCGAGGACGGTTAGTTAAAATGTGTTTGAAGTGGTTTTCCTGTGTTTTGATTGATGAATGATATACTACAATGCAGCATGTTTGTCACTGGAGAAAGAGGGCTTTGGTTCGTTTAGATTTTTCATTAAAAGAGAATTTGTATATATGTAAGTAATTTAGTTTTTAATGAACCGTGGACCATTCTTGGAAAAACCATGTTTGGCATATGATATACAAATCCGTCAATGTTACATGTTATAATGGTGGAAACGTCATGCCTGCCAAATGCGCTTTCACCATGCCCTAAATCTTTACCAGATCCGTCTGAATGGGCACTGAACCATCATTAATAAATTACCGGTTCTGGTTTCATTTTCTCCTCCTACGTTCATCGGATGGATAAGTATTTGCCCAGATTCAAATAAATAGTATGCAAGTGGTAATGCAATGTACACAGACGAATTCCTTATTGTAGACATATTGTGAATAGTGATTAGCTGGATAAATGGTGTATTTACAAATGTGTTTGAATAAATCTACCCCATTCGAGATCCTGGCATCCTGGTACACGCGAAAGGTTTCTATCTTGTCTTCAAAGTTTGTTTAACTGCATGCATGCTCAGTCTCGTTGAAAACTAAAAATGCACAATATTTTCCGTATTTGCAGTACATATTCAGAGGAACAGGGGTTTAGTGAATGGTGACTGTGTGTATGGAGAATTGTGAATCAAACTTTTAGATGACTTATGCATAAAACATGGTATGTAAATGGAGGGACAGGAGATGACTTGAAAGAGATCATACGATAACTGTACACTTCACCATGTAGACAACACGGGAAAAAAGAAGGCATTGAATTTGGCTGCCGTTTGTTGCTCAGTTTTCATGCACGTAACCTCACTTTTTTGCCCGTGTCTATGACTGACATTTGAAGTCTTTGAGCAAACGTACTTTGATAAAATATACAATTCCCGTTTTTCATAGAGTTATATGTGTGTTTTAAGTAAAGAGATGATATACGTATTTTACTAAGCATGGAATCATCCCTGCGCTAGTTTTATAACAACGTTACATACTAATGGTTGTAAAGAACACACAAATGAATATACATAAGGCGGAAAAAGTATAACAGTAAAATCTACAAGGAAAACTCATTTATATTTCTTTTTCAGCTGTCTTCGCCCTCCTCTTGTCTCCTTTTTGCCTTTGACATCATCATGCAAGTATAACTGTTCAACTCAACTCATCCACACATTGTCAATGTTTTTCTATTGTGAAATACTTTTCATATAGTGTATAACGCGGAAGAATATTATATGCTGCTTTTGGTACCTTTCCCCAGTCACTCTAGGACATGCAGGTTTACTTTCTATGTCCTCTTGTCAGTGAGAGCACGCTCTGGTTCATTAATAATGTGCGATGGAAGGGAGACAGGGCAGATCCCTTGTCATTTGTCCATCTAAAAACAACAAAAAAGCGATTCTTTGGTTTTCACTTGTTTACCAATGCCCCATCCTAAACCACAGTTAGAATCAAGAGTAAAAGTGGTTCATGGAAAAAGTTAAGTTGCAATTATTTATGCCAACATGACAATAGTACACAAATGACAAAGTAAACATCTTGAAGAAACAGATAACATAACTTTTTAAAATTAAGAAGACAGCCAATGTAAACGAAATTTAGATACATTGTATTTCTGGTCAAAGTAAATTCAAAATTGGACGATGCTACTACATGTTCTCGTTGAATACTGAAATCAGCGTGTTAATTGTGGCAAATGAAAGCAGCTTGTGAATAAAAACGATCCTTTTAATATTAGATGCTTATTTAAAACATGCTTCATGGAGGGAAAAGATGGATGCAATCGTTTCGGATGTGCTGAATATGGTTGTTGCGGTAAAGTAATAATCATAATAACAGCTTTCATAAATTCATGAATTATTCATTTCGGATGTTCCCAATATGCCCAAACATATACATTTATGTTTGTAATACTGATTTTTTTTGTGTTTCTTCTCCTAAAGCTGTGCAACTGTATATACTCACCACCCCATGACTATGACCCCTTCATCACAAGTCACAACAATGAATTTTATCCTATTATTACCATAATATTCAATCTTGTTGGGTTGGGTGCTTTCAATGATGCCAATGTTATGCAATTCGTATTCGAGGCTCGCCACATCTTAAGCTCTGTAAACAACTCGATATATACTTTTCAACTACAAAAGTATCGGATCAACTACATAACTGTCGATGATGACATGATGTTCAGGTTTTATATGATTTGCAGGGGCTTTATCAACAATAACATTTCCACAAAATTAAATTTTTTTGAGAACAAAGTAAACAGTAATGCTCAGTGCTGTGTACATGCAAAGTTACACTTACCGAAATTACCTAAACTATACGAAACAAATTTCCAAAATAAATACTTTAAAAACTATAAGATAATATCTCCTCACTAATCTAGCCACTCATATTCTGATGGTATTTTTAAGTTATTTGATTCAAAAAGGGGTCACTGGACATAAAAGCTTTAGTGTTCATACTAAAAGTGTTCAAGTAGGAGGTTCTACCTATGGTACCTATTTGGTACCTATGTGCTTTATACACTTTCCATGTTAGATTAAAATCATGTTTGTTTGCATGCACACTTAGATGTGTGTGCTCTAATACTTTAGACGAATCGTAATGCGTTTAGATTCAATGTTTGGACATAGTAATATTCAATACTCATAGCGTTTTAAAACTAAATCACTTTCAACAAATTTTTAAAATCTTGGTTATAAGCATATTATCTTGCATGTTTCATGCAACGAAAATTAAAGCGACTATACGTACAAATGAACAATGTTCAAAATACGATTAACACTGCACGCACTTAAATGATACTTCTCTGATTTAGAAGAAATGAAACCTAAATATATATTATTCCAATAAGGCTTTACGATAATGAACTAATAATTGACAATATAGTAAGCAATATATGTAATTGAATTCTAATTGTTTGTAAAACACCTGAAATGGAATAAGAATTTATAACTCCAGTTTTCGGTGTGGCAAATTATGGAAAACAGATTAGAAGCAATATTCTGTCAAGAGATATTGCAAGGAAATGTATAATTTTAGAGTATATTGTTAGTACAATATTTTTAAAGCCACGTCTAGCCTTTTTATGCATTGCTGCGTTTCAAGCTCATGCGGCAATATAACAAAGTTCTATTTTCTTTCTCAGTTGTCTGAATCTTTGTCAAATCCTAGAAATGAGCCGTATTTCTGTAAAGTGCAAATCGTAGCACGAACACCATACACAAAGCAATGATGTATCAAGTAGAGAGAGGGTGCTTGCACAAAACTTAAAGGAATAATACCTACATATCTACCTACATAAAGGGAAGAAAAACTGTAGTTGAAACGAGATGGGTCTGAGTCTGAATAGGAAGGGTGAAGAAGAGGATGAATGATTGGTGCATTAGTGAAATTAAACTTTCTTTTTGGGTTTGTATGCAACCATGCTTCACCCACTGCTACACGGGTTTTAAGATTACCATTTCATTGTGCAAACTCTAGGAAATTCATTTCATGGTTATGCAATAAATGCAGCCAGATTTCCAGCATTGAATGAACAAACTCATACAATGTACAATATAATATGTGCTTCCGCTTTCTACATTGTATACGCAATGTGTAATTAATTATATCTGGAAGCAAACATAAAGATAACGTGGCGATGAAAATTACATAAAAGAAGGTGAGGGTTTTGTGAACGATCTCCTTTATGTTGCTTTATTGTTTGTTATATGCAATACTGCTTTCTTCAAAACTTATTGATACAAACTGTATTATATGTATATGTACGGATACTACGGAAGACATTTTGTGAAGGGTTATTTGCAAGCTTACTTGCATAACAGTCTTAAAAATCACACCACAAGTATCTACCCAGGAAAGCCAAAAATTCACAACTTTGCATTATACAACTGGTTTGTGGTAGATAAAAGAAAGTTAAAGTATTTGATATAACATATTATTCCGACTTTGTCTCAGACATACGCATATTCCGTAAAATTTCCCGTAAAGATTCTAAAATTAAAAAAAAAACATGATTTTGGTTTAATTGAATCATTGATGAAAGGAGAAAGAAATCATAAACCCGAGTTACCTGTGGTTTGATGCAAGTTTTCTTCATTGAGTATTGTGAACAATTTCTCCACAACAGCATTCTCGCCAGCCACCTCTGACCACATTTCTAATGTTTTTGACAATAAGCTTGTGTACATATCCTTTTCACGGTCTGTTAGACTATTGCAGCCTGATGAATCTTTGTGTATGCCTTCAAACAACTTCTGGGCAAAGGATGGCCACTGAGCCAGTGTAACCGTTTCTCGAAGCACGGACGTTATGACATTTAGGTTTGATGAAGTTACTGCATTAAAGCAAACATTACATGCATTAGTACACTTGACATTATACCGTGTTGTTGGTTCGGTGTATTAAATATATGAATGAATGAAGTATAATATACGAAAACTAAAAAATCGAACCTGCTATATTGTTCACCATATCTGGAGTCGTCTGGTCTTCATTTTCTTCAGCGGGGCTAGTTTCGGTAGTCTTGCTTTCAACTTGTTCCTCGAAGCCTTTATGGTCACCGGAGAGAAAGCTATCGACTATTGACATAACAGGGGTGTATTCATTTTCAGAAGTTTCCATTTCTTCTTGGCAAGGAGAGGGAACTTCAGGGATTGATGCTTCTAAAATATTAAAAATTTTCAACTGAGGTGTCAGCATAATTGAAGCAGTCAAAAGTTAATCTAATATGCAATAACTATAAGACTATACCTTTTCTTTGCATGGAAATTGTGCTTGGCCAGCTTGGTTGCAACGGCCACACGGGAGGAGTACCCGGTGCGTTGCGGCTAGGTGAATAGAAAGGTGTACTAGATGGTGGGATAGTGGGTGACAACACCGGAAACGGAGATTCAACATTATTAGGCTGTGGTGAGCAACCACCTGCTGGAGTTAAATACTGTGGAGATGAAGGATCCGCCGAATCAACGGAGCTTGTGGATGGAAGTGGAATAATTCTTGGTCTGGGAACGGATTTGGGGTTTCTCAAAGGCACGTCCTCTACCATAGCTGGAGAAAGTGGTGACGGAGGAGGCGAGGGAAGTGGGGATGGTGGTGGAGATGGCAAGCCTTCTGATTCTGTCTGATTTTTTCTTTGCACTTCCGGGGGTGCAGGAGGAGGTGCCACAGGGGGTGGAGGGATTTTAAGCCGAAGCTTTGGTCGCTTTGAAAATTCAGCCATGGATGATTTGCTTCTTCCCAATTTAGCCAAAGGAATTCTTGTTGAGGATGCATTAGAGTTGGAACGAGGTGGCTTTGGTGGAGGATTATTAACAATTGCGCTGCTAAAAACGTCATCATTTTGCTTTGTAATAAGAGTGGAAGGTATATGATCCTCATTGTCTTCCTTTGAAAGAGAACGTCTTCTGGTATAACCGGTCATATGCACGGTTTCCCGATTTTCTTCATTAGATGGTTTTGGAGTTGGAGCAAACAAATTACTTGCAGTAAGATTTAAAAGCGACATCCTCTTTGCTTTGCCGATTGAAGGGGATTTGGAGGAAGACTTTCCCATACCAAGAGGAAGGAAACTAAGGTTAAGCAAAGAACCAAAAGTAGGTTTGAGGGAAGATCTGTTTCGGGAAGAAGGCACAGGACTGTCAATGCTTTCACGGGTTTCAATGGACCGATATTGGTTCTCAGAGGGAAATATACATGTTGTTGTAGATCTATGATGTCGGGGTATTTGGCTTTGTCTGATTCCTTTGTTTCTTCTCTCAACTTTAAAAGATTGTTCATCGTACCCCAATTGCGAAGCATTTGCAGAAGTGTTTTCCGAAGAAAGTGTAGGTCTTCGTTCAGACTCACTAACACTTACACTGGCCATGGTCGGACCCGAAGGCCCTTTTTGCCCAAAACCTACGTGTTGAACGTGAACAAAATTACTAGGGCTCCCTATATCTTCCTTCTTTATTCGTCGTGGCTTAGACATTTTAGCAAAAACTCAAGGTATAAGGTTGAAAAGCAAAACTATATGAAAAGGTGATACTAATCAGTCTTAACCAGACATGATATTTTCACCTTTAAAATAAAAACGAGAAAATTTGCTTTTGCGTTCGTATCGAAAAACGAAGTCGTATTGCTGCAGTAGCATAACGAAACTCAAAACCAGCTATTTGTACATCCGCTTCCCTTGGAATCACAATGACGAGGAAATATAGTTCAAACGACAACTTGCTCATGACCACGTCTCAGTCTAACTGATAAATGATAACAAGGAAAATGGTTACATGGACGAAAAACCACATAGACCAAGCCTTCCAGAACTACAATACATGAATTATGATAACATGGAACTGCCACACATATAAAATGTGTACTCCTTTGAATATGTACTTGCACAATAATATGCTAGATTGATTTGTTCGTTTATAATTGGAAAAAATGATTACTATTGTGCATATGACAGTACTTTTTCTTCTTCAAACATGTCAATACAAAAACTAATGAATTAAAGTTTTGATTTAGCTCCGTTATTGTCATTCTGTCCATTTCTAACTTCAGAATCCGTTATCGGACAAACTAGGCAAGCTTAACGGCCTAACCCATATAGCGTTTTCGGCTCTCATGTTACAATATTAGAATGTCTATATTATACCAATGCACAGACGCGATGTAATTATCTTATCTGCAGTAAGCAGAGTAGCAGAGATAGGGTTTCTTCGTCTTTTACATATACGCATCACGCTTCACGCAAGATGTTTTTCGTCTTTTTATGTGAATACAGAAATGTATGTTCATAATCGTATGCTTTGAATATATATTAATGTATGAAAACTAACTGCTGAAAAATATGAATAATAAAAACACTGCCTTTTATGGGCATTGCCATTCAGATAACCAGAAGTATTATGTTACATGCAGAGTTTGAGTAGAAAAACCATCCAGCAGCAACGCAAAATGCATAATTCCATGACTCATGCTTTTAGTCACTATATAGTACATACATACATCAGTACTACGCAAGTTTAATACTAGTTCATATTTTCGTGTGTTGCAACTGGATGCATTCAATTCAATAAGAATAAGAACTATAATATGTATGCTAAATGTATAGTCAAATCTCCAGCAGTTTATTACTGGAAATGAAACGGTAATGTTACGTCCGCTTTAGGCATAAAGGGTAAAGACCCGATTCGGTTTTCGCAAGCATTATTGGTGAGAATAGTGCCGGGTATTGCCATTTTGCCAGTATAACATCAATGCTTAAGAAAAATGATTTTTACGATGAAAACGTTGTTTACTTTTATTAACATTTTATTAATGTTGCATTTGTATTTTTCAAATTTGAGATAATGTGCGGACTATTTGCAATATATCAATGAATTTATTATTCAATCAAGCTTTTATTTTTTTAAATTTTGCGATTAGCGAGTTACAAAGTTAGTCGTACTTACAAATTACCAATGCATAAGTTATTGCACTGTGCCCATCATCCGGACGAACGAGTAAATATAAAAGAAAGCAAACAATAATTCCTTTACCTCTACCGACACAAGTATAAAGTTACTACTATAAACTGTTCAACGAGATCTTTTTAATCAATACCATTTCAAAGCACTATCACTTGTTGCTGCGCTTTAAGGAAATAAATTAACATGTTAGTTTATGCATAATATTATGATATGTGATACGATTCATGTCATGAAAATACTTTACAAGAACTTAATAAATATAATATTTCCCACTCTCAGCTCATGACTTCCGGTGTATGGCCATTCACTAGTTGATTATTTTTTATTATCTGAAATTCCGTTTCTCCATTATGGATTTGCATATTATCTTCCGTTTTACCATTCTCCACGGATTGAGGATTTACTATCTCGTCCGTGATCTTTGAAGATGCGGTGAAGTTCAATTTTCTTAACATATCATTATTGGCTGCATGATGGGACTGTAGAAATGCATTTAATGCCTACGAACAAAGAGGATAATGGGTTTGCATTTTCAATTTTCTTGGACAGACAAAATATTATCTGAATAATTTGAAAAATTGAAACAATAAAAGTGTAAAATAATTACCTGTAGGTCAATATTGTTTTGAGTAAGGATCTCAATGTTTTCAGGACACCCATAAGTAGCAGATATCAAAGTTGGAAAAAGTATTTTAATGTACTTGATGTCTTTAAAGAATTCATTGGGTAACGTGCACAACTGTTGTAACACGGTTGGAGTTTGTCCTGACTGGATTGTAATCTAAATGAAATGAAAGTACATAAACGTTCATTCATTCGGAATACTCAGAAACTAACTAAGTAATACTTAGGAAGTATGGAAGTATGTGCGAATTATCGCCAACTCCTTTCATTGATTTCAGCACAATAATCATAAAAACTAACAAAGTTTATTTCCGTTGACAATCCAATTATGATTTTTAAGATACATTGTGCTCGAAAACATAAAGCTGAAGACGATAGCAGAAACCATATTATCAGGAAAGCTACTTACCTGATTATGTCGATTGCCTACTGTGAAGTAAGCAATAGCGATAAGCAGCTCGTTGAGAAGTCTTCGCATATTACCATCCGCCCGATGTGGTACAACCTGCCATAATAACTGGCTTGCAATGTGACGGAATTGGAGTGAGACGGCTTCAGATCCCAGGACATTCTGTATCCATTAACATCACTCATAAGTCATCATCATTATCGTTTCCATTGCCATTATCAAACTGACGTTAGTGTGCACTAAATTAAGAAGCAGAGGGACATGGTGGTGGTGCTTGAGAGGTATAAAATATAATATGATGCTGAAAGTAAAAGACCCAACCAAAACCATCTTCTCTTCGCATCTCTCTAGCATCCACTTTCCCAAGTGCTCATAATAATGCTAGTGAAGTGGACCACTTCTCGTGTAATGTAATGTTATAACATACTCAACTCTACTATAATAAACATAATTTTTGCCAGTGGAGAGGGGACACTCCTTTTGTACTACAAGTACATATATCCAAGATACAAAACCCTACTAAAGGGAACATCACAGGGTTTAGCTAAAATTTCACTTCTGAAAAATCATGGAAAGTGACTGTCTTAGAACAGAGTATATATCTTCTACAGTTCTTCACAGGCTATTTTCAAAACAAGCTTTACAGCTTACTATGTGACCAAAATGTCACCGAACTGGGCACTTCAGACAATGATATGACGACCTTTCGCCCATGCGACCAACATCCCGATGTAGTGTGCCTTTGTATTTTTACGCTAAAAATCCAAAAGTATTTCTTGACATTATAAACCTGCGACTAACGGCAAAAACCTTGAAAAAGCTTTCAAATGCACGAAACATGTTTAGTCGTTATTTGAGACAATCAATTCAAGTAGCCATTATAATGGCGTTATATTGCATTGCTAAGTAGTGAATATGAAAGACAGGCATGAGAGAAGGCACAAGTGTTTTAGAAATCACACGCGCTAAAAAGGACAATTAATAATTTAATTTGAATTGGCAAATGGTTTTTAAAAGTAAATTGACAAAATAGTGAATAGAATTCTATCAATGTTTGAACGTCAACAAATTCATGAAGTACGCTAGGCAAGGTACGATATTTATCCAGCGCCTCGGACACATTAATGGCAAAGTAATATATTTTACGCTTTGCTTGAAAATCAAGTACATGTACGAACTTATGGAGGCTGCTAGTCTGAGTAAAATCATCAACAAACATAAACCTCTTCAGACCGACTCATTCACCACATCTAACTTATCTTCTTCATCCATCTTTTACTCTGCTTGGTTTCAGCTTTTACCATACTATCAAAATAATAATTCTTAGTTTTCAGCTTCAATGATACGAAAGATGTGTAACGGTAGGACCACTAGCACACAACTACCCTTACACAGGAGAAGGGTATTATGATGAGAGTGCCTCTTATTTTGTTATTTCCACCAAAAGACACAATGTTGTCTATTTGACTATCATTTTCTCCCAATGCAAAATTTACTGAAGCGGATGCTCTATTGAATGTTTGTTGTTTGACTTGAGCTAATTGGAATCTGAATTGTATCATTCCAACTCCTCATCTCCCGTTTTATGTACTCAAGCTTGAAACCCTCTTAGCTCTTGTTGATTTTATTTCTACACATCCAATTTCAAAACATGCTGAATAAAGTGGCTCTCTCAACTATGCTTGGGAAAATGATGTGAACAATCAATTCTAAGATTTTCGTTATATCCAGGCAGCTAAGAGATACAACTAGCTAAAGGTGGAAAGTTGTCTGAAATTTTACATCTAAAATGTACTTTCATCGTTCCATGATATGATTCTAGTATAGGTAGTTGTCTCTCTAAGTGTATCACAATGCCCCATAGTGCTGTCTACTCAATACAGAGTAACAAGAGAGATCGGTTTGTAACTAGCGTTTATATTCTTATCTACATTTACTGATGATGATGAAAGGTTATAGGTTTACTGGAGGTTTGTAGGGAAGTCAGTACGTTTGACACACACACGCAAAATGTATTTCTAAAAATTTAAGCAACATACCTGAAGAACTTGATGATCAAGTCGTGCTAGGGCATTGATTAGAAGTAGAGTTGACCTAACGATGGAAGCAGTTCGTTCACCGGGAGGAGGAGGAATCGGTTGTACTTCATGTTCAACATTACCAGGCGCCACGCGTGGCCTGGTAGGAGCACCTTGATGTAACAGTAAAGTATACGACATTGATACAGCACCGCCAAGCTCAGAAGATTCTAGAGCAGCCACCAATTGGGTTGTGTCAATTTCTTTTCTGCAGTTCATTCCACTATTGGTCCAACTGTGAAAACAATACACATTTAAAACTAAACTTTAACTACTAAATTGAAATGCATGCCATTGCGCCATTCGCTTACCAAAAATGTAAGGCATAAATATTCATCACAAGAAAATCTAAAATCATTTTTAAAAGGTCTGCAACGGCAGGCTGATTTTCTATAGGGCCGCGCACAGCACTACAATATATGGCAAACCGGTCTATGACACTGGATGCAACAAGATATCTATCAATCAGAAACATTTTAAAGTAAACTATTTATTTAGTAATTAGGTCAACATATATTTTCCTTGTAATTGTAAATTATTGGTATCCGAAACGTACCCAATTATATCCAAAACTCTATTTTTTATTTCATTTAACGTTCGCTTATCAAGGAGACCTTCTTTTCCAATACCGTGAAATGGATCAGGTACAATGTTGATTATGCTAAACATAAGTTCCAGTAGTGTATCTAAAAAGTAGGTTTAATTATAAAATCTTTTTATAATTTCAGATATTGGATTCATTATTTTTGATAATATACCAATGACAGGGTCGTAAGGAATCTGCTCTGTGCCCGTTGAAGCTGTACTAGCAACCCATCGACTACCTACTGGAATCAAAGCCTGCAAGTTACATCAAACCGAGAAAAGTCATTAACACACATTTAAGTCATTGTAACTGTCAAATGTGTACAATGTCATTTATTTACTTACACTTAACCTTTCAGCACAAAATTCTACAATACTGCATATGGCTGTTCCTCGTAAACAATAAATGACATTCGGTTGACTGTCATACAGAATACCAATAAGTAAATTACAAGCAGACGATTTTAATCTACAAGGATCATTGAAATCAATAATTGAGTATTTAGTAGATAATAGCACAATGTAGGAAAAGCACTATCAACATACTTATCGGGGAGATCCGCAGCTGTACATCTTACGACTCGAAGCGCGACGGGGACTGCTCCCAAGCTAATAACGATATCTTTTATGGATTTTACCTAAACGAATAATGTATTACAATCTAGTTTGTAAATTGCAAAAACAAGCAATTTTTATACAGGAATACGTTGCTGACCTTGACTGATGTCCTTCTAATTTCGGTCATTAAACGATCCATTGAAGTAGCAACTGCAGGGCTTCCCTTTTCATTCTCAAAAATTGTAATCAATCTGTCCAGCTCTCGTATACTTTTGTGAATTTTTGCTTTCAAATCCGGATCTGCCGTTTTAATAATCTTATTGCTTTCCTTTTCTAGTTTTTCATACTCCAAACCACTACAAAATAATAAAATTTGTAATAAACCAATGCAGAAAAATTATATGAAAACTAATTATCACTGAATAATTCGTTACATATACCTGTCTACAAGTTTCTGCATAAGCTTTTTACAATGCTTTTTCAATGTTTGAAATCGGTTTTTATCCACCTTAATTTTAAAATCGATTTTGTCCATTGGTAAGTCGCAAACATACTTAAGGCCATAGCTTTCTAGCGCATTTGAAGTAACAGGCAATAAATCTTCAGCCTTCTTTACTGCATCCATATGAGCTTTCCCTCTCAAATGAGTCAATTCTTGAACTTCGGACGGGAGCTAAAATGGAAACGCTAGTTAAGTGGGAAGTTTTCCATAGACGAAAACATTTAAGCTTTACGCTTAAATAAAATAACACATAACGAATTTGGAATCCCTTACAGAAACTTTACAGAGAGTACACACACGGAGAATGGTTGGAATGGAGTTATCTTCTTGAATGCGTGGAACACTAAGCTCAATAGCTTTTTGCCGTATTTGTTCCATATTCTCCTCGTGTCTCCTAGCTGTGTCCTCTTGCTTTTGCTGGATTTTTTTCTGCAACTCTTCTTTCTCAGCTTGTTTTGCGGCGTTTAAAGCGGATATTCTTTCCTCTCGATCTCTAAGAAATTGTGATGAAAAGTAGAAAATAATATTGTTTAACGTTCTTGGAATTTTAAAAGTTTATGCTGATTTATTAAATTTCAACGCGCTTACCGTGCTTTCTCCTGAGCTAATTCAGAACGTTCCTTTGCCTTTTCCTCCTTTTCACGCGTAATCCGTTCTTCAGCTTTCCTGCGTTTTTCCTGCATTCTTTCTAGTTTTGACTAAAATGAAACCTTAATTACAGCTTGAGCTAAATTCAAGCAAAGTATAAAAAGGCATAATGTATACCTGCCAATTGCTTCGGATGCGAGATTGTCTTTCAATAACTGAAAACGCTTTAGAGGCTCGCTCTTCTAGCTTCAGTCGGCGTTCCTCCTGGATAGTTTGAAGCCTCCCCTCGATTTCCTAGAAAAATATTTAAAATCAAATTGATGACTTTTATGTATGATTTATAATTTTTACGGGTTTTAGAATCACAGTATATTACGTGAGCTGAAGCCAGATAATCATGGCGCTTGTTTTGGGCCTCTAGCAAATTAATGAAAGCAATCTCTCTTGCTTTAGCATCTTCATCGTGTGCTTTTCTCACAATATTTTGCAAGTATTGCTTTCTATTTTCCGCTGCACGTTGTAATCTTGCTTCTGCCTTAGCAATTAGCTCTTCCCGTTCACTAACCAACTTTTTGGTGGTTTCATTGATTGCCTGAAACTGGAGACCAAAATAAACGATTTTAAAAATTTGCATAGCTTCCAGCTTTACAATTATTATCAACCATCATAAGAAGTTAGCTAATATTTACCCTTTCACTGAGTTCCACGTATTGCTTATATTTAGCTTGTAAGAGTTTCTCCCGATTCCTCTCTGCTTTAGCTAACTTTGCTTGATACTTTCTCATCGTTTCAGCACCATCACATCGCTTAGCTGGAGACATGAGTTTCTCCCGGAGTGCAACAATTCTTCCTTGCTCGCGAGGGGGAAAGTCTTCAGCTAAAAGACAATTTAAAAAGTTGTTACTTCGATGACACAAAAAGGGGTGCAATTGGCATTATTGTAAGCACAAGTACTAGTTTACCTTTAGTTTTGGACGCATTTTCATCATCCATACATATAAAGAAAAACTGTTCTTTTTCGTTGTCAATCTCATTTAATGGATGCATTCCATCAGGACTGGGTGCATTTTCATTTTCAGATGTTGTAGTATCATCCCTGCTTTCATTTTCAATCTTAAAAGAAGCAAACATAAATATAAAGCATAAATATTAAATTATTAAATGTGTTTTAATGAAAGTTAGTTTAATTGCAGTTTGTTTATGCTAACCATTTCAAAGTCTTTTTCTACTTGGCGCAGTTCCTCCTCGATTAGCTCTTCTTCCCGAATTGCATTGTCTAGATCTTCCTCTTTTTTCTTAATTTCTTCATCGTCAGTAGGTTCAACATCGTCTTCTTTCCAGGCTGACCCATTATTAGTACTTTTATTATTGCTAGAGGTTGAATTGTTATTGCCATTTGAATTGTTCATTGCTATCTCTGCGCCAATTGGTATACTTAACGAGGATCCTGATGGTGACCATTTGGAACGATTGGATCGTGCCCTTACTGTTTCCCATCCATCTATATTCATACATCATTGCAAAAAATTAGTTTAGGTATTTTAAAAATATATTTTGGCTGCTTGAAATTAAAACCCCCTGTACCTTCGTCAACAGTACTATTACGCTTCCGGTGGACTGAGACGTCTGGTAAAGAAACAAAGTTCTTGGTTTTTGAGTCCACCGCTTTTGTGCTGGGTTCAGGCTTAGTGCTTGTCCTTTCTATAGGTTTTTTGCCGTTACGAGGGCGTGATTCATTAGCACTATTAGGACCGCTACGTGGAGTAGTTGACGTTGACGGAGGATTAATCATAGATTTCGAGCGAACCATTCCAACCCGAGAGTCTCCTCGGTTATCTGTGGATCTTGCCAAAATTGGTCCTTGTTTCGTGCATACATTATTCGTATTTCCTGGAATATGTTTTTTCTGCAAGAATTTTTTAAAAACATTATTCATATGCTAATTTCTAACATGTTGACAGTTAAAACACAAAAGCGTTATTTTTAAGAGTGATAAAAGTTAATAAATAAGCAAAGACAAGACAAAACAGTTAAAAACAGGATTATAGAAAGCAAAAAAGGTCAAATTTATTCCAAGCCAAAGAAACAGCAATATCCAATCATTTTTTCATTTTGGAAATGATATATATGCATAATGTAAAGCTTAGTACGGGTGATTATCGAAATGCAAAGATAAAGCACTTTATAATTTTCAATGAAAAATGAATGGAACTTTGCTATATCTTTTACGTGCGATGGGATTACTTCCAAATAAAAACGCAGTTTGAGACAACAATGACAATACATCAAACAAAGAAATCCAACATGGGCGTGAATAGCGTTTTATAGAGTTTACCTTCTCATTTGTCTCTGACTTCGCAGGGCCAAGCGTTTTGGTAGAAACATTATTGCTAGTAAAAGTAGTGCGTTTAGTGGAGCTAGAGTTCAAAGGAGTTGGTGACTTGATTTGTCCGGAACTTTTATTACAGTTCCAAACCTGTTTACAAATCGCTTGATCACCTTCACGTGAAATAGAGTTAGGTTTAGAAGTTGTAGTACTGGGAGGATTAAGAGAGATGCCTGCAAAACTTGTACAGAGTTTAGGTTTGACAGGCGAAAGAACCTAAGATGATTAAATAATATCAAGAAGAATTTGAAATATGAATGAATACAAGAACCATAAGCCATAGTTTGAATAAGAGAGTTATCAAGTGTATTCAGTGCAACAGTTTTAAACCTGACAGTTCAATATAAAATATTATGAGACTTGCCTGTTGTTTGTTGGTGTTTACGGCAGTACGGCAACGGCTTGCTATATTACTTCGGTAGCTGGGAGGAACTTTTCCTTTCGGTTGACTTCCAGAGGATGATGGTTTAGAATTAATACAGGTCCCTATTTTGTTCATATTGTTTGGTACAGACTTGGCTTGAAGAGAGCTTTGTCGTAAAATTCCATTTCTGGCTTTATCTGCAAAAGTAGTTTTCGCTGAAGTAGGTTTGATGGGTTCAGCAGCTTTCTCCACAGGCTTTATATCCTCAATGGTTGTCTTTAGTTGAACTTCCAGAATTTTAGGGTTACAGTCTCCACTTCCATCAGTAGGTACCATGTTGTCCGCAGTTTCTTCAATAAGTACACCTACGGAAAGCTGAGTGGCACTTGATTTTGTTTCAACTACGGTATTGACTGCCGTATCAATATTAGTCGGGTTATTGGAGTTGGTAACGGTATCACAACAAGTTTCAAGCAACTGGTTTGTCACATTGGAATCAGGATCAATTAACAAGGGTGTTGTACAACAACTATGCTTATTTCCACGCAGCAAAACCTCACTGTTGTTAGCCTCGTTTATGCTAACGTCCATGTCCATTATAGTAGACATTTCCGTGTCAGAGTCCGAAGGATCTAGCACTATTATTACAGGTGTTGGACCCATTGGTAAAGGTAACAAGGGTCCATACTGATCACAAGTGTCTGTCTGGCATGCGATATTTCTACCACCCGCAAAATAATAAACGTCTGGATCATCAAATTCTGTCTGAAGGCCAACATCAACTCTGTTATCCAAACCGCACTCTTGACTGGTGTTAGTTTCACGCAAAACAGAAGCAATGCTTTGAAGCTAGAAATTGCATAGTAATACTTTATTAATGTTTGAGTGCCTAATTTTAACCTAAAGATTGACAATGACTATAGTACCAACAATTATATGGCTAATACCTTTGCGGCATCTTGACTCAAACCGTTTATGTCGTCATGTATAGCACCAGCCAACTCTTGAATATCCACCGACTTGTCATCAAATAAAAATTTCCGTTTGGCAACTAGACACACAAGATTAAATGCAAAATCACAAGACATTGAGCAAATGACCCATGGACACAAATATATGGGCAATTATCTGCAACATACGCTGTGACAACTTTTCCAGTTTAGTTTGAGTTGCAGCAAGGCTCTTACTGAGTGTTCTGTCAAGCAAACAAAATCATTTATATGATTACATGATACATTCCAAAGCATAGGTTAAACAAATGGAAACTAAGGATGGGTACAACTTACTTGGTCACTTTCGTAAAGTCTGAATAGTGCTCTAAATTCCTATTCACTCTGTGATTTGCCAGAGTCATCGTACCAGACTGTTGTGAGGAGGGACGCTGCTGCCGACCCTGAAGTGATTTTATGGCTGACTGGAATTCAGGCGTTCTATCCCGTCCCATGGCCATGTTCTCCTTGTCATCTACTTCGCATTCAGACGTGGACCGGGTTGGAGTCACAGCAGAGCTAGAGTGAACCTTGACCACTGACGACTTCTCCGTATCTTCAGCAGATTTTGCACTTCCACGACGTCTTCGTGTTCCGCTCATTTCATTATCACTTATCACAGACTCGTCTATCGTTGCTAAGTTGTGGCTCACTAATTTTTAAGCCTGAAGAAGCGAAATAGTTCCAAAGTTGGACCATGGAAAGTTCCGTACCGGAAGTAGGCTGGAATCGGGTTTTAGTGCTGTTGGGTGCTTTGCTTTGTTTTGTGCTCTCTCGATCACAATAACTATGATAATAAAATGCACTGCCTAGTTTACTGCATTTTGCGATAACTGCTTAAGAACTATGACGGTCAGCGTCAATTAAGATGCATTTAACTAAACTAAATACCCTAAAACTAGAAATAATTTTTAATTTAGCAGCAACTGCGCCTGCAAATAAAGCAGGCACTATTTGGTTGTATTTACAGTTAGATTGGCAAATGCCTTTTAAGGCGCTTCTGTTTTTATTTACGTTCTGAGCGAGTGGGCTGTTTTGCAAAGATGCAAAAATGTGTCGCTCGTGGGATGCAAGATGGGCAGAGCAAGACAGCAAAGCGCATACAAAAATGGCAAAAGAGCTGAGCAGATACTCACATGCTCTGTGCTTGTAGCTACAACAAAAAACAGATGACCAGGCCAACAACAAGCTTGCATGAATGCTTGCATGTGCGCACTTAAAAGTGGAAAGGAAAGTGCTTTTTTGTTTAATTTAATTTGACATGTGACATGTCACTTGCGACAGGTGCTTGACAGAGGTTTTGTCATTTCCGTTTGATGGGATGGGACGGTCAAAGAAATCTAAAAAGAAGCGGCACTCGTCAAGTGAGTCAGAATCAAGGAGACATGGAAAGAGGAGTCATGGGTCAAGGGGGGATGACGAGGGGACTGGAAGGTCTCGTGAGGGACGGAGGAAGGATTCTTTTGAGGAATATGGCGATTCGGAAAAGCGGGCAAGGTATGACAAGGAGGATGACAGAAGGCAGCGTCGGCGAGAGTTGGACGTTGAAGAAGGAAGGGAGCATGATTTGAAGGACCGGAAAAGAGGGAGTGGGGATGCTTCAACATGTTCCAGTTTAAATTTTGATGTGAAACCTTTTAAAAGCTACTTTGATAGAATGTTCTTTCGAGATAGGGACATTATTCGAAAGGGTAGTGTTCAATATGAAGACTTTTGGAAGTTTTATGATAAAATTAAGCGTATTCAGGCAAATAAAGTTAAAAGTGTGGGTTTCAAAACGGGAGAAAGTAGTGAATGCCTGAAATCGGTTCAAGTTCAAGGGAAAGAGATTAAGGTACCCTCAGCGTATGCCAAAATTCATACCGTGCCTTTTTCGTTAAAGTATACAAGTGTGGAGGATTATATTTCAAAGTTATATCCAGGTATGCATTTGTTTGTTAAACATTACTGTTGATAAGTAAGAATGATTGAAAATCTGATGCTGTGACGCAACTTTGTTTTGTAGATGATCAAGAATACGTGCGAAATCATGTTCCGGTGGATGTTATTAAAGACTTTCTTCAGATTTTGTTGTACTTTATCGATTTTTTACAAAAAGAAAGATTCAGCAAACTGAAAAAGTTGCGAGAGACACAAGCAGCCTTGCCTATTGCTCAGTTTCGAGATGAGATAATAGGAACTCTTTCCAAGTACAATGTTCTCATCATAGGTAAAGTAATGCATTTTATAAAGAATTAGTATAACTTACTTAAAGAGTTAATTACTTAAATGTTCATATAGCTGGTGACACGGGTTGTGGCAAGAGCACCCAGGTACCCCAGTTTTTACTCAGAGCTGGCTATGAAAATATAGGTAAAACTTTAACTATTGTTATGTCGGAAAATTGGAGGTATGAATTTGAATACTACTTTAATTTTTCTTTTTATTTACTAATTTCTAGCATGTACTCAGCCAAGAAGAATAGCGTGTGTTTCTTTAAGTAAACGTGTCGCGTTTGAAACTCTTAATGAGTACGGAACACAAGTTGGCTATCAGATAAGGTTTGAAAGAAGGAAAACACAGCATACAAAAGTTGTCTTCATTACAGAGGGCCTTCTGCTAAGACAGGTAAGAAAGAAATGCTACGCACATCGTGCTTTTAATCTAAAAAGATAGGTACATAATTCATTTTGATTTTAACACTTTAATTATCTTCTTAAAGGTATCCACAGATAGTATGCTTTCAAACTATAACGTAATTGTTCTGGACGAAGTACACGAACGACATTTGCACGGTGACTTCCTCTTGGGCATTGTTAAATGCCTGGTATACCAAAGGGAAGATGTTAAAGTAATTTTGATGTCTGCCACAATTAATACGGAGCTTTTCCAAGATTATTTTCAAGGCTTAGCTCCAATACTGCAGGTATAGACTCCAATCTAGAAATATTGAGAAGAAAATATTTACTTCAGGTTTATGAAAGGGATTCGTTTGAACTAATTTGTTTCATACAGGTTCCTGGAAGATTATACCCTATCAAAGTTCACTACAGACCTGTGAGTGTTGAAGAGCTTACCACACGCACTGGCAAATTAAATCCAGCTCCGTATATTCGAGTTTTGCAGTTAATTGATGACAAATTTCCTCGTAAGATCTCAATTAAATTGCATGGGTGCAAGCAAAAGCTCTACATTTTCTAAGATAACGTTTTGCTTATTTTACAGAGGATGAACGCGGGGATGTCCTTATGTTTCTAAGTGGTGTCAATGAAATATCGATTGTAATTGAGGCTGCAAAAATGTACGCTGATGTCACTAAAAGATGGATTATATTACCGTTACATAGCATGTTGTCTATCGACGATCAAGACAAGGTAACAATTGAACACTTTCATGTTAATCAGTAATGTTCTTTGATAAATATGGAATGCTGATTTTGTCTAAATAGGCATTCGATTATGCTCCTGAAGGAATACGAAAGTGTATTTGTGCCACCAATATTGCGGAGACATCCATCACTATAGATGGCATTCGATTTGTCGTCGATTCTGGGAAAGTGAAAGAAATGGCCTATGACCCAACCAGCAAGCTGCAACGTTTAAAAGAATTTTGGGTTAGCAAAGCCAGTGCGGAGCAACGGAAAGGTCGTGCAGGACGTACCGGACCTGGAGTATGCTATAGAATCTTTTCTGAATCGGAGTACGAAGATATGCAATCTTACTCAACTCCAGAGATTCAACGAGTACCACTGGATTCATTGTTGCTGCAAATGATATCTATTGGAATCCCCGACTGCCGAAAGTTTCCGTTTATTGAACCTCCCGAACCTGAAAATCTTGAGAGTTCTATGCTCAGACTTAAAGAACAAGTATGTTATTACATGGTGTTATCTATTGAACTGCATTTCATGGTTTATGTTATTGTTAAAAATGTAAAAACTTTCAGGGAGCCCTTACGGACGACGAAATCTTAACACCAATTGGTAAAACGTTATCAAACCTGCCTGTCGATGTGGCTCTGGGGAAAATGCTGATTATGGGAACCCTTTTCGAACAAGTGGAAGCAGTTTTATCATTAGCCGCTGCATTAAGTGTACAGTCCCCGTTTACAAGTTACGCTCACAGAGATCCAGATTGTGTGGTATGATCAAAACATTAAAAAATACTTCTGTTATATTCATTTGCATTCATTCGAAGTAGACATAAGTACATGAATGTTTCGGATCTTTTTTGTAGGCCGCTAGAAAATCCCTCGACTCCGATCATGGAGATCCTTTAACCCTTTTGAATGCGTATACTGCATGGTTAGAAGAGAAAGCAAATGATAGTGGCCGAACAAAGAAATGGTGCAAAAGGAGAGGCTTTGAAGAGCAAAGATTTTATGAAATGACTAAACTTCGTCAACAATTTAAAGCGCTGTTAAAGGTTTGTGCGTAGTGTTCATTCTTATTAGCCTTGTCTTTGGCCTTTTTTCAATAACTTTGTGACTATTTGTTGAATAATTTATAAAATCCTTCGTTCTCTTGATTTATAGGATAGTGGATTAATTAAAGAAAAATCTGGTCCATCTGTGAGTAGCGCAGAAAGGGCAATGCGTCACGGGGAAGTTAAGCAACTTCGTTCTTTGAAAAAAGAGTATCATTTGGCTGCTCCCAGGAAAAAGAAGTTCTTGAAACTGAACGAGGATTATGGCCAAGGAGAGGATGACCTGCCGTCTGATAATGACGCAGATGGTGGTGATATTGATATTCGGGATGTTGAATTCAGACTTAGAAACGATTCTAGACAAGTGAAGGTAATGATATCCGCATGCTGCGTACTGTATTTTGCGCTTTTGGATGTACCAAGTTTGGCAACATGCCCATACTTTATCACATCATCTCGCCCACACTTCTATTATGCAATTGTGTATCGTAATAAAAATGCAGTTTTGTGTGTCATTCTTTGTTTGATCACAGGATTTGTTGCAAAAGAGCGCAGCTCATGGCTATGAGGATGTTACTATGCTCAAAGTTATTCTATGCAGTGGATTGTATCCACAACTGGCGATTCCCGATGATTTCAACAAGTACAAAGTTCGTAGTTTTACTTTATATGCCATTTTTTCCTTTGAATTGCTTAACATATTACAGCAATTGAAATATCTATTTTTAGAGCGATGTAGATCAAATGTTCCACAGCAGAGCAAAAGGATTTGCAGTCCTACATCCAATGAGTGTCTTTGCCAATCAATTGGAAGTATTAGCTTTGAACGATAGCGACATAATTAATGTACCACATATGGACACTAGACAAATCGTTAGTTCAAAACATCAACTACTTTGTTACTTGTAAGATGACGAAACTAAATAGATTAAAGTACAAAATATCTATGTAATACGCAATATTATAAGTTTCTTTTTCTTTTATAGAACGCTACTTGAAACGAATAAGCCGTACCTTATGAATACCATGAGAATGCCTGCTGCGCAAACATTGTTTTTGTTTGCTCACACAATTGACACAGATCCAGAAATGACGCGTTTTGTGTTTGATTCCTGGTTGGAAGTGGTATTTACGGATTCCGCATCAGCTAGATCCCTTCTTGTAAATGCGTTGGAACTTAGAGACTGGTGGAGTGAACTTTTGAAAAGTCGCTTGAAAGAAAGTATGGCAGTACTAGTTTACTAGCAACTTTCTTTGTTTCAAAACAGAGAATGTCATTGAACTAAATGTTTATGAATTATTGTTATGTTTTGCTGACTTCTTTTAGATGACTATGAACCTGATTCTATCGAAAACCGGAAGAGCAGAGAACTAAGTTTTAGGCTAGTCAGATTTATGAAAGGTGAAGCATTCTATACAATACGACGACTTTTGGCTGCTGACCAAAAAGACTTGTACAACCGATACTCATCCATTAGCATTCCAACCGACTGTGACGAGCATGAACTTCGGTTTGAATCCGACTGGGATGTTATGCACAACAGTATTAAAGGAGGATTATCATTGACTTCGTACCTAACTTGTGGATGGTAATAATGAGACGTTTCATACTTTATAAACTTTGAAGAGAAGACAAGATTTCCACTATTTTGAATTTATTCCAACAGTTTATATGGAGAAGAGCCTGACCCAGAAGACTGGGATTGTCCTGTTTGTGAAACAAATGTGATGGGATTGCCAATGGAACTACTATGTCATCATGTGCAGTGCAAAAGAAAAAGAGATTTAGGTATCCGATTTAGTATATTATTCTGTTTTATTAAATATATCTTTTAAACCTTTAACAAAAATGTTTATGTTATTTTGAAAATTACAACAGAACAAAAGGCCACAGATGAGGAAGACATGGTGGCGAAGCCTTTTACCAAAACATATTTTTGCCAAGAATGTCAACAACATTTACAACTAACACCAATTGAAATACTGAAACATAAGAAAACACATAAAGAACGAATTCAATAAATGAACGTTTTATAAAATAAAGCTAAAGTACTACATAAATATTTCTCGCATTTTATATTTTTAATAATATCAACATGTAACGATAAAGTCAATATAAACACATCTATAATTCAAACTGCTGTTTGAGGTCCGTATAACGATAGCTGATACATTTTCTCAGCATCCACAGCGTCATGACTTTCCACAACTGGGTCTCCATTAGACTTCAGCGATGTTCGACTAGAGCTAACTTTGCAATGCATACCGCCGCCATCTCCAGCACCACCTATATCCATTCTCTTTTTTGATAATTTCATCATGTCCCGAATTTCGAATAAATCCAAATCTCTGTCTGGAATTGTGGGTTGTAGACCAACCTCTAGAAAATGCAACCATAATTCAGGAACAATGTCACCATTTAGAGGAAGCGTGGGGCCAGGGTCAGAAATTTCAGTCATCATAACTCTCAGATTTTCCAGCGTGAAGTCCTTCCACGGAACTTCTCCGTAGATCAATTCCCAAATAACACAACAAAAAGAATAAATGTCCGAATATATTGATGGCGGTTTCTTGCCAGTAAGCACTTCCGGTGCTATCCAATGACGATAAACGGACAAATGACTGTCGGATCTGAGTAAGGGATGTTGGGATACTTGTATCGCCTCCTTACTTCCCTTGATCGGTGTGACATACTCCAAACATCCCAGTTTTGCATGATGATTATCTACTAGAAATATTGAATGCGAATTCACAAATCCATGTAGATATCCACTGCCATGAATAAACTCCAGAGCATCCGTTATCTGCAAATTAATGTAAAAATTAAAAGTTAAATAACCTCAAATTCATAAAGAAGAATGTACTGAAGCTTCATGTGAGCATACCTGAACTATGAGATCCATTACAAAAAGAGAGCTTAAGCGTTTGAGCTGATTATACAAAACGAAAAACAAAGAGCCCATCTGCACCTTTTCAAAAACAAGCGAAATAGAATCAAAGTTATCCGCGTAGCATACAGCTAACACCATCAAAATATTCGGATGATGAAGTTTAGCCAAGGAATCCAATTCCGTAATGAGAATGTCAGGAATTGCATCTTCCACAGTACTTTTGCGAAGTTCTCGTACAGTCACGTTAGTCTTTCTTTCCAGCCAAACCATAGGCACAAATGTGGAAAACTTTCCGCATATCCATGAAGCCAAGGAAGTATCTGCTGCTAATTGCAAGTCCGAAATCTCATTAATTAGCGGTAATCCCACTACAGCTCCGCATCTTAAGTTATTCCCTGCACCAAAATACATTCGTCCGTAGCCAACCGGAAGTAAATTGTACCTCAGCTTGACCTCAACAGGTTGAGGAGCATTCTTTGGGCAAACTCCGGTTCCAAAGGGAAGGCAAGGAAGTGGAAAGAAGCGACTGACTGTTTTCCCTCGATTAATTCGTGCTTCCCATTCTCTCAACATTTCCTTTCCGGTAGGCTTAAAAGCACAAATTCGTGCCCCGTCCAACATCTCTCTAATGCTTCGTCTTTTATCGTCATCTTCTTGCAAATTTGCCCAGTCCAAAGGTGTCCTTCGACGAGTATCTGTTAACCGTAGATCTCCACCAGCAAGTAGTAGTAGCTTTAAGGACTTTGTGCAGCCCACGTATGACGCTGCATGAACAGGTGTACATCCTTCCGGGTTGCAACGGGCATTTGGATTAGCTCCATGTTCCAACAAAGTTTTGACAGCTTTGGATTTCCCAAGCAGAGCCGCGCAAAATATTGGAGGCTGTCCATCCTGATTGTAAGCATTAACCGATGTTCCTCGCTTGACGTACTTGGCAACTTTGTGCGGTTTATTGAGAAGTATTGCCATGTGAAGTCGAGTGATGTCAGATCTTCCTGTGGCGGATGGCCAACGAACAACGGCAGGTGGTTTTCCCACTTTTTCCATGATGAGCAATGTCTCTGAAATCTCAGGCTTTGGTTCTGAAAGGCAAATAAAAATGACATGAAACACAATTTAAAAATTGAATTGAAACAAAAGCGTAATTGAATATTACGTGTACCTTCCGGTTTGTAGTAGCGATCCCTGGATTTCCCACAATCTTTCTTGGATTCTCTCCAGAGAGAATCGGATTAAATGAAAACACACGCACACCAACTACTAGTAAACTTTTGACAACAATACAAGCGCACACGACAAAAAGAACGAAGGTCAGGTGGTGTGGCTTTAGGCGACAAGGTTTTTGGTCATAGTTATTTCACGAATTCACGATAAATACCAGCTTCAAAAGGATGAAAGATTTTCAGGAAAATCATGTTACGAGTTTAGAGGATCAGCAATCACGGTAATCAGGTGCCACTCAACTCCATGGATCATGCTAAGAAATCAAAGGATATACATAGAGGCGTTAATGAATGGAATGCCACCGAGAATTGAATGTAAAAATGAAAGAAAATCATTTGGTTGGGCGTCATCATTCTTTGTCAGTTTTCTCAAAAATAATTAGAAGCTGATTAGCAAATTAGATTATATCTTCTCCAGTTTCAAAGTTTCAATTCAAACTTTCTAGTTATACTTCATGTGGGCATACATGTGACAAGTGACAGTACAGACATTCCAGAAGTCTTGACATAAGTAAAGTAAAGGAATTGACTATTGACAACGAGATCGTTTTATTTTGCATAACACAAAAACGAATTCTAGTATGCTAATGAACAATGCATGTGTCAGTCGTCGTCATTCGTTTTCAGTGTCAAGCATATTATTTCGATCAGAGCTAAATTATAATTATAATCATTTGCATTTCTGAACAGAGAAAAGAGACAAGCATCAAAGCAACAAAGCATCTTAAATTCGTGATGAGTTTCACTTTTTCATTTTACATTTCTTGTCGACTCATCGAATAGGTACCAGTGCTGTAACTTTGGCACGGATCGACCACTCCGATCCGCTCCCCGCTCCCTTATAAAAAATCCGTACCAATCCGATCCGATCCACAAATTATGTGGTGTGGTAACCGATCCGCACCACACCGATCCACGAACCCTCAAAGCGCGTAACCGCACCGATCCGCTCCACTCCCTGAAGCTTATGAAATTTCACCGCTCCGTACCGAGCCAAACCGCACCACTCCGCTCCGCACCATACATTTTCCTCAAACATGTTTATTATTCGTTACAAAATGCCATGAAACTAAGAACTGTAACAGCTACTTGGCCACTAGGCTACTACTGACCACCAACCTAGATTGTTGGTCAGTAGTGGTACCTGACAGAGACAGTAGTATTGTTTCTAGAGTTATCTTTATCAACATTAGCTCCTTACATCAGGAGACGGCACAGTCGTCAGTATAACTGTACTAATTGATTACCTTCGAGCTCTTTCCAATAATCTAGCGGTCAACAATTGATAAAGGTTTTCCGAAAATAAATGAATCTAAACCTCTGCTTGAACTAAAGAGGACAGTTTGAGTCTTGTGACACTACATAACACAAGACTGAATCCCGCGGGGTGCGGCTGCAGTGAAAGAAAGTAAGACAAGTACAGCCAATATTGTGCAACGTCGTCTTTTGGTGACAAGAAATGTAGCATGCATCTAAGTTCCTCTCAAACCGATCCGCACCAATCCGTACCAATGAAAACCTGTAGCGTAACCGCACCGATCCGTGCCGATCCGGGCCTTGCTCGAATATGTACCCGAACCGCTCCGCTCCCGATCCGCGGATCGGTGCGGGATCGGATCGGGTGCGGTAAAAATCGCACCGCCGGTGCGGAGCGGGTCACCAAGTTACAGCACTGATAGGTACACACACAATGTACAATGCAACGTAAATGCGGTAGTATTTTGTACTGTACTCTTGTAGTATTACATCATCGTAGAACGACATGAAGTAGGGGCATCATGAAACGATCATTTTTTGCCAGAATGACATTAACCACCCAGACACACGACAAAATGCAATGTAAATATTTTGACCTAATGGAAACTTAGGTTTGACCAGCGAAAACAATCTCGTTTATAAATATTTGTACACTAAACGATCATAACTTCATAACATGAACCAAAAATCTGACAACAGTCAGTACAGTCAACAAGTCAACTAAAAAGATCACCAAGATTGTGTATGATTGTATGAATTTCAATGAAGCAGAACCTTTCTACAAACTTAACACCCAGGTTAAATCTAAACAAGCTATCGCGATACGATGTTATTAAAAACAAAGACCTTTTGACCTATGCTACTTTACTAAAAGATTAATGTTTGGGGTAGAAATTATGAATAGACATAATATTTATGAAAAATCAGTTAGGTGATGCATGATTTTTACAATGTTCAAAAATACATGCTTGCAACTTTGGTATAATGCTTTTGTGAATAGTGACTTGGATTAAATGGTACTTAATACTTAATGAATATGAATGAATTCAAAATGACATTTAGGTAACCTAAAGCAAGGCTTTGGCATTTTACCCCACATTTCTGGTACACAAAAAGATCTAAAACGGACTCCCTGAAGAAGTCATTATAATTTATGAAAAAGACTAATTTTAGTCTGGGTTTAATGCCCAATTATGCCAATGATCATGATGATATACGTTCTTTAACAAAATCAAAGCTGGTCAGCATCAAGTTTAGGGCTCCCTAGGTAAGGGTCCCCCCTGACCGTTGTAATGGAGCCCTAAACTTGAGGCTGACTACAGGTTAGTCAGCCTCAAGTTTGGGGCTCCACAAAACCAAAGGGTCCCCCCTTTGCACTTTAGCACATATTTTTGAAAGCTGATAGTTGGGCTGTTAGAGTCGAAATTTGAGTTGAAAAACTAAATTTTTATTGTAGTATGACAGATTCGAGTCGAATTTAAAATAAAAAATTGCTTGTTTGATTCAAATGGTAGAAAAGATAATGAAAAAGAGAATGTGAATAGATGTCACGACACATGGCACTTTACACAAACGGCTCGTTTGACGTGCGCAGTAATCGCCCTTCGGGCGATTACTTCGCACGCCACTCGCCGGTGTCAACCCTATACACACTTCATTGACAAAACCTAACCTATAAATTACCTTACCTGCTCGCTTCGCTCGCATATACTCGAAAGGGAATTTAAGGGAAAACCCTAAAAACAAAAACTCAACTTTAAATTACAAGTCAAAGTCCTATACAATTTGACAAAAGATGGTAAGGAGGTACCTTGTTCTTCATGGAGCCCTAAACTTGAGGCTGACGAACCTATAGTCAGCCTCAAGTTTAGGGCTCCAAGAAGAACAGGGGGGACTCTTACCATTTTAATGGAGCCCTAAACTTGATGCTCACCTCAAAGCTCGTCCAAGCAATAACGTTTTAATTTGTTAATGCCTACTCATTACTCATGCTCATATGACTTGTTTGTTTGCGTACATGCATAAACTGGACGCTTCTATAAACAGCCAGAATACTCAAAGAACAGACAGAGTACAACTTCGTTTCTGTGTATTGAACATTGAACACTACGATCTTGCACAGAACTAAAACGTAAAACAGAACTCGAGTGATTTTTCTGTAGAAAATTCGTTTGCTTTTGTGTGTTCGATCGTTCTTCTTAGGCCACGTAAGCTACGCTACAGACATAAAAGCACTCTGTCTCCCTTCTGCGTCGCTATTCATTCCCAATCTGTTGTGCTGTTCACAAAGCAAAAAGAGAACGAACGGAAAGTTACCACAACCAAAAGCACTATTTTTGGGCTGTGTCGTACACGTACAAAGTTTTACAAAACTGGTCAGTTAGCAACAAGAAGTTCTCGAAGAATCTCTTCAAATCTCAGTATTTTCTGCGCTCTGATAAATTCAGGTTCCTGTCCTGTTGAAAGTTGGAAGTTTTAAAAAGTAATATTGCGTCGGATTTCGGATAGTTGTTCGTTAGTAGCTGCCTGTCAATTTGTTAAAGTTTCAGTTCTAGTAACTTGTAATAAAAATCGTTGAAAAAAATAATAACTTGTGGAATCGCTAATTTTAGAAAGTACAAAAGGTAAGCTTTTGATAATTACTTAATAGTTAAGGGGGAAGTGGCTAGAAATTCAGAAAATTACAGTTGAAATCATAACCACCTCAATTTTTATGTTCAGTTAAAGATTGGTGTAAAAGAAGCTGCTATTACACGCACAAATTGAGTTCGTATTTGTTAAATGCGTTGAAATCCCTTAAAATAGTAGCGCAATTTGATAACTAGCCTGTTGTGCTCTAAAATCTAGAGAAATCTCTTAATTTATGGTAAGATAGGACTGTTGGGCGTTGGCGGTACAGAAAGTTGACCAGAGAGGTGGTTATAATTCCAGCTTAGCAGTTTGATAATTTAAAAAAAAAAATTTAAAAAAATAGGAATGGAACCTGTGATCATAGCTAATAATGTGTTTTTTGTTTGTTATTTTCAGAGTTCATCATGCAAATCTTCGTGAAGACATTGACTGGCAAGACCATCACCCTGGAGGTGGAGCCATCCGATACTATCGAAAATGTGAAGGCAAAGATCCAGGACAAGGAGGGAATTCCTCCAGACCAACAGCGTCTCATCTTTGCGGGAAAGCAGCTTGAGGATGGCAGAACCCTATCCGACTACAACATCCAGAAGGAATCGACCCTCCACTTGGTGTTGAGGTTGAGGGGTGGTATGCAAATTTTCGTGAAGACCCTCACCGGAAAAACTATTACCTTGGAAGTGGAACCATCTGACACCATTGAGAATGTCAAGGCGAAAATTCAAGACAAGGAGGGTATCCCCCCAGATCAACAGCGTCTTATCTTTGCTGGTAAGCAACTTGAGGACGGCCGCACATTGTCCGATTACAACATCCAGAAAGAATCAACTCTTCACTTGGTGCTGCGTTTGAGGGGAGGTATGCAGATTTTCGTGAAGACCCTCACGGGCAAGACTATCACCCTGGAGGTGGAGCCATCTGACACCATCGAGAACGTCAAGGCAAAAATTCAAGACAAAGAGGGAATTCCTCCAGACCAACAGCGTCTTATCTTTGCCGGAAAGCAACTTGAGGATGGCCGTACCCTCTCCGACTATAATATTCAGAAAGAATCGACCCTCCATCTTGTCTTAAGATTGCGAGGTGGAATGCAAATCTTCGTGAAGACTTTGACTGGGAAAACAATTACTCTGGAGGTGGAGCCATCTGACACCATCGAAAATGTCAAGGCTAAGATTCAAGATAAAGAGGGAATTCCTCCAGATCAGCAGCGTCTCATCTTCGCCGGAAAACAACTCGAGGATGGGCGTACCCTTTCTGATTACAACATTCAGAAAGAGTCTACTTTGCATTTGGTGTTGCGATTGAGAGGTGGAATGCAAATCTTCGTCAAAACCCTCACTGGAAAAACTATCACCCTTGAAGTTGAGCCTTCAGATACCATCGAAAACGTAAAAGCCAAGATCCAGGATAAAGAGGGAATCCCACCAGATCAACAGCGTCTTATCTTTGCTGGTAAACAACTAGAAGATGGTCGTACTCTCTCCGATTACAATATCCAAAAGGAATCTACTCTCCACTTGGTATTGCGTTTGAGGGGAGGCATGCAAATTTTCGTTAAGACTCTCACTGGCAAGACCATCACTCTTGAGGTGGAGCCATCTGACACCATTGAGAACGTCAAAGCCAAGATCCAGGACAAGGAGGGAATCCCACCAGACCAACAGCGTCTTATCTTTGCGGGTAAACAGCTTGAGGATGGTCGTACGCTCTCCGACTATAACATTCAGAAAGAATCAACCCTTCACTTGGTACTGCGTTTGAGAGGTGGTATGCAGATTTTCGTGAAGACCCTCACCGGCAAGACCATCACCCTGGAGGTGGAGCCATCTGACACTATTGAAAATGTCAAGGCTAAGATCCAAGATAAAGAAGGAATTCCTCCAGATCAGCAACGTCTCATCTTTGCTGGTAAACAACTCGAGGATGGGCGTACACTTTCCGACTACAACATCCAAAAGGAATCAACTCTTCATCTTGTTTTGAGACTGAGAGGTGGAATGCAGATCTTCGTTAAGACTTTGACTGGTAAGACGATTACTTTGGAAGTTGAGCCATCTGACACTATCGAAAACGTCAAGGCGAAAATTCAGGACAAGGAGGGAATTCCTCCAGACCAACAGCGTCTTATCTTCGCCGGCAAGCAACTTGAGGATGGCCGTACCCTCTCCGACTACAATATTCAGAAGGAGTCTACTCTGCACTTGGTGCTTCGACTTCGTGGTGGTTGTTAAAAATTATCACACAACAGCACAGTCGTCTTTAGCTTTCCATCTCATTTCATCTGTATTAGAATTGTGCTAATCTTAGAGTAAATTTTATTTATATGAACATGATTTCTTTTACACCGCTTGTTTATATAACCTGAAATCAAAATTTTCGTGAATTACAGTCTGCGTAGAATGTATTGTAGTAGTTAAAATGAAGTAAAAATTTTCAATAAATTGGCCATACCTCATCGTAAAAAATAATATGTGATTTGTACGTTTTAAATGATTTTATTACTGGCTCCTTCGTTGCTTTCACTTTGTTTTTTAACCAAGCATTTTTCATCAAGATTGTCATACTTTATCATGAAGCATAGCAAGAATATTCACGATACATGGTTCATAATGAATAGTTCAATTTTACCAAGGAAGGCTATCAGAATATTCATTCTAATTAAAACGCATCAATAAATAGGTAGTCAGAAAGAAAGGACGCAAAACAATAAGAGCGCTCGGTTTCATAAAACTGAAGTTACTCCAACAAGAACCTTTCTTGTTCCCAATAGTTCAAACCTGAACAGAGAGAATGCGGATGTAACGGTGGAATGGTTTGCTTACCACAACTAGACTGCGTATTAGGTTTTTAGTATTGCTGGCGCATCATGCCCATGAAGGGAAAGGCGAACACAAACATTAGCTCCCTTCCGTATGTTGGGCTTGCATGGAAGGTAACCCCAACAGACAATGGCAAACCGTTAGTCAGTCTTTCTCCATCGTTCAATCTGGTTCGGGCGTTCTTTTCTGCTGATCGTGTAGTTTCTCTTGCTGCCGTTGCATTCAGTGAAAACAAAGTAAACACTATTCTAAGCGAGTAGCTTTTCCAAACGGGTCCAGGATGGACTATGGACGCATCTGCATTTTAAGCCATGAAACTGTTTTATCGGATTGGCCGAATATTATCCAACACAACTAGTTGAATAACGAACAAACTTTGAAATCTGGAAATTATTCTTTGTGGGCATTCCGTTTTGTATGGAGCCATCGGGGTAGTGAAAGACAACGCATTTTAAGCCGCGACTAAAATTTGGTCACTAAATTGTATTTTCCAAAGTAATGTTTATTAAGAAACGCACACGAGTTCTGTGTTAACACGCTGGTACACTTTTACTTTAAGTACGAGGAGTGTGTGGTTGTAGCAAAATTATTTCATGCGTACAATTAAGTGGAACGGATGCATTTAAGGTAAACAGCATTTTTAAAAATCCTTCATTAGCATCATATTCTTATAACCTAATTATATCATACAAAAATTACAACAATTATTAAGATAACAATATATGATATAATGTCATTTCAACAATAATCGAATACATTCGTAATTTAGAAAAATATAACTTTCAACCATATTTGCATAGAATATAAATGCTGATTCACTACTATTAACTTTGCAGTTTATATAAATCATTTTCTATAAATATTCGGTGCACAGACAATATAACATTGTTTTTGTAGCATAAATAATTAATAAATTTAACAAATTATCTAAAAATACATGGTTTAATATTAAACGGTCAAATAATTAAGTACTCCGATCAATATTGGATATTATAATAATTAGTTTTCATCGAATTTCACATGAGACATTAGAATCTACGTTTAATTCCATGCAATTCTAAGGCCTGAATTGAACTGATATATATAGAAGCATAGAAAGGCTTGCTTTCTTAGTTTAAAAATAATTATTTCTAAATAGATTTTAAAAAGTAATTAGAAAAACATTTCAAAGCATTTTGCCAAAAGAAAGTCTTGATTTTCATTAAAGCCCCCATAAAAATAAATCATTGTTTGTGCATGCAGTATAAACGGCGAGAAAGAAAAAGCAGTGCTTCATGGTTCGGGAGAAAGAGCAAGCGAATGAGAGGGATATAATACTGCCCTAAAAGTGCTTCCAGTAAAGTGTACAGACATATAATAATAATCATAAAAAAGGAAAGGGGATAGTGATGGGAATTCAGCTCGAACGATTTTCTCCAACTAATCTCAACCCAGTGTCAACAACAGCTCTAGGAAAAAGAGCTTGTGCTGCACACATAATAACGTTAATATAGGAGATGGGCATTTACCGCAGAGTGAACTGTGAAGACAAGAAAATAATACAGTGATAGCAGCACATAGTTATCCTTGCAGACTAACTTACAGAAAAAAAAGTCTCGGGTAGAGAAAAAGGAGACATCACCAGAACAAGATACAAAGCTTGCTTTCGCTTTGCTTGCCATGCAGAGAGACAGAGAGTTAAGTAAGTAATAGAAAAAAGACTACGTGAAAGGAAAAGCCCTTTCATTCTTTGTCGACTCCTCGTTTAATTCTTCACAAGAATAATAACAACAACACCATACCACCACCACCACCATCATCGCATCACCAGCAGCAGCAGCTTATATACTACTGCTGCTACTACACATCCCCCGAAAAAAAATTTGTGAAGTATACTTCTTCTTCTAAAGTGAAAGTATCAACGAAAAGCATCGTCATCGTGGTGCTCGTCGTGTGAGATGATGATGATACGATACGATAATAATAATAGCTCTAGTAGTAGCTACACAGCAACTACTTTTCTATAATAGCAGCTAAACTATAACAGCTAAAGTGGCATATAAATAGTGCTAGAGCGAGAGAAAAGGGAGAAAAAAACAGTACAAGAACCATCAAGCAAAAAGGAAGGAGCATGTGGTGGTGATGGTAGTAGCATAGTTAGTAGTAATACTACTACATTTACATTTTATATATGTAGTACACAGTTGTGTACATTCAATATATACAACTAACCACCAGAAGAGAATAAGAGTGTGTGGTATCATCATACATGCATTATAGGAGGTCGTCTTGTTCTTAAAAGTTGTTCTTCTTGCTTTTTGAGTATTTTCTTTTGTCTTCCTTTTCCTCCGCCGCGCGTAACAATATGGGTAAAAGCAGTGGGAGCAGAAGGAAGAGAATAATATGGTAAGAGAAACACAAGGAGCTAACTGTTGGCAAGTTGTGGGAAAGCTGGTGGAGTAAAGTGAAAAGATAGATTTGACAGGGGAAGAAGGGCACGATACCATAAGACGGGCATAATAAGAGACAGAGAGAGAAAAAAGAGACAAGAGGAGCTTGAGCGGTGTGTGTTATGTGTGGATCGAGGGGAAGCTCGCTCACTCACTCGTACATATAAACTGTATCATCTTTAAGAGGACACAAGATTTTCTGTATATATGTAGCATGATATAATATTGAAGAAACGAGAAAAAGATAACAAACAGTATAAGACTACTTTCCCTTTCTACTAAACCACACACGAAAGCAAAGACTTTTGAAGAAGAAGAAAAAAAGGGAATATTACCCGTTTCTCTGGGTATTCCACCACAACTGGAAAGGATATATAGATTTTACAGTGGTATGTGGCGGCGGCGGTGGTGATACTACTTCACTCAGTACATCTGCCTTTTATTCGCCAAAGCTGAGAAACGGAAAACGAAGAGGAGCAGACATTAGAAAGGACAACAACTACATACCGAAAAAGCGAAAAAAGAATAACCTTTTTTTGTGCTGCTCTGGTGCTGACTTCAAGTAAAGTAAGTTGTGTCTTTTCACTTTCCGTGTATTTTAGCATGTCGTTTTGTGTAAAACTTGCACTCGTTGACTACATTTGTGTTATCGGAGAAGGAGAAAAGAGAAGAGTGGGAGAGAGAGAGACGTTGGGGGAAAATGGTATTATGATTTTGGTTTGTGTAGCCCACCAGCGAACCGAGAGAAGAAGGTCGACACCACATTCTTGGTATCCTGTCATAAAACTATGGCTAGTTGGCTTTTTGTACAGCTTGCTTTGTCTAATAAGAAGTTCAATCTTGGCATATATGTGTATAGGTATATAAACTGTTATTGTCGATTCTAAACCATGTGGATAGAATGCCACTGCTGCTATTGCTGTCGATTTTCTTTCACGAAAAGTGAAGGATTGTGGTTTGGGTAAAAAAGAGAGTAGAGGCTGTTTAAACTGAGTAGATCCTTGTATAAATTTTAATTATTAATTCAACAGTGAATTAACAAAGAGAAATCAAAGCAAGGACTGGCATAATCCTAAAATATCCCACCCACATAATGTTCAGCAAAACAATACCTTTCCTCAGCTATAGCTATGTTATAAGTTGTAAAGAAAGTTTGTACGAATTTATATGTGGATTTTTATGTCGCTATTTGTATGGAGATTATCTTCAAATGGAACTGGCGTATATATATATTCAGAGAGAGAGAAAGAGAAAAGGTCCAAGAGAACATGATGGCGTTCACGGTGCATCTGTCAGTGTACGAGCTCATTCAGTATTCAACGGAGCGTAAGAAAACAAAACTACGAAGGCTAAAACCATTCTCGCGGTCTTATGCTTTAGTTTAAAGATCTCCATCCATCCATGCCATAAACTCAATCCACATTCTGTCATCTTTGCCACTTAAAGTGAAAGTAAAACTTGGACCTGTCTGTCACTTCTCACATGCCCTATGGCTCCAAGTATAAAACAATAATTTTAAGAAGCTACTGTGTATCACATAAACCTAGTAGAACAGAGTATATTACACAAGTTAGCAGATAATATAGATTATAATGCAGTTTCTGGTGAAAGCGTGTTTATCATAAGATAGAGTCGGTAGATTTATCATAATGCCCCAATTTCATACTCTTGCCAATTCTTGGATTTACACTTGTGATGGCTCTCAACATTG
The DNA here is from genome assembly GCA_029691765.1 of Entomobrya proxima. Classification (NCBI taxonomy): domain Eukaryota; kingdom Metazoa; phylum Arthropoda; class Collembola; order Entomobryomorpha; family Entomobryidae; genus Entomobrya; species Entomobrya proxima. The sequence continues at coordinate 2,229,096 of CM056170.1, forward strand.
ACCATTTGAAATTATTGTTTAAGTGTATTAGCTGGTAAACTTGACCCGAATTTTAAGCATTTTCTTTATGACATATAGATATTCTAAAAGCATATTATGAAAGCTTAGGAAAACAATAATTGTGAATAACACAGTATGTTTATCAATTATACGTTCATGGGCGTGTTGGATGAGTTACAGACATGCTAAATTGATGATCCGCCTATACTTATTTTAATTTGCGTAGCTTTTTAGTTGTATTAATTGAAATAATGTGTCCCATCGCTATATATCGTATGTTGTTGGTGCCAAGTAGGAAAGAGATTAAATAAAGCACTAAGTAAACATGTGGCTACGTCGTTGAGGCTGTAAGTGTGAACTCAAAGCTTCTCGAAAATGTCGTTAAGATATTTATCTTAGGCTGATTGCTCAAAAGGGCTGCCAGATAAGGAAGCAAATCCATTGTGAAACATGTCAGGTAGTGGACATACGCATAAAAAAGAAAGAGGGCGAAAAGTAGTTAAATATACATTAGAGTAATTGAATTTGTCAATTTTCCTGAACAAACCGATAATAAAATGCTTTCTTTTCTATGTCTTTATACTTTTTGTACAAATGCTCTCTGTTTGTTCACAATGTGTAACCGCCATTGATATAATGGTTTGTACGCTGTTACTCCTTCAATAATAATTTCTTTGTGTTTTTCTACATAACTTACATTCTTCAATATAGAACCCGCCGCGGCTCTTACTTTTTTGGCTACTCCGTGTTTTTGAATCGAGTGGCTACTGAGAGAGGAGTGAGTTTATGTGATTCACTTAAATGTACTTCTTCACTTCAGTTTTCTATTCTTTGCTCCCCACCTCTTTTGCTATCATTATCGATATAGAGCCCGATTGTGGCTTTGGCAAGAAGTGTACACACTTCAAGAGCACACACATGCATAAAAAAGGAAAATACGGTTCCTTTTCTTTTATTGCCACGAGGATTGCCATCAATAGAACAGAATGACGAGCATATTAGATAGTTCTTTCGAAAGCTAATTGGTAGCTGAATAATTTAAGAGATTGTTTGTGCTTATACCAGTAAAATGCTTTGAGTGAACAATAGGGTTAACTTATAGTGTATATATATGGTACTCACAGCTTGTTCGTGAGGAAGTTTTTTAGAGGAGTAGCAGAGAAATGGCTTTTTGGTAAAAACCTTTTGTGAAATGTGTTGTCTTGCACTACTTTCCAACAGTCTACTACAAGTAAATAGTACAATGCAATAATGGTTAAATAAAAGAAAGCACAAAGATGAATGCCAAACTTTATTGGGCCAACTGAGTATTAAACGTGTTAAGTCACAAAAAGTACGAATAACGATTTTGCGCAAAACAATAATATAATGTACACAATGTTAAATAAAAAAAACGACAATAACAGTTTTTCGTATAGGTATTATTGTAATTTTCAACAACTCTGAACATAATTCAATACAGAATTATATTGTCATCGACCTGAGTTGTATGTTGTCTTGTAAGGTTACTGACAGCATGATATATGCTCGAGTAGCAGTATGCTTATGACATGCAAACATAAAGATAAAAACAACATGATGATAGCTTGATATACGTAGTCAAATTCACTAGCCATAATTGCCCCTGTAAAAGTAATTTCCTGTCAATACACTCTATGTCTAGATACGTGGTTTCTGTCAGCTTTTGAGAACGACTCATTAATCCATTATAGATGTCGATTGCAAATCATTCATAATGATATTAAATGACTTTCTTTTTCTAAAAATGAAGGACGTGTGTAAGCACGTGCTAATTACAATTCTTTAAATTTCTGAACAAGGGCAGCAGTAGTTAAGCAAGCCATACAAGATATCAAGAAGACAAGATGTTATCAAACTGAGAATGTAAAGTGCTTTTATATTCCTAAAATTTAAATTGTTCTAACTGCAAAATTTTGCATAAACCAAATTGTAACCCGAAAAAATGTTACATTCTCATTTTCATCACGAATGTGTATTTTGTTTTGTATGCAAAGTGTGCAAACTCCATGCATGAATGAAAGTATCATTAAAAGTACCGTCGCCATTAAAAAGCTGCTTTAGGTTTTCGTAATCGTATGACTCATTCCAGACTTACCTAATATGTATACATAATGCAAGGAACATTAGTACAAATTATTAGCTTTGCCTTGTTATCCAGCAATTACTTGATCGCGTTCATTTTCCTTGCCAGCATGCTACGGTTAATTGTGAGCAAGGCAGAACTTTTTTTGTCATCTTTCTACGAACCAATTAAAACAACACAAAAATGCACAACAGTACAAGAACGCACACAGACAAAGCAAGGAAATGGTCGTGTTGTGTTGTTCTCATGCTGTGCTGTTAAACAAGCAAGTTATGTTATTATTATATTACGTTTGTAATAGGAACGGAATCAAGCAGCGCAACGTGCCTCTTCAATTCATTCTGTAGAGAAAGGGAACGCTTGGATGGTGAAAGTAAACATTCACATAATATACGCCTTGCTCTGAAAAGGGTATTTATTTGGAACTTGTTCCAGTGTACAAACAGTGCCATCGTCGGCATTATCCTGACTATTATTATCATACCATTCCGTGAGTGAGCTCCCTGAAACTCCTCACTTTTGTCGGTAGCAGGTCTAAACTTTCATGTAGCAGGAAATTATTGATCACCTCTTTTCCTGTGTGGCCACGGCTGGCATTATATCAATATAGATGGACTGTTTTTCATTTGTTTCTATTTGCTGATTATACAATTATCTTGTATGTTTGGTGTATGCAAAATAATAAATGGGAATTGTAGGTGGCATTTGTGAAAATTAACTAAAGGATTATGCCTAATTTTACAAAATGCCAGCTACCTTACTTTCAATGTTAGTATTCTTACTGGAGGATTAGACACGTGGCTGTTACATTTGTTTCTGTAAATTTGAAATAAACATTGTTGATATGATCTACATCATGATGATTTAAAAATACAAGCACAAACAGTGCAAAATATCTTGCCAAGATTTTTTTGTACGATAGAAATGCAGGTTACATCAAACTAAAAGGTAGACAGTGCAGGTACATTTGTATGTTTTGAATATGTTTTTTCATTACTATTATTAAGCCCAGGCAATTGCTGACTGCTTGACTGAATTTGGGGAAAAGATTAAGCAACCTTTTATCTAGCCTAATGATTAACATGATAAACAATGGTACTACTGGTACTAAATCCAAGTATATTATTAGTTTTGCTTTAGCTAAATAATATTTATTATTTGTAATTCCTGCTCTCCTTTGAATACGCATTCTATACAAAAAAAAACAATATATACCCAGCTTATTGGGATTGTTCATATAATTATAGCAGTAGCACGGAAGAACGAAAAAATGAAGTCTGATTTCATTAGCGCATACGGTAGAAAACAAGGAACGGAACAAATCACCGCTGCAATTATCTTCACTGCCTTCCAGTTGGTATTCACTGAAATGAAAGGGAATCCTCCAGTTGTACTACATTCTTGTGTAAACTACATACATCTATGTTTATAGGTATATCTTTACAGATACTTAGGTTGGATCAAGTGGGTATAGCGGCTTATATAAGGAATGAGAATAGATGGAGTGTTCCGGACTGACCTCACGGCCACTCTCTGACATAATCTGAGTAAATTACACACGTATAGCAGTGACTGGAAACAAAAAGTCTTATAATAATGCTACAATGGTAAAGCTTCTTTCTCCACAATAATAGTGTGTGGAGGTAGTGCGGGAATGTTTGTTGAAAGCCGGGGTTTTAGCAGAGGAAGACTGGAGTAAAGTAATGAATCAGTCCCAAATTACTTTTACCCTAGAGAAAGCAAGTATCAGGCATTTGGAGGACTATGGGTTGTTGCAAAGTTGTAAAGAGCTTGCTACTATTACAACACAACTATATGGTCGACAACTATGCCAGCTCTATATCTGGAAGGCCATGCTGGAAGGCTTGTTTGCTTTCTCCTTTTTAGCCTTTATTAGGGTATGTTGGAAAGCAAGTGAAATTACTTCACATTACGTCTGCCAAATACAGGCTTCATTTTCACTACATTATACACGGATTTCCACCCCTTTCTTCAAATGTCAGCAAACACTTGTAGCTGTGTATGCTGGTGACGTGCAATTATGGGGCTACCAATATTGGAGAAAGAAACAACTACAACTGTACAATGCAGTGGTGTCATCATCATCACGTGTGTCCAAAGGTTCCAGGTATATGGTTCTGCATTTAAGAGTTGATCGATGGACTCATGTTTAAAGTTTGACTAGAATTCGTCGCCATGCATTACAGTGGTTTTGCATGCACTACATCCTAATACATGGCTTGTAGTGTACTAACTGACAGCTAATTATTGCAAAGTGGAGAAGCTGTTTAGTTATAATATGCAATATTTCGTGTGTGTATATGTGGCTTTGTCTGTATGTATGTCTCAGCATGTTTTGTGATCAGCGATGACGATCGCTATCTGTCTGGTTGTGTCTTGGTTTGGGATTGAATAACGGTATTCAGAAAGTAATTGATTTTTCTTTCTTTCATTGTACTATTCTGTGACCAAAGACATCTTCACAAATAAGTATGTAATTAACCAGAGCGTACCAATATTTACAGTTTACAAAAAGTGCGAGTGATTGCTTAATTGTGGCATATTCATAAGTTTTTGTTATATCAACTCATGCGTTTTCTTTCTCACTGCCAATGAATTTCATGGTATTTCTACGCAAAAGCTTTGCTTTCACTTTATTTCAAAGTATTACGACGAAAATCGTTGCTTTTGTTTGCATTGCTCCTATTACAGATTTTCGCGCATCAGTGTCTACTCTAACCATAACCTAAAGTTTCATCGTTATTCATACAACTTTTGGGTTGTGTTATTGGAAGTTAGACAGCTGCAATGACACATACAACAACAATACAAGCTATTTGATTTAAGTCGTGTCTCATCGTTATTTCTACATTCAGACTTTCAAATATATGCTTCATAATAATCAATGAGCCGAGTAAATGCATACGGGTAGTAATGAAAGGAGATGAGCATATGCCTCATTATAATTAATGCCTTGCAAAGACAGCAGTTTCAGCCAACACCACATGGGCACAGCACAGAGAGCGAAAGTAAGATACACAAAGCCGCACACTACTATACCACTTGGGATAGAACTATATGCTTAACCCATTATATCAAAATAATATGGCACTTTTTTGTATAAGAGTTCATTGAAAACGTTTAACGCGATATTTGAACAGTTGTAGTTATGCGTTCTTTACATATATCATATAATAGCTTTTGTAGTTAGATTCTAGTCGTAGATATAGTTTTATAAGTTGGAAAGCGACAGACGGAAGTGCTTATTAATCGATTACCCGACAACCATTGGGGCTCCCCATGATTGCGGAAATTAATCATTTCTCGCACTGGCTTTCTCTCGTTTATTTTCAAATGAAATAAATGGTTGTAGTGGGAGGTAGATTTCTCCAATGTTTTCCTCTCCTTTTCATATCCTCAATAGAATGAGCGATGATGGCGGTGTGGTTTTACTTGTCTACTGAGAGCTAGCATACAAAAGTTTATTGCATTACCACACTTTTTTTTGCTCTTGCTAAAGGAATCACTGTAGAGTGTGTAGAAATGTTAATTCCTGTCTTATTTGGCATTTCAGGGCAGGCTATTTTCGAATTCCGCCATTTTTGTATCTGTTTGTGCATCGGAGCTATCCCTTTGATCAAATAATGCTCGGGTATGTACATCCATAACAGATACGGAGTCACAAACTCATTAGTTTCTCTGTGTTGTACACTGACAATGATAATAGTAATGATGATGGGATGATTTCCCCATTGAATTATTATTCTGATTGCATTTCAACATTAATATCCTTTTTCGTTCTTGTATTTTCATCGCTGATGTTTATTCCGCATCAGAACCTATAATAATATTACAAAATGGTTTTATCGATTGTTGCGAGCTATGTAACACTACCGATATCACAAGTTTGTATTAGCCAAAAGTCTTATATATGCTTTGTATACATTCACTTATAAACATGTTTGGCTTTTTCACTGTTTTGCCATTATACGTTTTATAAGGTGTGGTGTTCCGTTTTCAGGATCATTATTATCAGAAGTAAATAAGCAAAGTTTTGTAGCATGGACAAGTATAAGAGCTAGTTTTTTACATTAGCATTTTGCTTCCAAATTTGTTTTGTCAATATTACGTGGAACTCTGAAAGAAAACTAACAATCAATTGCGTATTTATTTTTAGTATGACATGCATTCTCATGCTAAATAGTAGCATACGTATTATAATATTTATTTTTCCAAATCTTAACCAAACCAAAAACAGGTTCAAAGTACACAATTATTTTCCACCAAGGTTTAAATATAAACCAGACTGTTGAAATAAGTAGCAATTTATACATTTCGTGGGTTTTATTTTATTTTAATGTTTTTCAGACAAAACCTTTTGTGGTTAAGTAAAGCACTTTATATTATGTGTTAAAACTGCTATTATTCATAAAAACATGTAAAAAAAAGTATTCCACTCAATTCGATTCAAGTGAACTTACGCTTACTACTTTTACTTCTTTCTGAGATAGTTTCTACCACATACGTAACATAATATTTATCAACACAAAATTGTTGTTTTCCTGCTTTTTATTAAATGGGCAAACTTATCTTATGTTACTTGTTCTTGTGACGGTTACAAATATTTTACTTTCACCATTTCCATTTCCTCTCCCATTTCCTAAACTTTTTTCTCTTTTATACGATTATTTACAGTACTGTTAATAGTCATTTTACTAATCTTGCATTACTTCATATTTGTGACAAAATAGTGCACTTGATAGTTTTTTTCTGAAAAAGTTTTCAGGTACCAATTTACATCAGCGTGTTATGATTGACAAGCACAAGTAACACTCGTAACTAGTCGATTAGGAATATTTCTTCTTTGATTCGTTTATCATTGCACATTTTTTTGTATCTAAAATGGTGGATATATATGTCAAATAATTGTGCTAATATTATCCATCCACAGTAACATATTATCCTGACAAAATATGGCATGTAAAAGTGCACAGTGAACTTTTACTGATGAATGGAAACTATTTAATATACTACACAAATACGTAGCGTTATATGCTGTACCCCTTTAGTTTCTTAAAAAGCGACATGAATAGATTTTACGAATAACATCGTCAGAACACTTTTTTAAAGAACATGCAGGCATTTGGAATTTCTTTTGAGTAACTGGACGTAATGCGCGAAAGTGCTATATATTTTTATGATATAGTGCATGTACACAAAAAATTTATGGTTTCTGTCTTGTCTTCATGCATCTCGTAAAAAATGTTAGTACTTAAGGTACAGCAGGGCTTCATTGGGGTTAAGAGAAACTTTCCCGTGTGTGTCCTCAGCCATCTTTTTTGTATGCTAATACAATGCTGCCAGAAAACTGCTGTGTGGAATTACAGGCAATATACTACTATGTGCTATTTGGCTTCATTCTTTTCTTCTTTTTTTCTGGTTTCTCCTCTTTTTATTATTATTATTCCACGCCTTTCCACTATTCGGGATACATTGAATTTGTATATCTATATATCTACGTGTGATGTTCCTGATGTACGATTTAGGCATGCACCATTTTTTCTCTCGTTGTTGATGTTGTGTGTGTTCGTAGAATTCACTTTCGGAAAGAAATATACTGACATACATAGCATGCATAATAATATCTCTTCTTGTGTGTTGTGTGTTCTCTGAGAATTGTTGTTTGGTGAGATGATGATGATAGTGTGGTGGTGAAAGGAAAAAGGGAAAGCAAAGCGTCGGGCCAGAGGAGACCACGAGTTAGCTTGTTAGGCTGTGACGTGAGGTAATATATAATGTAATAATGTTTCTCAAGCCTCTTCTTCGTCGTCTTCCCTGTGGAGACGGGACTGAAGGAAGGAACAAGTACAAAGATGAATGACAAAGTTTTTAGTACTTTTTGCTACTTCTTATGCTTATACAAAGACACCGTGCCACAAGCTTGTTGTAGAAAGAGAGTAAAATGCACAAAGAGCAAAAAACGTATATACTAGATGCGGAACCTATTTTCCATATGATGCTGCTTGCATAAGTATGCTCATATAATATAATATAGTACAACAACAGCAAAAAATCATCATCGTTCCTTGACTGCTTGGGTTGGCGGAGAAAGTCTTTTTGTTGAACAACTTAACGAACTTGGATTTTTCATATATACGCCATGTATGAATATGGGTGTAGTTATGCATACTCAATGGCTTTTGAAAGTTTTTTTTCTTTGTTAACCATCCAAACGACCCAAACATATTATTATTGTGTACACATACGCCTAATGTAAAATTGGAATTATGTTGTTGATGTATGAAATGTGGTGTAATAACGGCACCGGAGCAAACCACTGTTGCTATTCTGAGCACACAAACGCGTGAAAAACTTTGTCTTGGGGAGTATTTTATGGTATCGAGCATAGCTATATAAGTATCGCCTTCAACACTTCGTGACGACGGTGGAGAAAGTTAGAAAAAAGAACGTTATGAGCTTTAAGAAACTACTCAATTTTTCTCGGCAACTTTTCACTAATAATTCTAACCCAAACAAAATTGGGCGTTATATAACATACAGTATACTTTTTATGTTTTTCAACTTTCTATTAACCTGTTAAAATGTTTTTATTAGCGTATACATACTTTGCTTGATACATGATTTACATGTATCATTTTATATGCAGGCTAAACTCATATGGATCATTTGAATGCACGTAATATATGTGATATGAATTGACAAAACCACAGCAAAAGATTTGTGTTTCCTCTGTGTTGTCAGAAGGCCGACTCACTTTTTGGATTTCCTTCATATTGCCCCAAACGCTTTGCTATGTTGTGGTAATGCTAAAAAGGGGAAAAGTTTTGGTTCTCTTAAATGATGTACACCATCATCATCATAAGTATGTTGAGACATGTCATCGCTTCATCCTCGGCAGTGTCGTCGGTTTCTTTAACAAACAGACAGAGAACTAAATGTAAAAGCGTAATGTGCTGCAAAACAGTTGGAACCAACTAAGGAACCTCAGAGATCTCTGCTTATACTTTATGTGTATACTCCAATTTTACAAGTACAAAAGGCGAAGAAGATGGCTGTCTTGTTGACGTCGTGTGTCGTGCATCATTTCTCTTTCTGTCCTTCTTTCCGAAATAAGCCGAAGAAATCTGTTCACGCAGGTTATGATAAGCTTAATTTTGTTGAAATCTCTCCGTCTCCTTTACTTCTCCCTTTCTATATCGCTAGCTTTCTTTCCTGCTTTTCTATCATCATCCCATCTCTCATCTCTACTTCCTTTCTGCACACTTTTTTCCTTTTCTTTGCTCTTTGTGTACACTTGACAATGTTGATGATGATGCCCTATTATCACAAATGTACATTTTCGTTTTATTTTCCTCAGCCGCGGCGCAGTATATCAGATAAACGATGGTATATACATTTCTATTTAATGAAGACTTGTTACGTAAATCCTGTTTTACATTAAGTATAGTCATGTACTGTACTGTGTGTATAGCGTGAAATAAAGCCCACGGGTTAATACTGAAATGTTGTTTCGTAATCATTCATAAACAAAGCCATTAATGTGCTCCGCTTTCCTGTAATACAAAGCTATTGACAATTGACTTATTAATTTGCAGTTATCAACATTGCGCCATTGAACAAAAATAAATTGGCATAATAGGTAAAAACACAAATATATCTCATGTACGTTTTGTGATTGCAGAAGATTTATACGATATCAAAGCAATTGTATTTTGCTATGATGTGTTTGGCTTCCTATTTCTGCGAAGAAAATGTTGCTCGTGTAGACATACGACGCAGAAAAGGAGTGATCCATTTTCTATTCATATTCCTTATCAGCTCAGCATCAGAACTCCTCAAAAAATATTCTTGAATAAATACAAACAAGAAAATATTTCGTGGAACGTGTGTTTTATATGGTTGAATAGTCATAAAAAGTTTGAGCTTGTTTATTTCCAGTTTTCAAAGATGAACTGAGGCTACTTTTACCCGTTTACATTGCTTTCTATATCATATTGTTTCTTTTCGTGTTTGTTCCACGAAATGTACTTATGATGTACTATACAGTTTACCTTTGAATGTTTGGAATAAAAATGTAATAAAACAAATCACGTTTGCCGGAACGTGCAATCACGAAAAGAGGTAAACGAATAAAGAATATTAAGGTAGATATTGTCATATTTTGCTATTACTGCATCTTTAACATATAAAAAGTGCATGCGTCAATTATACCATGTTTTACCTTTAATTTGTACACTGTACAATTCACAGTAAAACATTTCCAAGCATTTTCTTATGCAAGCTACAAAGAAACTATCCTAATAAATTCTTTCGAATCGCTTAAGAAGCACACTTTGCACTCTTAAAGTAAAGTGCAACTATAGCAGATAATGCACACGTCTTATATGAGTTCATTCAGAAAACAAAAGGTTGCAAGAGCACGATCTCCAGCAAGTTAGGCAACAAAGCTGTGAGACACGGTAACATCATCCGTCTATTTTTTGCTTCAGAAAATTGAAACACAAAAACATGTGGGCATATAGTACCAACTCTTGTTATATGTTTATACGAAGGAACGGGGTAACAAGGATGGATTTGGAGCTAAAATAGGGCCACTCATGAAAGAAAGATCCTTCAGTGTTCACTCAGAGAAAAGGAATCTATATCCTGCCTGTTTTTCTCTATTGTAAGAGCATTTTCTTCATTTAATACGCTCCATATTATATATTGCATGCATGCATCAACGAGTAAAGCACGATAAAGAAAGACAAGAGGAAATTACAACAAGGGAAAAGGGTGAATCATTCCATATGAGTGAGCAAAGTACCTTGGTCAACAATGAAGTTTTAAGTTTACTCAAAGCTTAAGGGCTTTTCTTCGTTCGTCGGTCTCTTCAAGAATACATTTGCATTACTGTGTGTCTGTTCACTGTATAAGAAAAGTGGTGGTGGTGGTGGAAGGATGATGATAGGAGCCCCAAGCAGTGGAGAAGAGCAGGTCGGTATAATGTGTACCCAACCAAGCTCTCTTGTGTAATTTTACATTTTTTATACATAGCCACATATACAAAACTTCTTTCTTATATTAACTATATCCACTTTAGGAATATTAGGGAAAGATATACGTAATAGGAAAACAAACCTGAATAGCCATTATTGCTGGATATAAAATTATATTAGTGTAGTGCTCTTGGTAAAAGCTGGGAACGGTTTTCTCTATAACGTTGTTATTGTGACTCCCTCTTTTGCTACTTTCTCCTTTTTAACATGACACTAATTCAACGGTACACAAAAATAATATGGCTGATGATGATGATGTTGAAACGAGCCACTTCACTTGGTGCTGATGTGTGACGAACATTATTATAATGTACCATATTATCGAGGGTTTATATGACCAAAGAAATATATAACCCAGTTCCAATGCCGACGAAAAATACAAGGGCTTGCCATGTCAGTCACTGTTGAAATAGCCTATCAAGTGCTCTAAAGGAGAATTTCCAGTTATTGCCACTCATTCATAACCACTCTCCTTAAAATGTCGTTCCCCATTTTCATATATTAGGTTATATTATGTGGCTAGAAGAAAACAAGTGGTTAAACTCGTCCCGGTATAATTCATCTGCGCTGTAAAATTACCGGGAAAGTTTCTCTCAAATAGTATGATTTTATGTGGCATGTGCTCATACTAGTACAAAAAACTCTTCAAAATGCGTATTGTGGAAATTCTCATATTCTGAAGCACTTTATTTAATTTTTTAAAAGTTGCATCCTCATCGCGTATTTGTAACACATTCAAATGAAAACACATCGTTTTTTGAATTGGTGGTAGTACTCTGTATTATTAGAAATACAAAAATACTAGACAGCAGAACCAATGCGTTGTACAAGTGTGAGTTATTTAAATAGTTCGTTAAATATTATATAGTAAATAGTGAAAGATTCACTTTTGACTTTTCATGGTTAAGGCATACATACCTAACATATAGCTATATATATTTATATACATGTATACGAATGAATATAATGATATGCTAAATAATCGACAGCAAGTGAAGTTACTTGAAGGCAAATACATATTGAAAAGTGAATCACAATGAGTAAAAAAATAACAACACAAACTTGCAGTTCAGAAGCAGTGTGGTACTAGTTGTGCGGAGTAGCGTCATTATTATCTTACGCGGCAGCATGTGTGGAAAGTAGAGTGCTTTCTCTGAAAAGCCTTTAACATAAGGACCGACAAGTTTTCATACAGTTACTTTTGCTACTTTTTCTGCAACAGTCATCATTGCCACTACCGCCACCATTGCCGCGCCGTATTTTTAGTAACAGAAGTAGTTAGAAGGCAACACCAATGGCAATGGTATCTGAAATTAGTTTGTTGTGTAATTCTCGTTGATGTGGTTGTTCTTGTGCTTTTCCTTTCATTAGATGAATCTCTTGAGCACACTGCACACAATTTACAATGGTTCTACAAACAACATAACAACTAGCATAACATTGGCCGCCGCCACCACCACCACCACGAACCACGTCGTCGCTTTCTCCTTTTCGCTTTCTCTCACACTTGCTTTCATTCTCTTTTGCCTTGGATTATTTAGTTTTCCCATTATGATACCTCTTATACCAATGGGTATGCCATGCAGCTGTTGGTACGATGCACCACTCTTGGAGAAAATGATTAGAGAGATACACGCGCGTGACGGACAACAACACATTCAATTCATTTGCCACACAGCCACCGGCTTGTATCAATTTTTTATGCGCTAAAGGTTTTACTAATTTTATTGTAAGTCCAGTTTAATGACTTTCATGTGAGTCGTTCCATTTCCAGCACTCTTTCTAGTGGTTTATAGAGCTTGTACATGATAAACTCTTTTATAATAAGCGAGACATTATTGTCTTGAAGGTATATTGTGTCATCTTTGTTCTCTAATTACACCACTATAATTATTCAGTGTATGTAAATAAAGTCCTTCTAGTTTATTCTTTAGACATGTTTTGACCGAAAAAATCTGTATTAGATTAGGTATGCACATAATGGTTGACTTATTGACCTTGATTATTCCTAATTCAATACACTGGGTATATAGGCTTACCTGGTCATCAGATAAATCATGATTTTTTTCATGAATCTAAAGTATAAAACTATTCATTTTTTACCATAGCCATTTATTATAGACTTTTTGAATTGTGGTTGAATTATTTGAGCAATCAAAAATAAAAAAGAAACTCAAGGAAAGGAGGCAGAGAAAACAAAAGGTTTGGTTGGTTGATTGAATTGTGATTAAAGAGTACTTAACAGAGCATGTGGACTCTAATCACATCTAACATTTATACTACAATAAATTCATCATCTGCTATTAAGTTACATATCGGTGTGCACAATTCCTTGGACAAATTAAACAAATCCAGATTTGATGTATTAACAGTGCGATCATGTAATAAGATTTTGATGCTAACTTTTAACAACATATAAAACTGAAGGCATAAGGAGTGTGAGTATAAGAAATATGAATTAACCAACAAGGAACTCCTTCGTTGTGTAAATTAGTCTATCGTTTTGCTGACGTGGTAAAAGAAAAGGTAGCGAAAATGCAATGAGCTGTATCACTGCTTGTTCTTTAGAACTACTTTCTTTGCTTGCATCGATATTATATAACTAAATAGGTAGATATGTTATATATCGTACTATTGCCTTAGTTTAATTCTCTCTTAGTCTTTAAGAGAGGACAATCATAATCATCAATTGGGGCTTGGCATTAGTTTATCAGCTTAAAGCTCTCTGTAGTGCTAAGTGAGGAACATTAAACAGTGCGGTGCGGGTAATCGTGCAGAAAGAAGAATTAAGGAGAGTTTATGGTCCGTTTGTTCAATAATAATAATCCGCCGTTTTCCAACCACTGGAGAATGTTTGTTGTGGCAGCAGCTCGTTTCGGTGTTCCCCATTATTGCCACTCCGTGTGCTAGTCGCAGGGCTAAATAATATCCTATTACTCATTTGTTCACTTTACTATATCTTGCAAAGTACATCATATGGACCACTTTCTCTATTCCGTCTTTCCTATTTTGTGACTCATCAAACATATTGCTTCAAGCTGTATTCAGAATTATAGTTTCAATGAATAGATACACAATAAAAATAAAATACAGCAATCTGAGCAAACAAAACTGGGAAAACATCAACTGGCAAATATTTTACCCGTTATTTCATTAACTCTTATTTTCGTAATGATCATAACATAACAAATAGCACAACATTAATATTTTCTCTTTCCTACAGCAAAAGCGACATTTGAACTTCAATTCATTTTCATTCCAGGTTTCAGTTGAAGAGCTATTTGTAGCTGAAAAATATCCGTAAACAAATAAGTTTCGATGACCAATACCAAGAACTAGGCAAAACCTGTAAACGTGTCTTAATTATAAATGAGCATTTATAAACAATGATATGGTTTGTTTTTGCCAATGTGTCCCATGTTTCTACTCGTTAAATAAAATGCATATTTGTATTTAAACCAAGAATCTAAAATAATAATAATAATGAGAATTTTCTACACTATGCCAAACGAAGGGTGTAAGTGGACAAGCCATACACACGTTAACTTGTTACACGACGACATTGTAGCTGGTGAACCAAAAATGCTAGATAAAAAAAGTAAAGAGACAGGAAGAGATTCCTGACTTGAATAGATTATCATTTTATGCGCACTTTACATTAAAGGGTACAACAACAACATATAATAATATCTGGTTGGCATATATAACTTTCAACGATTCACCTCTTTCTCTTGCTTTGCTTACTGGTTTTGTAGTAGTACGATACATATTAAAAAAGGATATGCGAAGTTATAACAATTACGTTTGATATATTCTGCAGGCTCACCAACTTCCTCTGATCATTACCATTCCTAAAACCTTTCAGTAGTAGATACACCATCCACCCGAAGAGTATACATAACTACACTCTTCCATTTGGAGTTGTGTCGTGTAATGAGCCAAATTTACATATTATTAGGTTACGACTCTTCTGTCGTGCTAACAGCTTTATACTTATGAATGGCAGTGGCATGTGTGTGTACAAATAAAAAAGCGAAGTAGCAAGAGAATGGGAGCGAGAGAGGAAAGTAAATACAAAAGGAATGATGGGACAGGCTCAAACAATGAAAAGCAAAGGGAGAGAATGATGATGATATTAGAGATACACATATAAATAGTGTAAGTATTCTTCTTGCAATGCCGGATGGATTTTGTATTATGATTTTGTGAAAAGGGAAAACGTTGCATGCCTAGCACATGATTTTACTGACAAGTAGCAAGGGAAGAAGGAGAGAATGAGCAAGTCTTTTGCCATAGGGTTCACACTTCCTCGTTTCTCTCGCTCTCACTCTCTTTTTCAACAGCAGTAGTGGCGGTGGTGGTGGTGGTAAGTAATAGCTTGGTCCTTAGATGGATATTGTATATACTATCGCCAACCATACCGAGTCATCATTGCCTTTTATATTATACTTTGTTGGTTGATGGTGATGATGGTGGCTGGCATGGCCTAGGGACCCATAGGGCTTTAATATCATATGCCACACGGCAAACAACCCAATTCCCTCTTATGATTTGTATGGATGAGGTTGGCCCATTGTGCTCTCCCATTATATTCCTGGTATTATTATTTGTGTTTTCTGTTCAAATGTGTTTTGTATATAAAAAACATGAAAAAGGAAGACCAAGGGAGCGAGAGAGGGAGAAAGACAGAGTAGACACAGAAAGAGAAAAGAGAATACATGCGTGCAGAGTACAGCAGTGCGAACATTAAAACCAGAAAATAAAAACGTATTGTAGGAGAATCTACATTCACTCTCTGGAATATGGAGATGGAGAAGTGAAAGATGTGCCCCATTCATCTGCCGAGAGGTATCTACACATGCATCTATTCATCCGTGGGATGATGTCGTAGTTTTGATGCAATAATAACTGTATACACAAAGAAAACTTGTTTTTATTACCCATCATATATATAGGTAGCGGCTTGCCTTACTACTTTTTTTTGAAACGACAGTTGTAAAACGAATGGAAGAATAGGCACAATGCGACCAAGTATTTTGCATGCTTTCCAAATAGAGAAAGTATGATGACGAATTCCTGCTACGAATGATGACTCTCAAAGCAGTAAAGTGAGCTAAAAATTTGTATACATGGTGGCACTCCTGTTTTGAGATATAATATTAAATTTGTATTGTACGTACACCTATATATTTGTTAGTAAGGTGGCATATCAAACACTTTTTGCTATGATATCATCATCCGTCTCTACGTTGTTGTTAGATAAACGAGTATACTGCATTGACATTCTTGGTACAGATCTTCTGCACAAGTATGAAGGTTTTTTCTCTGGAATTCGTGTATTTACAACTTCTAGATTGGCTTGGGACCTAGTAAGCACTGGGTAGGGACGAGAGACGAGAAACAGTTGACTGCTGCATAAAAAGACAGAAAAATGTAAATAGTAGAAGGTACAACGAGAAGTCACTAGCGTCACTGAGAGGATGAGAAAGAGAATGCAACCAATATAAATTCGTTATTTAGCTGCTCATGTAGTATTTATGCTTTGTCCGTCCATCATTTTCTGTGCATTACTTCCTAAATAGCTTATTGAAACCAATGTTTTTATTTAAACAGTCAGCCAATTTGTCAAATTAAAAAGTGCTAATGTCAAAATAGGAACAAAAAATACGGTTAAAAAGTAAAAAATGCATACATAATTTATTTCCAAATCACAGTTTAAAACTTGAGCTCAGTTAACCTTAATGCATTATGCTATATATTGGTGTACAAGCCATATTCTTCAAATCGAAATGTCCATTTTACTCAAATGTCAATGTCAAAATAATACTTTTCCCTATTCATAGGATTCTTTAATCTTATCGCATCACAAGGAGACTTTCTTTTGACTTTTTAGTTTTGTTGGCTAATTGAAAGGTGCTGGTTCACACTTTATCTTTGGTTTTGATAATCAGTCGTAGTAACTAGTAAATTGGCTTGTGACTCATATTTTTGAGTGAGATTAGAAAAAATAGTAAGATATTATTGTAGTGATACACTATGGATAAGGTATGGTAATTCGAACGTGTTTCTATTCACTTGCACTCTTCTTTGAGGTTTGAGTCATTCAAAAGGTGGCTTTAGTGTGCCTGCATACATGGCTCACATTTCTTATTCTTCACGCCGTCATCATCACCATCTCGAAAAGTTTGGTTTGGCTGAATGCCTACTAACAAACCCGGCGCTCAGCGTAATGAGGACCTCTGGAGCGTGTGCCTTTTATTTATTAATAACTGTGTGAAACTCGACGGGTTGGAATTAGAATTATTAGAAATGGAATATTATATTACATTAATTTGATCATTAGACGATGCTGCGCGCGGACACAGAAAAGAGAAAGGTTCTTGCTGCTTCTGTTTCTCAACACTAACACCAACGGTTTCACTTACTTGTCATATGAAACACGTACAAACGGCTACGTATATACGAGTGTGAATCCTCCAACAAAAGAGATGAAAGCGTAGATTTGCGTGGCATATATTATACGTTCATCAGGGTGGTTCTTGGTTATACCCCGGATTTGACGATGATACCATATTATAATATGCACCCCACAATGTTTGAAAAAAAGTCATGTAAATTGGAGAACAGGAAAAGGGGAGTTTGGAAGCAGTAAAGTATATAGTTATACACACACAAAGTGTACTCGGAATCATAATGAATTTCACAATGAACAATGTGCCTGCATATGCACAAGTGATTATTATACTTTTATATGCCGAGGTGGTTCTTGGAAGTTATGTGCTCATCGAAGCATGTTTTATGAGGATCAAATGGATGTAAATTTGAATTTGTCTGCAATTTCCAAGCTTCCCTTCTGCGTCTAATATGATAAATATATATGTTATAAGAACAGTCATTGTTTTATGCCATGCTTGTATTATATATCTTGAGGAGAATTTTTTCCGTTTTTGGCATTAGTATAAGTAGTACAAACAAGCTTATGAACTAATAGAAAGCAATTAGATTACTGCCGCTACAGCTATGCTTTAATATACATGCTGCTGCAACAGCAGTCTGAAAAGATGGGACTTTCCTACTTTCCCCCTCTTTTCACATCTCCTGTTTTCATACTGGTTGCCTACCTTGCAACCCTAGTTTTTGTCATCTTATAGAACATTTTGCTGGATATGCGACCAGCATTTATATGTACCTATGTTGCCTCATTATTTTCTATTTTTTTACTTCATGCTTTATCGCAGAAAACTTAGTTCATTTAAAGCAATAGCAGTGTGAAGGAGGTGCCGAGATTATTCTAGGTACGCAGGTAATACATAGACTGTTTGCACCATTGCAGTTATATCGTAATAATTATTAAATACTTTTTTATTCAAAATCATATGCAATACAGGAACAAGAGATTAAAATTCAACAAATATATAATAGCTTCATTTGCGTTTTTACTACGAATGTGCTTGACAAAAACCACTATAGATAGATTGTCTACGTCCATGGAATCTTTCCGCATTCACGTGCTATTCATGCTTTTTTATTTCCTTATTTTCTGGCATATGTGACAAAACTATGGATAGAAAAGAGCTCCACACTCCACAAAATTTAAGCTACGGAGAAAAAAACTTACTACTAGTTCATTGCTTATTTGTACCAGCTTAAAGTGAAGGGAAATGGCAACCGACATTTCTGACAAGAGCCAAATAACCAATTTTCATTAAAGCACCCCCAACGATCCACACTGATTTCTTTCAAAATCAATTTGCATCCCCATTAAATCTTTTTTCTTTGAATTTTCTTGCAACATTTTCTCATACAGCTATATTGTCCCACGTTATATTGTGCACACCGAACAAACTGTGAAAAAATTGTACTATTCATTATACACATTTTTATATTTCTAACAAATTTTCCGCTAAACATTTATGCGGCCCACAAATCGTGTATAAGGCAATAATCGTTGACTTTTGTTGCGCCATTCAAACTACAACTCTGGCTTCAAACGTGGATTGTTACTTTTATATATTATTATTATTATAAAACGCTTTTGATTTAACAATCCGATCAGAATCATAGGGTGGCAAAGTCCTGTAGTACGACACGACGTGCGTTCATATACTCAAACACACGCTCTTTGAAACTTGTCTTTTCACTACTGTGTGATTATTTCAGAAAAAAATACGAAGAAAAGGGTTGCCAGTTGCCATCATCATTTGGGACCCATTATCTCGAAGGGAGAAGACAAGTGACAAGCAGCAAATTATCTCAGACTCTTACTCTTCTGGTGCCCGCATCACACAGTTGTATAGTGTTCACCTCCTTCCTCAAAAAGTCTTTTTTGGATGCATAAAAATAGTTACACGAATTTCCTGTACAGGGTGTAGGAACAGACACTATTCCATATAGTTAGGGGAAAATGGAGACTTGGCAAACTAGCTGCAAATCTAGTAAACTTCATAGCATTAACCAGAAAGAGGAAATTTGAAGATGAGAAAAATCACAACATGTTATCACACATAAAGAATCTATATTGAATTTACATTGTGTTATAAGTGGAGTTCATTTTTTGTATATAATTCTAATGATGGAATGATGCACTAGTAAGATAATACAAAAAATACAAATTATTATGCATAATATACAATTTCCTTTGGATGATACCAAGTATAGTAATACTTCATTTTAACAACTTGGTTAAACCTTTTTTTATAATATATATACTAGTTGACAAGTAGTTAGTTTTTTAGCCCCGTCTTTTGTTGCACAAATTTCCTTAACTGTATATGAAAAAGGGAAAGCGAAAAATGAAAATGGGATGCGATATCACAAAGCTTATAATGAAATGTTCTTATTTTTGTGTACGTCGCTCCACTACCGTTTTCATGGCTGTGATATGCATGAATACATTAAAAAAGTAAGAGTGGAAGTTTTGTTCACGCTTTTACTTTTTCTACGTGTTCTCTCTTCTTCCTTCCCTTGTGACATCTGATAAGGTTGCTTGATGATGAGGACGTGGTGTGATGATCATGATGATGATTCTTGTTGTGCTCTACTCTTCTGTGTGCTGCTTATTGCTTTTTATGTAAGCGTCTCTCCTCACTTTGAAATTTTCCTGTAATGATGTAATAATATAACCACACAACCAGGAAATGGATTGAACCCAGCCAGTCAATTTTTCAACTTTTTTTCCCTTCATGAAGCTAGTAGACACATTTCTCATCTTTTCTATCTCGCTTCTTTTGAGAGGTACAATTTTTATGAGGAACGACATGGATGTGCCTGAAGCGAGCTTTCACTTTTCTTTATTAAGCAGCAATAATAATGGAGACGCGTATAATATTGTATACACATTCATTATAAGAGCTTTGATATACATTTTTTTATACAGGAGTATATATAACAGAGTTTACTTTTCCCCGTGATTTCATTTCATGGATTGGTGTATTCACGGAGAGGAAAATGATTATATCATTACTATTACTCGACTTGTGATAAAGTATCAGTTTGACATAATATATATATTGTGTATATATAAGGTATAACGAATCCCAAAGAGAGTACTGTATAGGCGCTTTTTTCTTACCTACGCATATTTTCATTTATAAGGTGTTTTGCGTCACGCCACTCTTCATAGCAGAAATTTTTCCCCGTAGACTAACCGTAACCGATTGAGATGTAATATGTATTCCACTTGACTGAGTTTTAAATAAGCATTGATTTGAACATAGATGATGAGCTGGAGGAGAATTGCTTTGTAACTACTATACAGTGAACACGAATACACGCTTTTGCTTTCGTGGTACCTTTTTCAAAAGTTGTTGACATTATATTTCCTTTGGTTTCATTCATCTTGAAAGCTTGAAAAATCTCTATTACACTGTTATATATTCCTACTGCATATTTTAGCGGTTCGAGGTTCTTATATACCTTGTTTTCAACAATCATAGTGCATATATTTTTTAGATTGAAAATTACTTTTTCGGTGTTACTAGCGTTTGATTAGTCCGTCAATATAAGAATGTATAAAACTAAGCATAGCCATTGTATGCAACTCATTAAAAAGGCAGAATGTCATTCTACTTTATATACAGATATATGTTGTACTGAATTCTACTCATTCATTTGGTTTACAGAAAATATAAAACTTTTATAATAGACTTTTTTTTATAAATAAGCCAAGAAAGAAAGTCTCTATAGAACATCATGAGATGACAACATGCTTATTATTTCATGTTCTCAGCTTCCTTTATTGCTCATCTCGGTTCTCAGAACTAGCTTGTATAATGTGATCATTCTTGATGATGTTGATGTTGTTGATATGATGAAAGGAAACAGAAAGGAATGACTAGGTTTAACAAAGTGAAAGGATTCCTGTGTGATATATTATTATTGGAAAATACATTTAAAACTTTGCATAAGCAAAACAGTAAGCAACAACGCCATCAATAAAGCCTAACCAAAGAGCCAGTCAAGAATAGAGTATAGTCCAAAAAAATTATAAGCAGCTTAATACTTTTCTTTCCTCGGAGTTTTTTTATTCATTTCTCTTGCCGTCTCACATCATGCCTGTTCATATTTTAATATTATGTGTGTGTATGCATGCATGCGTCGTGTTCTTTGAAGAGGAAAAAGTGAAGAACTAAATCTATATGTTTGTCTAGTAAATGTATACTTACCTCTTGATATATTTACATGTGAAACATACATTGGTTATTAGAAAGAAAGAGGATTCTTTTACATAAAAGAAAAAAAGGGGACTGGCAGAGATGTAGGCATGGAGTGCTCCAAAAAGAAAAGGAAAAGAAGAAGATGATGATACTGATGTTGATGATGATGGTATCAATCGATTTTAATAAAGTCTCTCCTTTCCACATCTTTCACGCACAGCATGGAGTCTACTCAGACGAGTGGAAGACAAGTGATACTTGTGTCGACAAGTGTGTGTGTGTGTCTATGTGTATATACAAATGGCGTATAATGTGCTTGTGTACATGTGGGATATGATTACACGAGTACTGGAGCAAGTAGCACCACTACATTTTTCTTCTTCGTCGTCTTCTCAATTGTCTATTTGAGAAGGGAAAATGAAAAAGAAGTCGACAAGAAAAAGGACGTATGACAAGTTTGGACTTGGAGTCAGGTAGTTGAGAATAGTAATACTTATTAAAAGAGAAGAGCATTACATGTCTTCTTGTTGATCCGTTTCATAATGAAAGTTGTGGTGGGCGATGGTGAAGGTGACTGAGGATGCAGTAGGGTGGGTATGCAGGCGGTGTAGTGGAAAAAATTGTGAACAACATACGCAAAACATGGCTTGTATATATGGCTTGTATTCTTTAAAATAAGTAATGCAAAAACTCTTGTAGATCTCCCATAAATTTCGTATTTTCCCTATAAATTCAAAATCGGATTTGGTCTAACGTGGAAAGTTTTGATCACAAAAGATGGAAAATGTTGCTCAGATAACAAGACAAGACTACGAGTTTCTTACACATGAATGATGATTACATATTGACGAGAAATTTGAAAAGAATACATTATTTTTGTGGATTACTATCATTATTTAGGATAGAGAAGGAATCAGTAGCAGTTGCCTTGATTTATGCATCCCAGTGAAAAATTGTGAGAGCACATGATCATGTTGTCAAATTGATACTTATTTGGTTTATTATATGCAAGAGTGAGAAACTCAAAATTCGCTACAATATATGTCATGAATATGGTGTCTTTTTCTTTCCATGTTGGTTGCTTTTATTAAAGTCCGTATGTTGCTGTAGATGTAATTCGTTGAGTAGTTAAGATTAATAATGCATTAATTCAGTCTAAAAATGATTTATTGGAACAACTTTTCATTTTACTGACGTTTGTGCAGTTATTTTAAAAGCATTGAATACCTAACATAAGACAATGTTTTACTAGTACAGTTGTTGGCAACAAAACAAAATTACGGCAAATCGTCATAATGAAAGCGTCGATACAATGGCAATTATGATATTTAATATCAAAAGAAGACAAAAGACATTTACGGTTTGCTAGCTTTTATTTAAAAGCTAGCTAGGTATAGTCACATTATGTTACTATTTGCTGATTGCTTTTTATTTTAACTCATAGCATCGCCCTAAAACGCATCGTAAAAGGATTTATCTGCTAACATCAATCACTTTCAATTATTTACAACCCTAAGCTAGTTTTACGGTTCAACCAAATGTACAACTGGTAAACCTTATTATGTACTAGTACAAAAAACCTTGAAGTTTTTGATAGACAAACAAATTTCAGGAGAAAGAAAAGAAAAACCAATCTTTAACTTGCCAGTTTTATTTTTCATTTTGCACTTCTTTGCGTTAATAACCTAAGACATAAGAACTACTTATGACAAAAGAGTTGTGTGTCATTTATTACTTTGCTTTTGAATCTGACGTTTTTCAAGATAATTGCTATTATTATTCATTATAAGAATGTTTATAATTCATAACGTAAGGAGAGGGTATTTAAAACCGCATGCGGTTAGTGACAGTAAGAAATCATTTTTCGGTTTACTAAGGAAAGTCTTATTCTTCATCTGTACATACGAATTCTCCTTGGGCTCCCAAGGGACAAGTAAATTATAATGCGAATGTAGACACTTTACTTATTACGGTTAATGATGGGTAGCTGTACCCACGAATCTTTTCAGCAGTCTTGGCTGTACCGAGTAGCAGTAACAGCCCTCTGCAGATGCAGACTAATTATAAAACCAACTTGTTATTGTTCCCAAAATTAATATTAATTGTACCGCAGATGGTTTAGAATTTTATTTATTAAATATGTAATTAAATTCAAGGATTTTAAAGTTTTAGTGTTTTGTCGTTCGCGAAATACCCACGACAGCATACAAAAGCTTAAAAAGCCTAGACTAAATTTTAAATGTTAAAATTTTAGAATGTTTAAAAGCTCTTATCTTCAAATCGTACCTAGCGTAAAGACTTTGAGTCAGATTCAAAATTGTAAAACGCATATAAAAAATACATTTAGTTCTCGTGTTATCCTACATTAAAAAACAGCTTTGTAGTACATACCTACGTATATTTGTAGTTGAACAGTTTGTGGTAGTAATAATGAATATTTTACAATATTACAAAGCGGAGATTTTTAATAACATTATTCATTAAAATTTTACTTCAAAGCTAATGCAAGTTTTATAAACATGTTTTCCTCATTTATTTTAACATTTGAACCACTTTTATAATAATATTACACAGCAAAATGAAATCTTGAAAGCAAATATATGTTTCAAAGATATATACACTTATACGTTTTTTTACTTGCTAGTGTTCCATCTTGCAAAGTTGAAAAAAGAAACAAAAATCTTCTTACAAATTTCAACAAGCCAGCAGACTATAAGTAAACTAGCGTAATGCTCTCACTTTCTTCTTTCACCTAATAAATGGACTTAGAAAAGCGAAAGAAAGAATAAGAAGCAGCAACACCAGCAGCTTTTTTTCTCTTTCATTCTCTAATCCTTTCCAGTCTCTCGCACACTTACCGTTTCCCACTACAAGCTATTACTTTCCATATTGCTTTTTCTTGTGTGTGTGAAAAGCAAGTTGGAAAATGTGAGTAGTTTCATTCAATTGCGTCATCATTTTTTCCTTCTGTGTGTATGTGCACATATTATGTTGAAGATGTTAAAGCCAACAAAAAGTACAATACAATCTACTACAACAACAAAAACTCCACAGATTCACCACACACGGCTCAGTTAAGCGTACATCTATAATGCGCCGTAATACAATCCATAACCTTACCACCAGCGTTACTTACTTTCCCACCGCCACTGAGAGAAAGAGTGAGAGTAACACTTTCATACTAACATCTCAACTAGTTTTTACTATGCTTTTATATACAATAGAGACGGCAACACGCACCACGCTCCTTGTAAAGCTGTGCTGCTGCTGCTGACTCTTAGAAAAATAATAGAATGTGGCCTGATGTCTGCCTTAGCTTGCCACTACCCTATCGATTTGATCTCTTCTCCTGTATCAAGACTCCATTTAAAACGCATCAAACTGGATAAAAAATGTAAAATAAAATGGGACCAGTCAGTAACAGTTCTTGTTCATGGAAAGCGGGATAAAAGAGACGAGAAAAGTGGGATGGTACATAATATAAGGATATACAGACAAAGATATGGTAATAGTTTTATAGATTTCATGGCTTTGAATTATATTACACACAATGCAATAGTAATAAGGCATAACTGAACTGACGAGCCACTAAGCCCTTGATGTTCTCCCTCGATCTATATATATATACCACTCAGCGTGTAATATGCAACTGCAGGGTTTTCCCTATGCGAAGACACATCTATATTATATGCTCTCTTCTAATAAATATGCTACTGAAGTGTAACAATAACATTTTCCCAAAAAGAAAGAAAACAGTTTTTTGTATTCTTTTTTTCTGATACATTTACCACCACCAATGCTCTATGTGCACAGCAGTAGGTATATGGGAAAAAGCAGGACGAAGAAGAAAAAACTGATTGTATGACGGAGAATGAAGGAAAAGAATAACGTTTTAGAGAGACTGCCTGCTACCAAGAGAGAAAAAGTGTGTGCTTTAAAAGTATTTTTTTCTGAACCCATTCACTTTTTTATTGTAGAACATTGTGCTCCTGCTTTTTTCATCACATGATGACATGCATAAAATTCCTTTAGGAAAACAGCAGGAGTCCGAAGTCTAAACAACAAAAAGAAAAAGGCAGCAACCGCAGCAGTCCTCATTTATTTCTCCAGTTTTTTTTCTCTTATTTTGCCTTTCTCTCTGTACAATCATTTTGTCAACACGTGAATTACAGGGAATCTGCTAAGGAAATAAAATAAAGTAAAATCAGACAAAGATGAAGTGAAACGAATGGTCATGGTCTACTTTCAGTTTACATTTATGTGACATATCATAAAACATAGAATTTTCAGGAAAACAACAACCATTTTGTTTTTGCAGTTTGCAAAGACACGGAAAAAATATGTAAATTTTGCCTAGATCTGTTTCTGTATTAGTTTCTCTTTTAGACTTTGATAAAAAAATAGTTGCTCATGTGGTTCGTTTCATAATTTTTGCTTCACACTTATTTATATTACTTACCTTTGCTGTGATGACAGTAATAATTACATGGACAAGAAAGCTTCTTTTGGGTAATGATTTACTTTGTGGTTAATAAAACAGCATTAAACCTTTAGGGTGTATCTCAAAGACATTAGTTTGTATTGTTCTGTTAAAATATAAGCTTATTTGTACCCCAATAGCTTTGCAATTTCCTTGCTTTGTTCATTCTTAGCGTACAGGCTGTAACAACTTTCATAATGTAACTTTGTTGTGCGATGATGAGTGTGAAGGGAATTGCCTGTTGGCTTTACTCTTACGCGTTAACTCCGAAAGCCGACATAAATGGAGACTCTGGAAAAGTGGTGTGCACCAAGTAGACTCATATTATTGCAGCTGACAGTTTTCTACTGTCATTGTCACCCGGAGAAAAAATACATGTTTGCTTTTATATGCCATGTCTGCCTACCCGACGTTTGTGCACGGATTCCTTTATTGCAATGTATACAACGTAGTATATGAATCAATGAATCTTTGGGAAACCAGTTCGTGGCTTAGTTCATCCATTCTCCCTTCACCATTCCCTCTGATTTTGACTGATATAAAGGGTACATATACACAGTAACACAATATAATAAGCTTTTTATTTGCGAGTAAAACCTTCCCCTGCCACACGAACTGAGGAAGATGATACGGTAGCCGTAGTCTTGTTCTAGTCGTCGTTGGAGTAGTTACTGTGTTATTCAACAGCTCATACACACAAATCCGATTTTCAATTCCTGTGTTTTCCGTGTTTGCATGTGTATTTATGTGTTTGCCCCTGAAAATCTCCTCTTTAGATATACTGTTTGTAAATTTATACCGATCTTCATTAGAGATACACGATGCTTACTTATATTGCATTGGTGACTGTACTTTTGTGCAGTTTGATTGGAGAAATATCTTAAAGTGTGAAGAATGTCATTGTGCACAATAAAACATGCTGTAGATAAAAATGTCATTCATAGTGAATTGTGAAGAGTTGTCAATGACCGGTATATCCTTGTGAATGACTTATTAAATTATATCCCACCAATGGCATTCTGTGAGCAGGTGAAAGTACCTGTATGCTTACCCAGACACGTAATGTTTTGGCATGCGTTTTAAGAAGTCATTTTATCAAAACACTTCCACGTGGCATTGGTCATGTTTCGGTAAAATCTTGAGTAAGCGTGCATTTAATAACCACCGTAGCAAGTGAAAGTGGATTATATATGGAAACATTCATGTTGCTTACATGGTTTGATGTGATTGTATTGTTTGTACTTTCAGATAACAAAAATAAAGTGAAATCGATAAGCGCAGGAGCTAGTAAATTAGCGTATTAAAGCGTGTGCAAAGCACCGCTCAACATGAGAAGCATGAACGGTGCGACAGGCGGTTCAGCAGACAGTCGAGGTTATCCTCCGACAGGTCTCTCATTGCCACCTGGACTCGTCCCAAGCCTAGGAGGTGGTGCCGCAGGTCCAACGCCGGGTTTGCCGCCCGCTTCTGCAAGTCTGGCCGGTTTGGGTTTCGGAGGTGCTGGAAGTGCAAGCGGGTCTGTTATGGGGGGAGCTGGGGCAGCTGCCAGTGCAAGTGGAATGGTTGGTAGCTCAAGTGGCCCAGCAGAGTTAAAACATCACGCAGACTTTCTCTCAAGGCTTTTGGCAGCCACCCCATCATACATGAGTGAAATTGGAAATCCTCCTCCAGGCTTTTTCTCCGATTGGTTACGGAGATTGGTTTCTAAACCGAGCGGAAATAGTGGCTCTTCAGCTCTCCATGGCAGTCCAGCTGGAGCTGGTTTGACCTTTCCTGGTAGTGTAAGTGGCAGCAATACGGGTGGATGCAGTAGTACTTCTACCGCTGTACCTTCTAATAATACCAACTCAAGTCTTGGTGGTGCTCCTTCTCTTGGACAACCGGAAACGGAGGGCAGTATTGTTGGAGGGAGACCCGGTGCTCAGTCGTCCCGTGACAATGTCAACTCAGCCGCTTCACAACTTGACGCTCACATTCCAAGCAAACGACGGAAGCGATCTCGCCTCAATGACCAACTTCCACTTGGGGTAACAATACTTTTCCTTCCTAATCGTTACACTACTCACTCATGACTGCTTTTCTTTACATTCCCATTCACTTCTTCCTTACATGCATGTCAGTTCTTACATAGAGATGGAAAAGTTAGAAACGGGATTGTACAACTTTGTAAAAGGGGCAAAAGTTCTCAAGACATTTCCTGCTTTCATTTCACATTTACGCACAAATTGTTTACTACCACTACTCGTCTTGCTAAATATTTTCAGTTGGTTCAATACCTTTCTTACTATTACACTGTTCTACTTATATGATTCAGTTACATACTATTTTAGGGTAAAGGAACTTTCGTTTCACTTTGTTTAGGTATTTATTTATTTAGTAATGGAAAATTTCAAATGTTTTTGCATTAATAGCATAATCCTTCTTCAAAGTCATAAATTTATTTCATTAAACATTTCCTAAAGCTATTATTATGCTAGAACAAGTGAATAAGGTACCATAATTTGATTGTATTCCCGTTTAAAGAACATTTACAACAAACTTGAAGATTTATAAAAAGTCTTTAATTTTGTCCGGTATAGAAAGGAAATTACTTCTTAATGATAAGGATCATAAAATAATGTGTGTTTGAGGGTGAATAAAATGCAACATCTACAACGCATGTGAATTTGAATCAAGTATCATCTTCTATAATGCTTTCATATTTTACCAACAAGAACAGTATTTAATATTTGTTGTTTTAATCCTCTACACTTGCTGAATTATATGTGCTACGCACAGGCGTGTCATACATCAACATTGAGAATATAAAGATGATACAATAAATATCACATTATCTTTCACAACAGTGAGCACAAATATACTTTTATTCCCCTTATGAAAAGTTTGGTGCATCCAGAAGGAAAGAATGTATACCATTGAAAATCCAATGAAGCTTATAGCCATGTGGGTTGAGTGTAAATGGAGATTTGAACAAAACGTAAAAAATTGGAAGGAGAGGAAGAGAGCCACCACTTCAATAACATCCTTATTACTAACAATGGATTTTTTCAAGTTGGATGTTGGATCTACCGTGAAGTTTTACATAATATGATCCTTAAGAGTGGCTATAGGCTAGCTCTTTGTTTTGTTCTGGGTTTCTTGTCACCATTGCTAATATGAATGCCGATGATGACGATGGTCGTAACTGTTACGTTTCACAGTGACAAAGTGCGACAGCCACATAAAACATAAGGCACTCTTGTTTTTTATCCTTGTTCATTCATTTCCCCCTGTAGAGCATACCTTTATTATTATTGCTATTATTATTTTATGCATTTTTGTCATCCCTGCGCGCAGAGATGAAAAGTAGTAAGAGGACATCTCGGATAATGATGGGAACACACATCAATGTGTGTGGCTTTTAATGCCTCAGTCTGTGTGTGTTTGATAGTGATGTGGGCTCCTGCTTCAGTTTCCCATTCTTTTCTCACTTATTTGTCAAACTGAATGCACAGTGGGTAGGCAAGTGGGACAAATAATGTGTATGGAGCAAAGAGCTCTGAGAATTATATCCTAGAGCTGTGCTGTTCACAATAATGATGATTATGTGATCTGATGATGTCACGCATGTATGGCTATACCATGTTTTGCTCTAAACTTTTATGCTTTATGCGTAATAGCATAACTTGCATGTATGAAGTTTATTATTCAGTTCATCCAATTACAGAATATATGAATCTATTCAAACTTGTACTGAGATTTGCTTGTTTGCTGAGAAAGCTCAAAATATATTAGTGAATGGAACAACAAACGGTGTGGCATGGATGAGGTTCTATAAGGTTTAGTAAAGTATCGGTGTATGGAAAGTAGTAAGCAATTCTTTGAAACTTTCATATTATATGACTGGATTGTAATCCGAATATACGACGTTTCTAGGAGAATAACTGTCAGCTTCAAAGCTATTCATGCATGAAAAGTATCAGAGATTGAAGTGTGAGGGACCCTCGTAACTCTCTATTATTATCTGTAACATTGCTTCAATACTTTAATCTTGTTTTTTAAACTACGGTTACTCTACACTGTTCTTTGCATATAATACATTCACATCAGCCGCGAACATTATAGTTGCAGCACAAAAAAACTAATGCACAAAAACACAAATGGTACAGATTGAATAGAAATTCAAACTTTAATAAGAAATACTGCATTAAAACTTAAAGAAACAAAATTAAAACAGCTTGATTGCAAGAATATGAATACGAGAGCATTTTTGTTTTCTAACTTTTGCAGTATGCATTTTGAAATAAAGACGTAAAAACTTTTACACACTTAATATATAAGCTAGTGCATGTTGCCCACAAGCAAAAGTATTTAATTTAACCAAACTCGTTGCAAAAAAAGTAAATGTACATACTTTGCTATCAAGCATGTAATATTGAATAAATATTTAACGCACGTATGGATGTAGTATTGCATCCTCCTACGTAAGAGAGCAATTGTGTTAACGGTGTCCTCTTTAGAAAGAAAGCCATAGGCAAAAACATTTTGTTTTCCAAAGAAAAACAAGAAAATTAAGTAGCTGTTGCTAGTACCTTTGCTTGGCATACACATGGGTTAGCTAAGGAGTGAAAAAGAAAAAGATCTTATAAATATTTGGTAATAGTTGAATGCACACATTCATGTAGCGGAGGCGAAGAAAATGCTACCATTATTACCTAAGGTTTCAGTACAAGTGCTTATATATAGCTTGTGCCAGTACGCGGGGCTTACTGGAAGAGAAAGCGATGAAGCTGGCTGCTGGCAGAGGTTTTTGGTGAACAGAAAAGCGAGTGAAAGAGAAAGGAGGAAAGGTCGACCCAGGTCATCCCATTTGTATTACGAGCACACAAACCAGCCAGTCGGCAAATGGAGGCTATTTTACCATCTTTATTGAGATAATACAGTATAATATGATGTGCTCTTGTACATTATATGCGTTGTGGTGATATTGGTGGTGACTTGCAGACCAAAAACCATTATTTTTTGAGAACGGAAGATAAAAAAAGCGGAAAATGTTTCCTCTAGAGTGAATACGGTCTTCCAGTATGAATAAAATTATATATACAGTATTTTCTATTACCTAATATATATGAGCTTACATATACAACCAATAATCTAAAGTTGATTTCTTTTATTGCACATTGCTTATAACTTATCAGTTTTGTGTAGCATTATTGCTTGCATAGAAATCAAACGAGGAGAAAATGTTGGTAACTTTATTTGAGATTATTACATTTGCCGGGAGATGAGATGGACTTTATGAATATAGAAAAAGCGGCTATATAAGTTTTTGTTTTGTATCATGTTCCCGATATAATCGCCGTATTCACTTGAGTCGAAAGGTTGATTCAGTTTGGATGCTGTAGTGGGTCCCTAGAGAATATCCAGTTGCTATCAGCAGGAAAATATGCGAGCTGTGCACCCGATTGAGGGCTTCACACTTTGTTTCCTTCCATGGCTATTATAATGTTTGTTTATGGACGTTATCACAAAAAATAATCCCTGTATGAAGGTGGTGAATGGTGTGATGAGAATGGGACAACAGAACATGGAGTAACATATGCACCATGAAATTAAACTAAAAATGTAGCAGTTCACATATTGGTCCATTTACTGGCATTTTGTTTCTTGTTGTCTCGATTCTATAATGTACATATTCTCTTTTCAGAACAAGAAGGTTTCCTGTAAAATTAGCTCTACTTTTTCGCAGCCTGTACCATTGTAACATTTCATTAGAATTGCACCTTATTCTTTTCAATATCATAGGGAAAAGTACAGGGTGTTCCTTTTTTATCAAATAATGTAGTATAATTATTGATATAACATGTTTTGACATGAATTTAACTGGCAATGATGTTGTTTACTCATCATGATGAGATGAAGAGTACATTATTGTGATGAAACATTAGTTGCTTCAGGGTGGCTGTTAGTGATGTTTTGTTGCATAGCCCAAGTCCCAATTGTCCCCTTTTCCAGTTGAATACATCATGCCTGCTACTTGTTTTGGTAATTTATTTCATTCGACACTTTCCTCTTCTTGCTGTATTGTGCCTCTGTAAGTCTCGCCTTGTTATTAAGTTGATAAAACGAGCTTTTCAATAAAATGCATGTGAGTATAGTAGTTATTTAGTATCCTTGAATTAGGAAACAGCATCCCAATCTTATGAATTGAGTGTGCTACTGCAATCATCCGAGCATTTCATTTCATGGGGGCAAATGAAGTGAATAGCTGCTGCTTGCTGGGTTGAGTGAGTCAGTAAAAGATTGCTTGGTTTTTGGCAATTATGGTGAGTAAAGTGACTGTTGTGTTGAATGACTCTTCTCACATTTTCGTGATTACATAACATGAAAACGTGCTAACTGCAGTATAGTGGTGACATGAACATTGTGATTCAAGTACACAGATCCTATTTTGATTAGATCACCAAAGGATAACTGTTGGATAGTAAGAGGTATTTAATGCTTTTTTCTGAAAATCTGCCGTTCACTCAGCTATGCAATAGTTAGGGAGAGAGGCTGATGAGGAAACATTTCAATGAGTGATGTGTTCTGGCAACGTCGGCAGTAGCTCGAGGCAATCGTAGTAGTAGTGCATATATTATATACATTGATAACATGAGTTGCTGTTTGTACCTTTGATTGGATTATATATTGAGCATACTAAAATTAAAAATATACTATAGTAATTAGTGAAACATAATTTTGATTTGACAGACACATTAACGTTTATGTTAGGCCAGAGATAATTTTCAATGACTTTTCAAGTTTGCTTGTGGACATTCACTGTCATGATTCCGGCTTTAAGCCATACATTTTCATGTGTACAACTCCTATCATGTATCTCTGCTAGTACATATCGTAATTAATATTCCGTGCATTTGGAAATTTTATTTTATAAAATATCGTATATATTTAAAGATTAAAAGCTTAAAGACGGTAATTTAGAATTTCCATAAGGTTACAAATAGCTAACTACTTTTAACAATACCGATTTTGATAATTACTTGCGCGTATTGCCAAAGTACAATAGTTCATTTTCAATTATGCCTAATAGTGCACTATTGAAGTCGTAGGATCGAGTTGAATAATGTGCGTGTACATCTTTATAACTAAACTAGTAAACCGATTTCTGACTCTGAATATAAACGCACAATAAATATAATTTACTGTCCAATCACTGTATACATGTATATGTATATAACATATTATATATTATTTAGGTATAACCATTGCATTTCTGGGAGTCACATTCCCCTTTCCCTGACTGAGGGCAAACTAGGGGAAAAGTTATTATCTTTACTTGGAATCGACACGCCGTCACGTTTGATGCTTGGTCTGGCTGATAGCACAGATGAAAGCATCACGAGCAAGTTTTACAATGTAGCCCTGCTGTGGCATCAGTCACCATCATCATCGCAAAATACAATACTTTTTCCCAACAAAAAGTGACACAATTGACTTAAGAGGAAAGTGGCCAAAACATGGTGCTGCTCAAGGATTATCATGGTTTCCCGATCATACTTATTTCTCCATCATGAAATGCATTGCTTACCACTAACCCTATATAGATATAAAGTGATTTTCTGTGTTGTTATCGTGCGTTCTATTTGCCCATTCTCTCTATATCCTTTCATTTTCATTGTTAGCAACAGAGGATATAGTATTCTAACATTGCCACCAGTAGTGACATGAACATAACTTGTTATTATTATATTTGTAATAAAATCAAGTTGGGGAAAACCAATAAATAACATTCATTTCAAATTATAGAGTGACTGAGAAGGAGTGAGTTCAGTTCACGTTATTGCATGGCATGCTCGTGAAAGCTATCCATTGCAGCTGTAGTAATTTCTTGGTCTTTTGTGACAAACGATGAGCTCAATTATCT
The DNA here is from genome assembly GCA_029691765.1 of Entomobrya proxima. NCBI lineage: Eukaryota > Metazoa > Arthropoda > Collembola > Entomobryomorpha > Entomobryidae > Entomobrya > Entomobrya proxima. Next base: position 2,263,300 of record CM056170.1, read on the forward strand.
CAAAACACAGCACACAAGACAGTTTTTGCCAAACGGCCAAGCGGTTGGTGCGAGCGAACGATGAGCAAAGTAATAAGTTTTGTTAGCAACTCTAATAATATATGTTTTTGGTTTGCTGCTGTACTTCTCTATTGCTTACATCCTGTTTAATATTATTTTGTTAAGGCAAAGTCTGCAAGCATAAAGCTATTGTGTTTCTCTCTGCTTTATCTATTATAGAAGCTTGTATTATTATCACAACAAAAGTAGCAAGAGTTTAATTTGGAGACATAGGGATTTCACATTGTAGAGGTTCATTTACACTTGTCACATCATCATTTTGTCCACACAACTTGCCTTCAAACTTTGATATTTTAGGCTATGAAAGAAATGACTGCTGAATAGATTTGTGAAAAATGTACTATTCAACGATAGTGGAAGGCAGTAATAATGCAACGGGGTCCTGCCATTACTCATCGTAATCGTCGAAGACACTATTACCATTATAATAATGTAGTATGATTCATCGTCAACTGCTGAATTGACGAACCAGCTAAGCCATCATCAGAATTGTCTAGAATACTATATATTATATGGTCAATAAAGGTATCTAGCAAACTTTTTTATAATATCATATATCACAATATTAACATGCCTCGTAATCATCGTTTGTCTTTGTCCTCATTATTACTTTGATTATTCTCAGTTTTTCAACTCACTCTCTAAGAAAAAGCTCATTATATACCCAAAAATATATTTCAAACTCTAAAGTTTCTTTCAAACTTTTCTCTTCATTTGCTGTATTGTTAGCAGCTACTGTTTTGTAAGGCTTTTTAAGAATTAACAAGATGAAGGGATATGCATCGGGTCGAGCCTTACTTTTTCTTTCTGACTTTTGCATATAATATGCAATATAATCATTCACGTTGACGTATTTTAGGTACTTCACTTGACTGACAATGTTTTACACTTGATGGGAAATAAAGTTTTGTCTCGTTTATTTATTAACATCATATGACAAACTTTGTTTAATTTAAAATGTTCGTAAACGGAGGAGGTACGTGTTTGCATGCAAAGATGATGCATTAAATTATGACCAGTAAAGAAGTTTGTTCACTTTGCTTTTTAAGTCTAGTCTTTCCCCTTTAAATGATACGTAATTTTTACTTTTTACCTATCACTTGCCTTCATCTAACTACTTTTACCCGTTTGTCATAATCCACATTTCTAGTTTGTCCTGGTTGTACATTGTGCCAAGTCAAGTTGGGGAGGGTTCATGGTTAATTAGACTAACGGGAAGTTTCAAGTTGTGTCCGAAATGTTTTCGGGTAGGCAATGTACTTTATAAACAGGGTACATGCATGTTCAATTCAACTTTTTGGTCACATGCATGTCATGTTGCTCTTGTTGATGCTTACGTGAGTTTATTTCCTGGCCGAAACAGTAGTGACAGGACAGGAGAATATAAGCGCAATAAGTTCTTTCTCTGGTTGGAAACTTGAAATATCACATGCACAATGCTTGATAAAGCATAATATTACTTTTTGTGCCTGCTTTTGTGGCTAAATCTATTCTTTGGTTTGATTGTCACTCTCTTGTCATTTTTTGTACGCATGTAGCTTTTTAATAGCGTGCAGGCAGGTACATTTACGCGCGGAAAGCAATAATAGTAATAATATTTTTCACAAACTGTACTGATACTCTAATGTTGTTGTTGTCTGATCGATAAAGACTGCTGCTGATACAAACATGGCTATAAGTAGTATAAACTATTAATGCGTGTGTTTGTTTGCCTGCGTCGCGTCATGTGCTTTACATCGTGTAAAAAGAGAAAAATGATATGATGTGTGTTCTCTAAAAAATCCAGGCAGTTATTTAATTCATATTTATCATTGCATATACACGCCACTACTGCCTTGAATATTTAACTGTTTTATCTATGCCACTGCCCGTTTCTCTTTCACCAACCTTTCCAACTTATATTGTTGGAATATAAGACTGTATGTACTTTTTTGAAATTGAGGGTAATGGTCAATAATAGCTACTTGTGAAAGATACAAATGAATGAATGACATATGGTTATTACGGGAGGTGTATTCATTTTTTGAAGTGTTGGATCCAGAAAGGAAAGTAGAAAGCGTCATCGGTACTGAGAGAAATATGGAGGTCAGTTTCCTATTATCAATCAAACTGCTTTTCCGTGGTAGGACTGTCTATTAGTTAGCCAGAATGCCATTATCAACTTAAACTTTTATTCAAAAAGCAAGTTTGCATGTAATTTTTAGCTAAATAAGTGGTCCAATATTATAAACCGTCTTGGTTTAATGGTCGTAGTGTTATAATGTTCCCCACACACTGTAAACATATATTAGAGAAGGACTACATTAAGCAATCAATGCATGGTTAATTGAAAAATATTAAAACAATTTTAGAAATAGCCAACTGGATAATGGAAATTAAAGATAAAGAATCTGGAATGATATTTCATTATCAATCATTTAGTCAATATTATGCTTATTTTCCACACACTATAAGTCAATCAGTTCAATATTTTATTCAAGCTGAAAAAGAATTTATAATGTACGTATAAAACTCGTAAACATCATTTAATTAAAAAATCAATCTTTATCTACATCAAGCTTTGTAATTGTAAAATGTGTAATTAGCTTACTAATTCAAAGAACGGAAATCTTAAATTCCAGGAAATGTATATGTATATTTACTAAGTAGTGTGACAAAGACTTGTGAAAGGCATACTCTTGTACGAACTGTACTTATTTTAAGTATGCATGTAATATGTAGTAGCAATAGAAAATTCTCTGGAAGTAGCAAGCAACAGCGGTCACGCCGCTGCCTGACCTCGTTTACTTGATTGCCTATTATCACAAGCCGGGAGCAGGAGTCAGAAAGCTCCTTTGGGAGCTGAGAAAGAGAGAAGCGAGAGCCAGCAACTGAATTATGTAGCATCACCAGCTATCAGCCGTCATTGGAATGTTACGCCTATCGCCAATATACCTCCATCACAGGCCCACACACATATCGCTTCAGTAAACCTCAACTCGGAGCTGTTTCCACTACACTCATAGTACCTACTTGCATTTTTCAGTACTTTTACTTCCAGCACACAATTCTTGGCATATTACACGATAGAACTAAAAAGTATGATGATGGGTATAATAACAAACCTTAAAGTGTAGCCAATATTATTATTACTGGTTGAGTTGAATGGAACTGTTGCAATATGATGATTATGTGCTTTTCCCGATTTTACCATGTCGTCATGTTAAGGAAAGGGTAAAAGCTTAAATGGAATTTTCATGGAACTGTGCTGTTAAGGTAGCTTGTTCATTCTACTAGGAGCTTCATGGGGCTTGCTGTCGGTGAGATCCTCTTTGCGTTTCAAGTAAAACGAGGTGCCTGCCAGCGCTTTGAGGCATTGCCACGCACGATGGCCTATGTCGGCTTGTATATATTCCAATCAAAAGGAAGTTGTTGGTGGTACTACTGCGTGTAAAATACAGCATTTCTTTTCATTTCCCCTCATTTGATCTGATATCAAAATTATGTGATACTTGAACGTTTGGCGATTATCATGATCTAGAATTGGTCTGTCGGCGATTACTTGGTGTGGGGGCGAAGGAAAGCATAATTTAATATTAGAGACACGTTCTATTAATCGTCTAAATTCATAAACCTTCTAAGTCTTCATCACACCAATCAGTAGCATGTTTGTAGAATTGTTAGAAATGTGTAGAATACTATTCCTAATAAGTACAAGTATTTTCTAAAGTAAAGAAAAACCCTAATATTTTGTTAATTACATAATATTGAGATAATAAAAGTACATTATACCAACAGCAGTGATAGAAATAATATAATGTCCTGACAGAGGGGAGATATAGGTAGGATTACCATAAAGTCGGTTTCACTTTTCTGTTTTATTAGAAAATAGAACGATATTATGTAGAATGCTTCTTAAAATAGCATACATGTATACAGTCCTTTAATGGTATATTATTATTATTATTTCGTCTTTTTATAGTGCAAATATAGAAATTTTATGAAGAAAACAGTAATATCATTCTCATCATTTCCATCGTTTAAGGATATCATCGCTACTTATATTAGGCTTAAAATAGTAAACACAGTGCAATATTATGTGTTTCTTTATTGTTAACTTGCCAAGTAGTACTTAAGCTAAAAATAGTTAACCAAGAACATTTTATATACCCATATTTTAGAAGGTCTTCCTAGTGTACAGTCTTGTAATGTTCCTCCAGAAATTGGTTGTAATAACTAGAAAAGACGCGTTTATTTTGTCTATTTTGAATTGTGCTGGTTTAGTGGATTCGCTGCAAATCTTCACTGTCATTCTTTTGCTTAAAGAATAAATAGCAAACCCTCCATACAATATTCATGAATGCAAGCAAATGTGTAGGTTTTAATATTACCACACTGAGTGAATGCTTTCTGGTGATGAGGATGGTGAAGGGGGTCGTTATGAGATTATTGCGTGTGAAATGGGCTATTGTAGCCTGACATTGCCTTAACATGGCTTTTCCCTTTAACTTTTAGTTGCCCTTAATATGCCCATCTCCAATTTCCTTGCTCAGTCATAATAATAGCCGTGCAGTTCGGCCGACACAGATGAGTAGATGGATGGGGAGATATTTATCTAAAAGGAGGGAAGCCTGTTTGAATACGTAAACTTATATACGTATTGCTACGTAAACACGCTATGCTCACGCATTTCTGACACGAAACCCTTTATAATGATTATATTATATAATATGTATATATAGTTTCATAATTTTATTTATGTTTGTACATGTTAAACTTTTGCATCAGGCGAGTAAGCGAGCAAGGAAGTGTGTACAAGTGCATCGCATAATGACATCATCCACGTTCTCCCTTGAATTAAACATGCGTACCGGAGACAAAAGACAGCATCACCAAAATCCTAATATTCAGGCGTTCTTGCTTGAAAATATATGTATATACTATGTACATTTATATTATTATTATCATCATACTATTAATGCAGAAAATAGCGGATAAAGGTAAAAGGTATATCATACGTAGGCAATATGTGAGTTATCCCGTTACCGCTCCTAGTGGCAAAGTAAAAACGACAAAAAAACGGAGAGATAATTATTACATTCCAGGTAGTTTTCTCTCTATACACAGTTCGTTTGTACTACTGCTTCCTTTGATCATTATCAACCCTTCTTGATGGTTAGACAACCGTGAATCTAAATTTGTGTGAATTAGAGAACCGGGCTTAAATAAATCGCGTATGCCTTGTGCATGTGCACAAGTGTAGATACACAACATTAAGCTTATAGATGCCTTTTTGCGTATCATTTTTATATAGAGGCTCATGATGATGAGCCTTTGTGTGTGTGCGAGTATAATTTCATACCGATAATTTCTAGTGATAAAGGCTGACTCTGCATGCTTGTCTTCCAACGAATTATTATTGCACAGAGAAGCGGATATGAAAAATTGCATTCCTTTCTTGGGTTTATAGTAAATTGTGTCGTGAGGTAGAATGGATTTTCTCTCTTGAAAGCGAATTAGTTGATGGAGGCACTTAACGAAAAATCGACAGAAAGATAATGATGCGATGATGCCTTTGTGAATGCACTGGAGATATATGCTTTCCTCATATGCTAGTGGAACGTGGTGTGTAAAAAACTTGTGTATACTGTACTACTATTAAACCTACGACAATTTTACGGGTTGTTCCCTTTTCTCCATTTCCGTGCTGCATTCTCTGCACAAAAGACACGAAGAGCGGAAGAGGGTGGTGGGTGAACGCTGACAAGGATAAGAATAAGAATGATATTATACACTTAGGGATTGCGTTCAGTGGATGTGATATCCTCATTTTTAGATTGTTATTTAGGCAGCATAAAGTCAAACATAACTTTTCTTCAGTTTTTACTTTGGCTTTTTTTGCTGCATTCTTCGAACTATATACTCTTTGCAGTTGTTCCTCAAGGAATATTTAAAGATTATATATTTTTGCGATAACATTGCAAATATTAGCACAGCTGCAACAATAAATGTTTTGTAGCATTAAAAGGGTTTATGCATCGAAAATATGATTGACACGTAATATGACAATTAATCGAAACAGCCAAACATAAGAAACATACTCTTTAGTCGTTTTTGAAGAAAACAAAGTTCATTATTGCTTTCTTCTCTGTATACGTGCATATAATAGCAAGACAAAGGGAGCTCTTAATAATCGTGTAAAAATATACATACTAGTTTTTTCATTAGCAACAGCATTAAAAACTAAACTAATGCTTTCCAGCTTATAATCTAAAAGTCGTGAAGCAAGTTAAAGAAAGTAAATTACGCCAGCAAAAGAATATGATTTTTAATGCCCGTGAACATGTCCCTGTGTAATATTTCTTATCCTTGGGTCATAAAGGACACTTGATACCTTTGCTTTATTGCCTGCCATACCTCTTTGAAAGGAAAAAATAAGCCATGCTGTTACCACCATTATTATTCTTCCCGCTCCTTTACCTTTTTAATAGTGATACTATAAAAATGAAATGAGGAAACGGGAATTTCAAAAAAAGGCGATCATATAAAAAAGAAAATTGATGACAAGTTGGAGTAGTTGAGAAAAAATGGTTTTATGAGTCTTTTAATTTTATTTCCAGTAAAGATGAAAGCTTGTGCATATCGCTTAGGCATAACGACAACCCGACCATAGAAAGATCTGTATAAAGCTTTTTAGCAACACATCTACAAAAATAACGGCGCCCGGCACGGCATGAATGTTATTGCCGGGATATTAAAAGAATGTCGCACCATTGTCATCGTCATCATTATATTATGATCACAGTTTTCCTACTTGTATGCATGTAAATAGGAAACTGGCTATATATTTTTTGGTTTTCTTATAAAGTTGCTTCACAGCGCAATTATTTTTCCTTCCTTCTTTTTCATTCTTCTCGGTTCTTTTGGGTCATTAAAATTAGCTCATCTTGCGAAAACCTCACATTACAATTACCACCGCAAGTAGAGAAGTGAGCAGTGAAGTCGCTGTAGAAGCACTGTCCATACACACGCGATTATTATAGATCAGCATTAGTCCAAGACGTGTGCTATAGTATAAAAGGAGGAAAAAGAAAGAAAAACGAAAGAGAGGAAAATAAAAAAAGGAAAAAACTTTACCATCATTTCACGTTTTTTATTATTACGACATATCCCTAAAGGTTTCCTGGAGGAAATTAGGTCTCTGGTATTTAACGTGCTATAAAGCGTATACCTACTAAGAACACATTCCACTGCACTGCTGTTGCTATATTACACTTCTGATTGTAAGTTCCGTGTACTTTTACAACGTCACCACCACCGCCAGCAGTAGCCAAAATAAGGGAATTAAGTGAAAGAATGTCGATTAACAGCAGAGACGAGCCATAAAAGCCACGGAGTTTTTACACGTAAAAAGCTGGACAAGTATTTTTTATCCGGTTCTTCTCCTCACTAGTAAAACCAAACTCTTTTCTATCAAATTCATAGAAGTAAATATATATATTCTGGTTGATATACTTAAAATGTGATATCCCTATAAAAAGAATTCATTCCTTCTTTAACAAAAATTACCCGTGGTAAATGGAAAGACAGATATTCGTGGTGAAAGCGTAAGCTAGGAAGTAATCATGATGTGGTGGATTGTTTTTCTGTTAGGATGCACATCCCCAAGATGATGTTATACGTATGTTCATACGCCCGACGGGTGATCATATAGTAGTATTGTTAGTTAGTTCATTTTTGTCTGTTACTCCTGCTCCTTCGTTAGTACACCCTATTGTATCTCGGACTCTTTTTTATATAAACTATTAGTAACTAAGTAAGAGGATATAAAAGGAGGCACAGGAAAAAATACGGAAAGAGGAGACGAGCACGAAAGGAAAAGAAATCTCATTTCTTGCGTTAAGTTGCGTGGAAAAGCAAGTCAGAGGATGATTTCTTTATAGAGAGCGGCAATGTCTATAATGTGCCGTGTGTATAGCCATTTGCAAAAGGCACATTTGCTATATCCATCGTCGTATATTATTTCTTTCGTCTTTTCTTGTTGGACCGATCACTCGATTCGATTTCAAGCCTTATTATCCTTGCTCAAACATTAGCGAAGAAATTTTTTATACAGATAATATTATGTTGGTACTCTTCTAAATAGTTCTTCGTGATCTTGTATAAAAAAAGGCAGAAAAATCATACTACACACACACCTACCAAATAACTATATAGAGCTTCAGCAGACTCCCGAGTACATTATCTTTCCTTCAGTCAATATCAGTTCAGTTCACAGCAACAGCGTACGGAAATTCCACTACTTTTGCCATCATCAACTGCTGAACCAGATAGTAGTCTAACAGGCAGTGAAGGGGCAAAGTGAGCATAATAAGTATGTATAACAAAAAAACCGAGACATGTTGCTGATGATGGTGATCTCTCTAAGGAAGTTGCACTTATTCTTTTCAGTTTTGTTTCTCCCGTCTCAGCCAGCTTTTTTTGGGCTAGCATTGCTAGTTATGTTATGTACATAATATACCAAATAGATAAAGTTTCTGGTGCGGTGATGGTATGTTAGTATATGCGTAGCGTGTGTGAAAGGCAGTTTGGCTAGTGTAGTAGTACTTGCTCACATTTGCCCAAACTTAGTCAGTCAGATCAGCTTGGCTGAAAGAAAAATGAAGTTAAACAACTCAGAGAAAGGTACTCTGAGGCAGAAAATCTGTCCAGAGAAACTTTTTTCTGGGTTTTCTCTTCTTTTTTTCTCCTTTCGACTATTATATATCAGATAATACGTTCGCCTACAACCTACATATTGGTTTTCTTCTGTCTCGCATTTTCTAAGCGTTTTTTTCGCGGTAGATTTTATTCTATATATTTCTCTTTCGTCTTTAGTTACTTATACTATCAACACCACCATCATCATGCGATGAAATAATATTAGTAAAGCGGGCTTTTCTTAGAATTGTACTGGCAGCTTGTACTACCACTTGTACCACTGTTACTAGAGTACTTCTTAAAATGGTTAGAGTATATAGTAGAGGTTACACTCTGTGGTATATTGTGATGGGCTACTGTATACTATACAATTGCTTTAGATGAATATTTCTGCTTCGTTTTACGATTGAACTTGTAGACCTTTAAGGAGAAAGAAAACGAGAGAGAGAAAACGAAAAGTTACCTTTTCTCTTTTTTTCCACTTTTCCTTTTTCAACCTATTGCTTTGCTTACTTGCTTGCTGATGTTATGTGAATAGGAAATGGTCTGTAATAATATCATCTTAGGTTGGATGATCTCTGACAATTTATTCTGGGAGAACTGTCAAGGGAAATTTTGTTCGCATGTCTGACTACATTGACTTTCTTTTCAAGATGTACTGATGTGCCTTGGTTCTTCTGTATGGACAGTATACCAAACTTACACATTATAAACTATCCTGTGTCCTGTATATATATTCCTATTTAGATAGTTTTGCGATAAGTACATACACTAAACCATTGTACAATTTTTATAGTTCAGGGTTTATAGAGAAATTTACAGTACTCTTAAGGTTTTTAAAGAAAGACGATGACTCTCGTTTCGTGGTTCCTTGTCGTTTTTGTATGCAAACATGACACTTTCAAAACCATTGAATGACATCTTGACAGGATTCCATCACATGATTAAATTTCTTTTTACCCTTTTTTATTCCTCTCCCTTTCTTATTTTCTTGGTTGCTTGTGTTAAGTAAACCAACACAACATCAATTGTAGTTTTATGTACTTTTGACCGTTTTTGTCGTTAACATTTACTTACGGTTTTATTGTACTTTGGAAAGAGACTTGTAATGTAAATCAACATGTAAAAAATACGCACTCAGTCTTCTTTTCATTTTAACAGAGTTTTAAAAGTAAAAATGTTTTAGGTTTATTGCTTCCCGCAGTACCACATTATGTAAAGTCAATTTACAGTAATCTTCCTTAAATCCATTTCTTCCGCTTGAGTTACTTCATCTTCTTGGAATTCACTTTGCAGTCAATAAAAATGTACGATTGTTACATAGGTTGTGTAAAATTGACACAACCAAAAATGGTATATTTTTTACTTTATCTTTTGTATGTAAGGTAGCTTTTGTGGTATTAAGGAAATTAAAAAATACGACCTCCTAGAAATGACATAATATAAAATTAGATTAGTGAAACGTATGACTTGGAATAGAATTTAAAGTAAATTTGACGTATGAAATGATTTCACAAAGTTCTGTGTCAAAAATGACGGGAACAGGAAGATGAGATATAAGGACGACGGAAACGAGTGAAAGCATTGCTAATAATATACTCTGCACTAAGCCGTAACAACCCTTTCTCTTTTAAATACATTATTGAGCACGCAAACCAAGCACACCAGCATAAGTGGATGAACAAATGCACTTACAACGCTTTCTCCTTACGTGTGGTGTGGTGAGGATGACAATAGAAAAAGTAAGATCACACATGTCACACAATTTTCAGTAAATCAGAAAGTTATAGACGGAATAAGATATTCAAACATTAGAACAAATGCTTAAAATTGATAGGGCCAGTATTTGAAAGCGCGAGAGTAGAAAACAAGGGAGAAAGAGATTGAGTGGGAGTTAAACATGATGATGATGGCATACCAACATGCCGACATTGCACACTGCAAACAATTCGATGAACCCTACAAGTCTATTTCACTATCCGTATATGACAAAGATAATACAGAAATTGGAGAAATAAAAGTTGCGAGTTTCTATTCTTCTTCGGATAATGCGTGCAGTGGTGTGTATGTAGTATAAGTACATATGTATATATAAATACTTACTAAAGGAAGAGAAAAAATGTTCCTAAAACATATAAAAGTGTACTCCCTTCCAAGATGTTAAACGAATGATTTTTTTCCAACGACGAGATAATGTTGATGGTACTGCTGATGTTGGATTTGCTTGATGTATCTAAAGGTAGCGATTCATAGAAAAACGCGTAAATGTTTCTAAAACGGTTATACATTCAGAATGATGCTCCATAATATTTATACAGGATGATACTTTTCTCTGCTATAGAAGATTCACTTTCACATCGTCTTATTATATTTTATACTTGGAATATTATCTGATGATGATGATGATGGCGATGACTGTGGTTGCATGATGATTCTTGCTATATATAAATATCTTTAGAATTCTCTTATAAAAAGGAAAAAAATCATATGAAAAAATAAAGTTGCCCTTCTTCCCTCATTCTCCTTTGCCCGAGAAAAACTCACTCAGTTTTACAGCTCACTTATCTGTGAAAGACCTTCTACAACATTTATTTTCTTTTATTTCTCTCCCTTCCTCTATACTATTCTTATCACTTGTGGTGCATGTACATATATGAGTCTAGTGAACCCATACACCACCACGCATCTCTTTGTTAGCACCAGACTATACCAATGAGTTGGAAACTCATGTAAGAGTTGTTTTCCTCTCTCTCCACCACATCACATCACTACAATAAAAAGGAACTTTCTAAAGAAATACATTTTTGGGTGCATTATATATAGAAAACGTACATGATTATATGTCCGTTTACTTTTCCATTTTGTGTGTTTGTATGCCCTCTTCTTTATAAGCATATATAATATAATACGATAAAGGAATAACTTTTTCCCTTTTGTTTACCGTTGTTGTTGTTCTCTTTTCCTTTTTGTTCTGGCCGTCTCTCCTCTCTATCCTGAATACTTTTACCCTGTGCATCATCGCAAGGGAAAATGCCCGTAGTAAAGCAGATCAGGCTCTGACCTCAAGCTAATGACATACTCAACTCTGCTAATGCAATGTTCTCCCTGTCGACGGCTCCCTTAATGGCAGCTAATTAATTTTAATGATCCATTTGTGTTTACAGGATAAGGATTCGGAGCGGCATAGTCCTGCCGGAAGACCTCCATCCACTACAATGGCATCTGCTTCTGCAGCCTCTCCATTATCCAGCAGTGTAGCAGCCACTGCGGGATCATCTTCAACTTCTTCACCTGCTGCAGCGTTTCATCCATTTGGACCGCATCCTTTCTGGTTTTTCCCACCCTTTTTGCCAAATCCGTACATGAACTCGGTAGCAGCAGCCGCTGCAGCAATGAGTATGAATATGGGCGTCCCTTTTCCACCCGGTCTTGCTCCCAATCAACCTCTTGGCTCTAATTCTGTATCAGCAGGCGCCTCCGGTGGGGCTGGAGGAGCGAATTCTGGGTCATCCGGGTCTTTTCTTGGCGGAGCGCAGTCACCTTCCGAACTTTTTCGCACAGACAATCTTAACCTTCTAAGTGGCAGCATAACTTCGGCAAATACTCCGAGTAATGGAAGAATGAGTGGAAGTGCAGGCAGCAGTCCACACTCACTCTCCTCAATTAACCCCTTTGTAACACCAAGTTTGGACGGAGTTGCTCATCTCCCTCCGCATCTCTCATCAAAGCTTGGTCGAACTTCGGGTGAGTCATCATCCTCCACATTAAGTCAAAAGGAGACCAAAGATTTACTCGCTAGCTCTCCACCACTCAAGGATGCTTCATACTTTTCTGCTGCAGCAGCAGCCTCCGCGTCCCTGCTTCTAAACAGCAACAAATATGATAGCACTAGTCTAACGCATTCCACTCCCACAAAAATAAACAATCAAACGCCATCGCCCCATTATCCAAACGGGCTTGGGCATAAAATTCCCAATAAATCTCCTCCCGCACACCATCCCAGCAGTAGTGCAAGCAGTAAAGGTGGAACTAACAGTACAAATAAGTCATCAAGTTTTTCCATATCTCGCCTCACATCACCATCCCCCTCGAATAGTGGTGGGGGCGGTGGAGGATCGTCATCTTCAAGACAGCATTATCACCAACAACACCAACACCATCATCATCAACAACTTAGCCATTCGGCTCATGCCTCTGGAGGATCTCATAACAATTTAAGTAATCCAGGGAGTTACGGTGAAAAGCCGAATCCTGGCAGTAGTGTTGTTGGTGGTGCGGGTGAAAACCAATCCAGAAAGGAAGGGTTGTTGTTGAACAGTTCCCTGACAAAACTGTCCTCTGCAGCAGCAGCGGCAGCAACAGCAACGAAATCGGGTTATGGGACGGGGAATAATAATACGAGTAGTAACAATAACAATACCAATGCTGGTAACAATTCCTCCAGCAGTAGCGACTCAGGTCTTTGCGTTGATTTACGAGTTTCGGTTTCGGGTCGCATCTGGGAGAGCAGCAGCAGTGGAAGCAGTAGCAGCAGTACTGCCGCTAGTAGTGGTGCTGGAGGAGGTGGTAATACTAGCAGCGGTCGTGCCGCAACACCACCTCGGCCCATTTATACAGCCCTGTCAGCTTTCCGTGACCCGGCGGACGTAAATCTCTTTGGCTCATCTCAATCCTCTCCACAAGTCCCACGCTACGACCATCATCATGCCCATGCTTCTTTGAATTCTCGCTATTCCCCTGCTGGTCTTGCTGGCTATGCGACTGGTCTAGCGATCCCTCCTTTAAACCTGCAACAAGGAAAGACTGGTGCTCCTGGTTATCAATTCCCTCCTGACGTCCTCACGCCACCTTCAGAAAAAATCTCGTCGAATTCCATACTGTCCACAAGATATGTACTGGGTAATCTGCAAAAGATTTATCAAAAAATAAGACCCCAAGGCAGTAACAGCAGCGGTGCATCCAAGGAAGTCTCATTATCATTAACGGGAAGCATTCCGGGACAGAAAAATAACGGCAATAATAACCGTAGCAGTCCTGAGCCATTGCGAAAACGAAGGAGAAGTAGTAGTGGCAGTAGTAATGGAAAAAGTAACAGTCCCACCAACAGCGCGTCTACCAATCTTCCGCAAATGGCAGGCAGTGGTAGTGGTAATGGAGCCAAGTCACAGCAGCAGCAACCCATCATTAGTAACCATCACTCGCCAAAAAGTGACAGGAATAAAATGGACAGCATAGAAAATAAAAACAGCAGTGTGTCGGATGGTGGCAATAGTGGCTCTACTTCCACTACTACAACCGGCACCACCAGTGCTGGCACAATGATCAATCTTAATCCAAATAAGAAGGCTGCCAACAAAAGTCATAACAAGTCAACTAAGAAAACCTCACGAAAGACTAGCTCCGATAGTAATAATGGCAATCTGTCTTCGTCGGATCATGATGAGCCTCCGCTAGCACCACAACCACCAGCCTCAGTTGATGCCATGCTTGCAATGGCAACGAGTAATAATAATAAGACAACTTTGTCTTCATCGTCATCCTCCTCGTCCTCGTCTTCATCTTCGTCGTCTGACGATGAAAATAATGGCAATGTGCTAGTTGATGATGAGCAGCAGTCGCAGTCTCATCATCAAACACAGCCGCAATATTTTAAAAATGAGCCAGAGGACTTGAAAATTCCTTCGGTAAATGGAGAAAGTAACTTTTCTCTAAGTCTCAGCCTGAATAATAATAATGTGGAGGGAGGGAAAGGAATGTCTCCAGGAAAAAATAATAATGCCAAAGAGCAACAGTCGTTTACAGAATCCCCAAAGTCGGGACAAGTGAAAAACGAATATGAAGAAATGAATGTTCCAGCAACTACACCCATTCTTGCCAAGCTTTCAAAGAGATCCAACTTTGACAATTTGAATGATGGCAGTTTGATTGATTTAGAGGTGCCCAAAAATCCTCTGAATAAAGGGGACAGAAAGAAGAATCGTGGAAGTCATCATCGTGCTGGTGCTGGGGAAGCTGCTGCCAAAGGATCTTCAAGGGATTCCAAAAGGACAAAGGTCAAGATTGACTCCGTCAAGATGGAATCTGATGACGATAACTCAAGTAAGAGTAAAGCGGGGACAGGTAGCACTGCAACTTCAGCAACTGCCATTGTCGACTCTGTGAAATACGATCCTGTTGTTGGAGGGGAGGGAAGTGATGCAAGCAGTTTTAAGCATGAAGATGATGATGATGATGACGACTTTGTAAATGTTTTATCCGAGCCCGAGATACTCGACGATAAAAACTGAATCATGATG